>JAJIBD010022386.1:0-530401 GCA_021461705.1 Cryptotis parvus
TATATATATATATATATATATATATATATATATATATATATATATATATGTGTGTGTGTGTGTGTGTGTGTGTGTGTGTATATACACATACATACATACATACATACATACATACATACATATAATGATACCAATATCCAAGGCCAGGCAAATCTGGATCAGGAGGTCTTGTCTTGCAGATCAGGAATCTACTGCAAGTGTGTGGGAGTAAGAGGTTAGGTAAGACATAGATAGGAACAGTGTGCTAGCTAATAGTTGTTGGAAATGGTAATACTAGCCTAGAACTGAGCATTGAATGTAGGCAAATGGGTATGCATGTTAACCCCTAAATGTAAGTATTGTAAGCCACAATGTGTAAAAGAAGGGAAAGAGAGAGAGAGAGAGAGAGAGAGAGAGAGAGAGAGAGAGGAGAGAGGAGATAAAGGGCCTGTCATGGGGCAGTCTGGGGTATGGGAGAAGGAATTTGGGACATTGGTGGTGGGAAATATGCACTGTTGGAGGGATGGGTGATGGAATACTGCAAAACTGAAACCCAAACATGAACATCTTTGTAATTGTATATATCACGGTGGTATATTAAAAATAGTTTTTAAAAATTTAAATGAATAAATAAATGTAAATTTAAAAAGTAAATATATTTGACTTAAAAAAAAAAAAAAAATAAAATGTCACTTACTGGGGAGGTTTACCCTTAATATTTAATACCCCAAAAAAGCATCCATGCCTGTTCCACTCTCTATTCCCCTTACTCTGTGTCATGTCTGTGTGTCTGACATAACAGCCATTTTGTCCATCTAGAGTGTAAACTTTTGACAGCTAAGCTTTTAGTTTCTCACTCCGTATTTCTCCAAAGTAGAAAACATTGCATAAAAATTTTGTGTGTGTAGGGAATATTACATACTCAATATTTATTTTATCATATCCAGTCCTGTAACTAAAACCTGTTCATTTACAAGTGTGTTGACATAAAGTATCTTGATTTACGTTCTGCATATGAGAGCCAGCTACCACTGAATTAGTGAATAATTTGTGTCTCAGAAGCAGGGAAAAGCATCTTCCTCATGCTCTCGTTCACTTTCTGTTTGAAATTAAGTATAAAATTGGTTTTAATTTAAACTTAATTGAAACTGAATTTCTGTTCAAATTAAGTATAAACTCTCAACTCTAAGTGTTAAGTATTCTCTCTCCTGGCTATCACTGCTACACTTGTAAAGAGAACTTGTAACACATAGGTAGTCAGAAAGCTCCTGAAAAATGGTTCAAGTGATTAACACCCAATAATTCATCTATGTCAGATTTATCAAAAATATCTATGTCAAATTCATAAAAATGAATATAAAATTTAAGGTGAAATTAACTGTGTAAAGGGAAATAAATGCATATATTTTGAATCCTCCTTCCTTTTCCCCCCATAATAACACTGGGTTGATTTTCCTTTGTCAAACAATGAACAGATTTTACTTTGCCCACTATGAACTGAGCTTTATGCTTACATGGCTGTCTGAGTCCACCATGAGTGATCCCTGAGCATAGAGTCAGGTGTAAGCTCTGAGCAAGGCTAGCTGTGTGCCCCCATCCCCAAGCAAAACTATACAAGAAAAGCATATTGGCATATGGACTCCTTTTAGCTAAGCTTTAACTACTTTAATGTTCTTGATAGATCTAATTCTTATAGTTCAGATATTCAAACTAGTATAATATATACATTGGGGACCACACAGTCATTCTCCGTGGAACATGTGGTACCTGGGATCAAACTGGGACTGGCTGCAAGTGAGGCAAGTGCTTTATCCCTGTACCACATTTCTTCATATTCATTATTTCATTTGTGTCTTTTTAAACATATTGTTTATAAAAGGTCAGCATTTAATTCCCCAAAAACTTGTTGAGAACAATTCATTTTCTTAAGATTCTCCCTCACCTTGCTAGAGAGCTTTATTCATCTTGTGTTCCCTCTTAAGTTGGATTAGTAGATGAAGAAACTAAAACTGATATCAGCCAATGTCCTATTTTACTTTTTGCTATTTTTATTTTGGCACCAGAGTTGGACATGTTTTTCTTTTGTTCTTCTCTTAGTAATTTATCACTATCACTATCACTATCTTCCCGTTAATCATCTATTTGCTAGAGCGGGCACCAGTGATATCTCCATATGTCCTGTCTCATGCTAGTAGAACCCAAAGGCATCTGCTTGCTCCAGGAACATAAAGAGCCTCAAACCATTATATTAGGTCACAGGAATGACCTAATATAAATGTTACTGGTATTTGGCATATCAAATACTACACAAGCAGCTTGCCTGGCTTGCCTGGTGGCATACTGTTGTAGTCACCTCTAAATAAAGCCGGGCTGTAATAGTCTGGTCTGCTGGGTGGATTTGTGACGAGAGGGAAGTCTGGATGTGGAAAATGGCGGGCCACATGGAGTAGGGGAGGGTGGTCTGGCTTGTTGTGAGGCTCTGCTGGGGTGGCAGGTCAGGGATAGAACCCACCATGCCTCCCGGGAACCTCATGAGTAGCTGGGCACAGGGGAGAGCAAGTAGCAGCTCTGCCCCATGTCTGAGAGTCTCTGGTTTAGCATACCTGGGCTGGATTGAAAAAAAAAATGCTGCAGGGTGGGTGTTGATGATCCGGGCTGTGATAGTCTGGTCTGCTGGGTGGAGTTGTGATGAGAGAGAAGTCCGGATGTGGAAAATGGCGGGCCCCATGAAGTAGGGGAGGGTGGTCAGGCTTGTTGTGGAGGCTCTGCTGGGGTGGCAGGCCAGGGCTAGAACCCGCCATGCCTCCCGGGCGCCTCATGAGCAGCTTGGAGGGACTTCCGGGCAACGGCAGTCACACCCAGCAATACTCAGGGGTTTCTCCTGGCTCTGCACTCAGGAATCACTCCTGGTGGTGCTCGGGGACCATATGAGATGCCGGGCATCGAACCCGGGCCGGCATGGGCCAGCCATGTGCAAGGCAAACTCCCTAGCCGCTGGACTATCACTCCAGCCCTCTTAGTAATTTATAGCTATTTTAAAAATCAATTTTAAAACTCAGCGATCATTCATTAATTGCTCCTCACATATCTTAAAAAGAAGATCCTCCTTCCTTCCCCTATAATAACACTGGGTTGATTTTCCTTTGTCAAACAATGAACAGATTTTACTTTGAACATATTAGTTTCTATCATTATCTTTTTTTTACTAGAATCTCAACTCTTGTAAAACTTGTACTTTATAAAATCCTTTATAGACTGACTAGAACACAGTGCGCTAAGGATCATGAATTTCTAATTTACGTAAACATATAAGATTGGAAAAAATCTTAGGGTAGAAAATCTGTGGGTGGAAACATCTTTTTCTGTATCTTGAGTGACACAAATCACAGTACAAAGGGGCCAGAGAGATAGTGATGCAGGAAGGACGTGGTAGGTTTTGTGTTTGTCTATGTAACTCTCATAGTGAAAATATTAAATTTTAAAGATCCAGAGTTAGAAAGATAGAAAGGTTATTAGAAAGTAAGAAATTAACTACCTGGCCAGGAAAGGAATTAGTAAGATTAAGTTATGTATGACTCATATCATTGGGTTTTTATAGGAAAATCAGTATGCGTGTTTCTTAACCATCAAAGTCTCAGAGGATTCCATTAGTTTCTTAATATGAAATATTCTATAGCAAGTGCTATAATGCTTACAGCACACAGAATAAACATCTTTTAGCTTATTCTTTCTCAATTAAAATGTTGATTTACAAGACTGTAGAGGGGTGAAATGTTGCATTCACTTGTATCACTTGTCTTCCTGTTGTTCATGGATTTGCTCTGGCAGGCCCCAGTAAAATCTCCATATGTCCTGTCACATGCTAGTGTAGCCAAGGGCATCTGCTTGCTCCAAGAACATGAAGAGCCTCAAACCATTCCTTCAGGTCATGGGAATGAGGTCTATAATTGTTTCTGTTTTTTTTGCATATCGAATATGACACGGAGAGCTTGCCAGGCTCTGACGTGTGAGTGATATATTCTCAGTAGTAGGCTCTCATCTCGAGCATATACTGATGAACTGAAGAGAGATCGGCTTTTCTCTTTGGTGGAGCTCTCGATGAGCTGTGGAGTCTGGATATTGAAAATGGCAGCCCTCATGCTGTGGGGGTTACTCTGGCTTCTTGAGAGGCTCTACTGGGATGGCAGGCCAGGGCTAGAACCTGCTTTCCCTCCTGGGTGCCTCATGATCAGCTGAGTACAGGGAGAGCAGGTAGCAGCTCTGCCCCATGTATCTGAGTCTTTGGTTCAGGCATACCTGAGCTTGAAACAGGCTTCGCTGTAGGGTGGGACTCTGATGAGCAGGGCTTGGGATTGGCTTTTCACTTGGATGGAGCTCTGACGAGCTGTGGAGTCTGGATGTTGAAAATGACTACCCTCATGGTGTGGGAGTTCTTTGACTTCTTGCCAGGCTCTATTGGGATGGCAGGCCAGGGCTAGAACCCGTCTTCCCTCCCGGACACCTCATGATCAGCTGAGCACAGAGAGAGACTAGCAGCTCTTCCAGTGTAATGAAATGTTACATTACTTCAAAATATTTGAAGTACTGAAGTGGTCAGGCTGGTAGATAGGAAGGGCCCACCTAGCAATAACTCTTGTCTTGGGAAGTATTAAAATCACTGTATCACTGTATCACTGTCTTCCCGTTCATCATTGATTTGCTCCCGAGTGGGCACCAGTAACATCTACCTGTCTCATGCAAGTAGAGCCCAAGGGCACCTGCTTGTTCCAGGAACATAAAGAGCCTCAAACCATTCCATCAGGTCATGGGAATGAGGTCTATAATTGTTACTGGTATCTGGCATATCAAATACAACATGGGTAGCTTGCCAGGCTCTGCCATGTGGGTGACATACTCTTGTAGTCTCCTCTAAATCCAGCATTTATTGATGAACTGCGCGGCTGCTTGCGGCCGCGTGAGCTGGGCTGTGATAGGCTGGTCTGCTGGGTGGAGTTCTGATGAGGGGGAAGTCCAGATGTGGAAAATGGAAGTCCTCATGGAGTGGGGGGTCGTCTGACTTGTTGTGAGGCTCTGCTGGGGTGGCGGGCCAGGGCTAGAACCTGCCATCCCTCCCGGGCACCTCATGAGCGGTTGGCACAGGGAGAGCCAGTAGCTGCTCTGGCTCAATATTGGCAACCTACATAAACCAATTAAAAGGAAACCTACATAAACCAATTAAAATGGAATTTTCTAATTCCATTCTGCCACTCTGCCTTTCAATTGGTTTATGTAGGTTGCTAATAAAACCAACAACCCCCAAAACTGAACGACCATATTGTGGACATAGGAATGAAGGCCTGATAAGACCTTTATCTAGCACTAGCAAAGACCTAGAGAAGACTGGGCCCTTCCCAAAGAAGCTCCAGCAGGAATAAAGATCAGGAAAGGAATGTAAGAGACTGTCAACTACTCCCAACTCTACCCCTTGGCAACCACAAGGGGAATAGACCCAAATGGAGCATCTTGGGAGAAACCCTATGAAAGCCAACTTAGAAAAAAGCAGCTCAGCCATATGCTGCCCGAGCCCACGTGCTGCTTATACCCCTGTGTTGCTGCCAAGTGCATGTGGTCCTGAGTTCCTGTGTCACCGTGTCCTTCCTCCTTTAGTGCTGGGATGAGAACTGGGGCTCTCTCTCTCCCCTTTGGTGAAATCTGTGTCCTGTCTTCCATGTGCTATGCCCCTCTCTCTGTCTCTCTCTCTCTCTCCCCACCATCCCCACTTACTCAAAAGTTCCAAATAAAATCTGTTATACTGGGCCGGAGCTATAGCACAATGGGTAGGGCAATTGCCTTGCACAGGGCTGACCCGGTTCGATCCCTGGCATCCCATATGGTCCCCCGAGCACCGCCAGAGTAATTCCTGAGCACAGAGCCAGAAGTGACCCCTGAACATTGCCGGGTGTGACCCAAAAAAGCAAAAAAAAAAAAATCTGTTATACTTCATTGTTCTCTTCTGAAATTTTCTTCTGAGACAAATGCCAGGACTCAAAAGGCCTGGATAAATCTATATCTGGCTTTCCTTTCTGCAAGGAGCGAGGTTGCAGTTGTAGATTTCCCAGCATCCCCAGGTGGCAGAAGTGAATAGAGAGAAAATGGCAGATTCCCTTCTTTTTTTAAGTATTTTATTATACCACCGTGATATATACAAATAAAAAGATATACAATTAAAAGGTTCATGTTTGGGTTTTGGTCATACAGTGTTCCAGCACCCGTCCCTCCACCAGTGCCCATCTCCCACCACCAACATCCCTGGTTCCCTCCCCCTTCCTGAGCCCACCTCCATGGCAGGTTCTTTATTTCTTTCCCTTTCTCTCTTTCTCTTTTCCTTCCCTTCCAGACTATGGATTACAGAACATACATTAAAAAGTTGTCATGTGTATCCTTTTGCCTCTATTTAATGCTCAGTTCTAGGTTGGCATTAGTACCCTCGACAATTATTAGCACGCTGTTCCATTTTTTCTGTCTTACCTAACCTCCGACTCCAACACGTTTGTGATAATTTCCAGCTTTGACAAGACCTCCTGATATATGTTTCACTTGACCTTGGATATTGGTATCATAATATGTACCTTGGATATTGGTATCATAATATGTACATATATATTTATGCCATGCAAATAAATGCAGTCATTCTGTATCTGTCTCTCTCCTTCTGGCTAATTTCGCTCAACATAATCTTCTCCATGTCCATCCATTTATAGGCAAATTTCATAACTTCATTTTTCCTAACAGCTGCATAGTATTCCATTGTGTAGATGTACCAAAGCTTCTTTATCCAGTCATCGATTTTCGGGCACTCTGGTTGCTTCCAGATTCTGGCTATTGTGAATAATGCTGCTATGAGCATAAAAGTAGGGATGGTGTTTCCGCTGCGTATTTTTAGTTTCCCAGAGTAGATTCCCAGGAGTGGTATGGCTGGGTCAAATGGGAGTTCAATTTCTAGTCTTTGGAGGAAAGTCCATATTGTTTTCCAGAAAGGCTGTACCAGCCGGCATTCCCATCAACAATGGATGAGTGTCCCCTTTTCCCCACATCCACGCCAGCACTTGTTGTTCTTGCTCTTTTGAATATGTGCCAGTCTCTGTGGTGTAAAGTGGGATCTCATTGTTGTTTTGATTTGCATCTCTCTGATGATTTAGTGATGATGAGCATTTTTTCATCATTATTGGCAGATGACATGATATTATACCTAGAGAACCCTAAACTCTCTACCAAAAAACTCCTAGAAACAATAGACGCATATAGTAGAGTGGCAGGATACAAAATCAACACCCCAAAAGTCAGTGGCTTTCCTATATACAAATAACGAAAGAGAAGAAAGGGATATTAAGGAAACTATTCCATTCACAATTGTGCCGCAGAAAATCAAATACCTAGGAATCAACTTACCCAAGTATGTAAAGCACCTGTACAAAGAAAACTACAAGACACTGCTCCAAGAGATAAAAGAGGACACAAGGAAATGGAAACACATTCCCTGTTCATGGATGGGGAGAATCAACATTGTCAAAATGGTAATACTCCCTAGAGCTCTGTACAGATTCAATGCAGTCCCTATGAGGATACCGATGACATTCTTCAAAGAAATTGACCAAACGCTCCAGAAATTTGTATGGAACAATAAACCCCCAAGGATAGCTAAAGCAATCCTCGGGAAAAAGAAGATGGGAGGCATCACCTTTCCCAACTTCAAACTGTACTACAAGGCAGTAGTAATTAAAACAGCATGGTATTGGAATAAAAACAGACCTGTGGACCTATGGAATAGAATTGAGTATCCTGACACCCAACCTCAAACACATGATCATTTAATCTTTGATAAAGGTGCAATGAGTCTAAAATGGAGTAAGAAAGCCTCTTCAACAAGTGGTGTTGGGAAAACTGGGCAGCGACATGTAAAAAATGAATTTGGACCTGTGTCTAACACCATGCACAAAAAATCAGATCAAAATGGATTAAAGATCTCAATATCAGACTTGAATCCGTAAAGTACATTGAAGAAAATATAGGAAAAACCCTCCACGACATTGAAGTTAAAGGCATCTTCAAAGGTGAAACATCACTAACAAAGCAACTAGAAGAAAGAATAAACATATGGGACTACATGAAACTAAAAAGCTTCTGCACCTCAAAAGAAACAGTGACTAAGATACAAAAGCAGTCCACAGAATGGGAAAGAATATTCACCCAATACCCATCTGATAAGGGGTTAGTATCCAGGATATATCAGGCACTGGTAGAACTTTACAAGAAGAAAACAAACAACCCCATCAAAAAAATGGGGAGAAGAAATGAACAGAAACTTCAGCAAGGAAGAAATTCGAATGGCCAGATTCCCTTCTTAAGGCCGCCACCTCTCACCTCGCCGCTTTGCATAAGTCTCCTTGGGACTGTACCAGGATCAGTACCAATATCCCTTTACCATGTCCTACTGGACCCCTTCTCCTCTAGATTCCCAAACCCTTTTCCCCCTGATAGTCATTTTCACTTGGTTTTGTATGTTCCCTTGCTTTTCTGTTCTTTTTCTTTTAAATTTATTGAATCACTGTGAGTTACAAAGTTATTCATGATTGAGATTCAGGCCCACAATGTCTGTGCTGTCCTTTTCCATATCTGCTATAGGAGTGAAACAGTTGGGTACTTGTCTTTTTCCTGCTTCTCCCCACTCAACATTTCAGGTTGCTGCAAAAGGCAAGCTTTTCTGATGCCAAGATAGTATTGCAGGTAATGTGCTTACCTGTGCTAAAGAATCCAGGGGCATACCTTCTGGTCCCCAAGCCCTGCCAGGTGTGATCCTGGAGTACACAGCCAGGAGTAACTCCTGAGCACTGGTTGTGGCCCAGATGCAAGCATGCAAGCAAGCAAAAGGCAAGATTTCTTCTTTTTAATCAGAGGCAGTGTTCTCTTGTGTGTCTATGTATTCTACATAGCTTTATCCACAGATCTGTCCTTGGGCACTTGGTTTAATTTCAAGACTTGACCATTGTTTTTATGCTTCTGTGCTTAGGCACCTGGAGTGGTGCAGCTGCCTTGCACAGAGCGGAACTGTTTAGTGCTCACTCCAGAGAGCCCACACGCAGACCCACTCACAGCTCCTGCAGGGACTGGGTATTCTCCCACTTCTATTTACACTCCCTAAATAGAATCTGGGTATCCATGGCAGCACACAATTACAATTTCCTATTGTCTTAATTGAGACACACAGGGGCAAGTCTTCCCCTAATATTTATAGACACATGAAACAGCAGTAAGCATGATTGCCTGACAAAAGATCTTGAAGCAGTCTTACTGACATTCTCCTCTCCCTCCTCACTGCGATAGGCTGCCTTGCTGGGAGCAGAGGCCAGCACTGTCACTTTGCACCTATGAGAAAGGAAACCATGATGTGGCACCCGAAGAGGCTTGGGCTCCACAGCGCTCCAATCTTGGTAAATACTCATCAATTTAATTATTAATCTTTTCATGTCTAAGTACTTCTATGAGCACTGAGCTTATCACAGGACATAGCTCAGCTGCCTAAATCTTTGAAGCAAAATTGGATTGACCTCTTCAAAAGAGCTGCTGGAATTAGTAACTAAATTTACATTTCTCTGTCTGCTTTTTATATATATGCACAACTAACTTTACTGTGATTTGGTTTCCATCTTCAGCAAAAATTAATCCCATATATCCAGGTTCTTAAGAAAGATAGCTTCTTCTCTTAACAAAAAAAAAACCCTCTTCTCAGAGCTTATTCTCTTACAAAATTGCATTTTTTTTGAGGGGTGGGAGCAGGAGGGGTGGGGTTGGAGCACATCTCGCATGCTCAGAGACCAGTGCCAGCTCCTTGTTTAGGAATGACCCCTGTGGTGCTTAGGGTGATAGAGTTTGTGTGGAAGGGTAGAATGCCAGGAGAATTAAGTTGGTCACTTTGAATATCACCCGTGGGACAGGTAGCCCAGCGGATAGGTAGCCTCCAAAATAGATATTAGGATGACTGTGGTGGTAAGAGACTTGCAGACATGGGGAAGAGCTGCTACTGGCTCTCCCTGTGACCAGCCGCTCATGAGGCGCCCGGGAGGGATGGTGGGTTCTAGCCCTGGCCCACTATCCCAGCAAAGCCTCGCAACAAGCCAGAAGACCCCCACTCCATGAGGGCCTCCATTTTCCACATCCGGACTTCTCTCTCATCAGACCTCCACCCAGCAGACCAGCCTATCAGCGCCCAGCTCATCGAGTTCCACCCTGCAGCAGTCTTTCTTAAATCCAGCTCAGGTATGCCGGTCCAGAGACTTGCAGACATGGAGCAGAGCTGCTACTGGCTCTCCCTGTGACCAGCCCCTCATGAGGCTCCCGGGAGGGATGGTAGGTTCTAGCCCTGGCCCACCATCCCAGCAGAGCCTCGCAACAAGCCAGAAGACCCCTCACTCCATGAGGGCCTCCATTTTCCACATCCGGACTTCTCTCTCGTCAGACCTCCACCCAGCAGACCAGCCTATCAGTGCCGGCTCCACGCAGCCGCTTGCGGCTGCGTGGTTCATCAATAAATGCTGGACTTAGAGGTGCCTACAAGAGTATGCTACCTGCACGGCAGAGCCTGGCAAGCTACCCGTGTTGTATTTGATATATGCCAAATACCAATAACAATTATAGACCTCATTCCGGAATGGATTGGGGCTCTTTATGTTCCTGGAGCAAGCAGATGCCTTGGGCTCTACTAGCATGAGACAGGACATATGGAGATGTTACTGGGGCCCGCTCGAGCAAATCGATGATGAACGGGAAGACAGACAGTGAAGACAGTGGTGGTAAATGCAGCATATAAAAGGAGGCCCAACCCTTCTCTGTCTCTCCCCCACCCCCACCCCCTCAGCATATTCTGTGTATGCCCAAGCTGTCAGCAACATTAAATAGGGCCCTTGCACATTCCATGAGATGGCATATTTAGGCAGGGATAGACACTGAGCACAGGAGTCTCACCCATGTGCACCATGGCCCTAGGTGGAGACTAAGGAAAGCTAGGGCAGGACTACAGGAAATGCTGGGGTACAGCTAAAAGGCTGGCTGGGCAGCAGAAACAGACCATGGGGCTCTTATCCACGGAAAGGTATGAGATGGGGGTTGGGGAAAAGAAACAGAGTCCAGGAGAAGAATCAGGCTAAATGGGGTTTATTTGAAAGAGAGTACTCAGGGCAGATCTCAGAAGCCTTCAGAGTGGCTAATGCAGATCATGCCACTTGTGTTTCAGAGTGGGTTCAGATGGAAGTAGATGGGTCCTGAGTGGAGGATATCAAGGATGCCTGCAATGGGGGTATCAACTAAGGTATCAGATATCAAGGCATCAAGTATCAAGGTATCAAGGATACCTGAGTTGGGGCTTGGTTGGCTAGCACCAAGGTCAGGTAGGTAGTATTTTGTTAAGGCCAAAGACTGAGAAAAGCTATGACAATATGTGAGAGAAATATTGGGACGCAGTCCAGGAAAGACCAGGAATATAATTTCAGATAAGGAAATTGGACTTGGGACAGAGTGATGCAGGCTTGGGACCTGGCTATTGTACACTGGAGGTGAGCAGACCCTGTGGGACAGGGCAGGGAGGTCACAGAGAAGATGGGCAGCACCAGGGACAGAATGAGTCATGCCATTCACGGGTGACTGACCTGAACATTTGGGGAGGTGCCTGGACCCCTCTACTTAAACTGTACAATAAACTATAATTTTTTAACCTCCTGGGTTTTGTATGCAAATATTTCATACCATTCTTAACTCTACCAGCACAGTAAAATCCCTTGCATGTTATATGATGCCAGGAACAGAACTTGGATCAGCTCTGTGCAAGGCCAGTGCCTCACCTCTTAAACTATGTCTCCAGCCCTGGCCAGACTATGTGGATACATTTCAATAAATCTCTGGCCAATTTTAACTGTTACCTCCTCTTCCCAAGCAAATATAATAGTGTTTGTGGCCAGATCCCAAACCTTAATGTGGCCTGGAGATTAGGTGAAACAAAACAACTCGCATGGACCATTATACTTGTGGACTGTTATTCTACAGGGTGATGGGCAACTTTAAATAGGACGCAATTCTCATTGGATTAACGATTACATAAAAATTAACATTACTGCATTGGACTGTTATTCTAAATGGATCCTATCTATGAGTCAAAAGTAATACAAAGGTCACTAGAAACTGTGTAGAAAACAGCATTTTCCCCAAGCTTAACTTTTAACATAGTTCTTCCAGATCCAGTTTCTATCCTTAGTTCTACTATTGTAATGAGAATCTACTTATCCAAATAAATAGAACTGGATGAAGCTACTAAATTCTATCAATGATTTATTGTTCTATAATGATTTTTGAAGTTTTCATTGAATACCTTGAGAGAAGAGCACCCTTTCATCTCCTGTTGTATGACAGTCCTAGATAGCTTGGAGTCTTTGCTATTTAATCTACCTACAGTTTAAACTATTTACATGTTCTTAAGCCAGGGTTCAAGCTAATGAGACCTCTCTCGCTTCTGGTAAACACTGATGGAGGGTGTGGCAGTTACAAGAGTCATTTTACTCTGAATCAGTAACTTCTGAAATATTACTATAATCTCCACTATGATTTCAATGTTTTCTTGATTGGGCACAATTCCTCTTAATACCCTCTTGTCCCCAGTATGGGACAGTTAGAATTTACCAGAAGACAACCACCCTGGCTACATTGAGACTATCTTTTTTAGATCAAAGGAAGGTTCATACTTGTTTGTCAGGCAAGCATGACCCTTCCAGTAAACAGAGGACAAGATACTCAGAATCACCTTGGTGCAGAACAAAAACTAGATGGACCTTGTGGGTACCATCTAGATAGCATGAAACCCATAAAATTATGAAGTGTTTCTCCCCATATATATACATCCATTAACGTGTTTTTCTTTATGCCAGCTCTCTCTTCTTTCAGAGTTTTGACATAAGAGATAATCTCATAGAAAGGGACCAGTCCCTTGCATAATAATCCCACCCTAGGGTAGTACCACACTACTTCTACACCTAGAAACTGATTCATTGATCATTGTTGACATTACCCTCCCTGAAGATAGGATTACTTTTGGATATATATGGGAACTGACTTAAGGTACTAGGATTCACGTTGGTGGGAGACTTGGGCCCAAGCACATGGTCTAAGTCTGACCAAAAGCTAGACAACTGGGTAACCCCATTATTTTGGATGGTAGTGGCAGAGCTTTTTTATTATTGAATTAGTAAAAGTCTTTTGGAACTGCACTGGACTGGTGACTTTTCATCCATTCCCCACTGACCTTGAGTTAGAAGGTAACTCATTTCCTGATATTGTTGGGCACTCCAGTGGCTCCCCAACAATCTCCTACCAGTAGATCACTGAATTAAAAAAATCAATCTTTGGTATTTGAGGAAATGTGTGTCTCTCACTCTATCACCTGTATCACTTGTCTTCCCATTGATCATCGATTTGAGTGGGCACCAGTAACATCTCCATATGTCCTTGGGCTAGTGTAGCCCAAGGGCATCTGCTCACTCCAGGAACATAAAGAACCTCAAACCATTCCTTCAGGTCATGGGAATGAGGTCTATAATTGTTACTGGGTTTTGGCATATCAAATACGACACAGGTAGCTTTCCAGGCTCTGCCATGTGAGTGGGATACTCTTGTAGTAGCTTTTCATCTTGAGCATTTATTGCTGAACCACGCAGCTGCAAGCAGCCACGCAAGATGGGGAAAGATCAGCTTTTCTGCTGGTGGAGCTCTGATGAGCTGTGGAGTCCAGATGTTGAAAATGGCGGCCCTCATGTTGCGGGGGTTCCTCTGGCTTCTTGTGAGGCTCTGCTGGGATGGCAGGCCAGGGCTAGAACCTGCCTTCCCTCCTAGGTGCCTCATGATCAGCTGGGCACAGGGAGAGCCAGAAGCTGCTCTGCCTCATTGACCAATGAAGAAACAACATTGGTCTAGTAATGGAATATCATTTGAAGTGGAAATCAAAAGCTTATATAAAAATATAAAATTTAAATTCTAATATAAAATGAGTAATAAACCCTTGTAGAATGTGCTGGGATATCTGTTATAATGATCAGAATAGATCATTTATTAGACTCTCTTAAGACTCAGATTGCAATAGATATATGGGAGTAGTAAGTCACTTTTTTCTTTTAATGTTTTCCAATCCTGAGACAACTTTCCTCAAAATCAGTATTGTTCGTTTGGATGTAAAATACTTCTGCTTTTCCCTGTATTTTCCTGCATTGAAACACTGTCACTGTCTTCCCGTTCATCATCGATTTGCTCGAGCGGGCACCACTAACATCTCCATATGTCCTGTCTCATTCAAGTAGAGCCCAAGGGCACCTGCTTGGTCCAGGAACATAAAGAGCCTCAAACCATTCCATCAGGTCATGGGAATGAGGTCTATAATTGTTACTGGTATTTGGCATAATAAATACGACACGGGTAGCTTGCCAGGCTCTGCCGTGCGGGTAATGCTCTTCCTGCATTACTAAATTAAATTGGCCTTGTGCTGATTATTTTAGCTTACAAAATAATTGATTTACATTAAGTCTTAAAATAATATAAATTAGTGTTCTGTGAATTAGGATCATCCAAATTAGTTCCTCTGGAGGAATTCAGGAATTTACAACCAAGTTTCCCAACTGAGGTTTTAATTTCTTGTGCAATTCCCACTATGATCTCATCTAACGTAATTGATTGGGCTATACCTGATTAATGATGGTTGAGTATTACAGACACCCTTTTTTAGAGCTTCATGTAGAATTACCCATAGAGGCTTTGTGGTTTCGCCACTGTCCCCATGTGAGAAAAAGTGGGAACTTGGTTTCACAAACCCAAACTGGTCTATATTTAGACTGTTCCTTCTCTGGAGGTGTGACACTCAGTCTCAGGGCAAGCTCTTTTGCTTGTTTTATTTTTATGGCACTGACATCATCCAACTGTGCATATTTGAAGCACACCTTTTGCAATTAGTCTTGCTTTTCCTACTTTTGAGACTAAATTGTGCCATACTCTCTTATGGTCACATTTTAAAGTTTCCCTATATTCTGTATTTTTACTTTTAAAACTTTTTCATTTAATTTTAAGAATTTTTTGATTTAATTTTTACCTATCCAAGGGCAACTTTCCAAGATTCTCCTTGATAATGGTCTTGTCAATTCTTTATCAGTGGCAATAGACAGGGAAGCAGTATTTCTTATGTCACCTCCTGCTGTCATTTTTAAAAATCTCTCTTACTGATCCTTCTTTTTTCAATCTCAGCTGCAAATATCTTCCTCTCCTATAGCACTCTTCGGAGTATTACTCATTATTTGTCTCAGGAGTCATATTATTTTTAGTAGCACCATCAGGGGCTTTGGGATGCAGCTTGAATAAATGCTACAATTCCAATAAAGAAAGCCCTTAGTACTTCAGACTCCCTCGCTTCTAACACCACAGCAGAGTCAGGTGAGAAGGATGGCAATTCAACTGGCAGAACCTCAAAGGTTTTGACAACCCTCAAAGAAGAAGTACTGCATGGCAATCTGGATTTGAAATATCTCACCTTTTCAGTGTATAGAGGCTTTTCCCATAGGGGAAGTTGACCCTTCCTCAAAGGACCTATTTCCAGAAGAGAAACGTTTCTTACACAAGGGATTTTCTCTCACTGTTACCGTCCATATAACGGTTGGAGGCAGCAGGAGTAATAAATTCATCTTCAACTACAGCTTGCTAGGAGTATCGTAGAGCCAGAGAATCTGCTCTTTCTTGCTTCTCTTTTAAAATAGAAGCTTTTCCCTTGGCAACCTATTATAAACTACTCTAGGGATTCCCCCTCAAGCCTTCTATTAAAAAATAATATACAGCAAGTGAAGCAGAGAAGACATGAGGTGACAGAGAGGGGAGGAGCGGGAGTTCTACTGTTTGGTTCCTTAGGGAAAATAAACACGAGCTCTGTGACTAGAGCATAGAAACTCCGAATGTTGGCTTGCATGCAGTAGCTACTGCTTTTGAGAGGCAGAGGATTGTTACCAAAGGAAGGTTTGTGTCTCTGCTCCCTCTCCCTCCCCCATGATTTTTGGCTTAAATCCAAGCTCCCAATTTGATGGTATTGGGAGGTGAAACTTTGGGAAGGAGATTGGTTCCAAAGGGCTTTTCTCATGGAATTAGTCACCTTATAAAGGAAACCTCAGCAAGTTCTCTCATCCACTCCGTCCTGCAAGGACACAGTGAGGAGACAACCATTGTTTCTGGAAGAAGGAAGGAAGGTGCTTTCAGGATCCTGATTCTGCCACTACTTTGATCTTGTATTTCTCAGACATCAGATCTATAGAAAATGAAATCCTCTTTTATGCAAGTCAACCAGTCTGTGGCATTTTACAATAACAGCCCAACCAGACTAAGACAGAAGTAGCTTCATATGCTGTAAAATCTCAACATTATTCCTTGAACTATTTTGTGGTTTGAAACCAACACGAAAGCATATAAAACTTCTCCCCCTACTCACACACACAGTATAAATACACACAGACCCACACATTCAAGCACAAAAAATACTTTATGTTTTTAATGGTGTAACAGTTGATTAAGAGAGTGTTATGAACAACTTTATTCAACATTTCCCCCTATTTATATGATTAAAATATACCTTCTCAAGAGTCTGATTAAGAGAATACTTTAGTTCTTTATTGCCACCCATTTCATTACACCCCCAACACTCTACAGTAATTAATCTAGGTATAGTTTTTGTAGTGTGATCTCAAGCAAATCTACTATCGAATAAATACTTTCTTTTTCTGTCCTACTAATATTTCTTATATAGTCCTTGAGTTATCAGTAAAAGATAGTTATTTGTTAATTTACACATTCTATGTTAAACATTCTGTTTTAGGGTTAAATTGTTTGTTATAAAATATTTTTTCTCCTGGATGTAAATGAGCAATGAAAACATTCATTTTAAATGAATGTAGATATTAATTTTCATAGTGAATTATGAAAATATCTGCTGCCACATGTAGGTGGCCTCACTCCATGAGGGCCTCCATTTTCCACATCCGGACTTCCCCCTCGTCAGAACTCCATCAGCAGACCAGCCTATCACAGCCTGGCTCGCGCGGCCGCTTTCAGCGGCGCTGTTCATCAATAAATACTGGATTTAGAGATGACTACAAGAGTATGCTACCCACACGGCAGAGCCTGGCAAGCTTCCCGTGTCGTATTTGAAATGCCAGATACCAATAACAATTATAGACCTCATCCTCATGACTTTATGGAATGGTGTGAGGCTCTTTATGTTCCTGGAGCAAGCAGCTTCCCTTGGGCTCTACTTGCATGAGACAGGTCATATGGAGATGTTACTGGTGCCCGCTCGAGCAAATCTATGATGAAAGGGAAGACCGTGATACAGTGACAGTAATACAGTGAATTAAAAGAAAGAAATTATGCTACTTTGAGTATAAGTTGACAATATACTTGATGGCCTAATTAAGTGTACCTAGCACCTACATGTGGCAGCAGATATTTGTAGTGTGATTTTTGTTTCAATGATTGGACTGAACTACTAGTTTTTCCTTTGGTTGTTTGTTTTTTGTTTGGGATTACACTGCATGATGCTAAAGGTTTACCCCTGGATCTGGACCCAGGGATTACTCTCATGTCAGACTCTGGACCATCTGTGTTGTTTGGGATTGAATCAACTGTGACTGTGTGCAAGGCAAGCACACTGCCCACTGTAGTATCATTCCAGCCACATTTCTCCTTTATTCCTTTCTCTACATATTTCTTTGCCAGATAACAATGTATGAGTATGATCATTCCTCCTGTGAATCATTTCAAAAGAATATGAAAAATACATTTCATTAAAAAATTATTCTCCCCTGTAACATGCTGAATGCTACAGATAATTATATCTAGACAACTCATATGTGTATGGAAATTGAAAAAGCAGTAAGATTGAACAATCACTGGATGTTTGTAATATATCACAATAATTAGAGTATTTCATTTCAAAATTAAAATGTCTTGAATTATGAACTCATTTAGTATTTATGGCATGCCTTTTTCAAAATCATGCACTTGCCTTTTTAAAATATCTAGGCAATATATCTACTTTTCACTACAAGATTGGCTTCATATAGATTTTGGAAGGCTACACAGAAAATTTTCACTGCAGTCTTTAGCACTTTATACTGATATCTACATACTTACATATAGGTAATATCTATGCATTTTATTTTGTTTGTTTTTGATCATCTGGCAATGATCAGAGGTTACCCCTGTCTCTTTCTTCAGGAATTACTCCTAATGGTGCTCGGGGGCCATATGGAATGCCAGGTTAGCTTCTTGCAAGGCAAAAGCCCTCCCCCACTGTACTATCACTCTAGCTCCTTGAGTGTCAGTCTAAAAGCCAAGGAAAATCACCCAAAGGTTCTTCAAGTCCAAAGTAGACGTAGAAGATATCCTGTGATTAAGTTTGCATGAGATAAGTAGGTCATCAGGAAAATAAGAATTTGTCCCAAAGTTCAGTATCCTGTTTAAAAAGGACCAATCAGAAACTATGCACAAAAATATCATTGAAAAATTTTCAGAACAAAGTGGTGAACACAAAGACCTAGGAGTACCTTGGAGCGGAAAGTAGCATGGCAAGCCTTTGACCAGAGTACCCCCCTCCCCAGGCCAACACACACCGAACTACACTCCGATAGATCCCCAGGTACTATACCAGTTTATTCAGTGTACATAGGCACTTGAATTAAATTCAGTTACCCATTATGAAAGAAGTCCATCTTGACCTTGCATCACAAGTATTACAGGCAATATGAAATGAGGTGAGGGTGAATTGTAGCAATTAGTGCCAGGTCTTGACACAACCACTTTTCTTCTTTCAACTGTTCCCTAACAGAGATCACAGCTCATAACTGCTCATACACAGAGTCAAGCTGATGACTATCTTTCCAGAGGGTTCAGTGGGTGGTTCTGCCTGACTATGAATCATGTTAGCTGTAGAGCCTGTTTTATGGCCCTGTGGGGAAAAGTAAGCAAATATGAAGTGTTGCTGAAGTCTAGCATGACCAGGTAGTATATAACACTCAGAGAAGATATTTCCTTATCACATTTCCTAACTTTTAGTGACTAACCATAGAAACGATCCCAAAGCAAAGCTACAGCCAAAGAAGAAGCGATATAATTTATACAGCATAAATAACAAGGATCATAGAGATCATGATGAGCAATTATATACCACTAAATTGGATAACCTAAAAAGAGCAATGCATTTCTAGAAACACACTCCACCACAACTGAATGATAATGGGAAATATGGGAAATATGACCATGCTAGTAAAAAAAGCATGCTATCTTTATTGTTGCTAGAATTTTTATTACTAAATAATTCAACCTTTTTTCTACTAGCATGGTCATATTTCCCATTGAAATATGACCATGCTATTTTGAATACATGAAACAGCTGTATTGCGAACAACTTTGTAAATCATGGTATTTAAATAAAGTTAAAAAAGAATAGTCATATAAAATGTAAATTTACTCAATTATATATTTATTGGAATTTTTAGTTAATATTACTGCATTTGATTTTGTGTCACACCCAGCGATGCTCAGGGGTTACTCTTGGCTCTAAGCTCAGGAATTACTCCTTGCAGTGCATGGGGGATCATATGGGATGCCGGGGATCATATGGGATGTCGGGGATCGAACTCAGGTTGGCTGCATGCAAAGCAAATGCCCTACCCCGCTGTGCCATCGCCCGGTCCCAGAGCGACCCCCGACTCCATGAGGGCCTCCATTTTCCACATCCGGACTTCCCTCTCGTCAGAACTCCACCCTGCAGACCAGCCTATCACAGCCCGGCTCTTGCAGCCCTATGCGGCCGCGGTTCATCAATAAATGCTGGATTTAGAGATGACTACAAGAGTATGCCACCCGCATGGTAGAGCCTGGCAAGCTACCCGTGTCGATTTGATATGCCAAATACCAGTAACAATTATAGACCTCATTCCACGACCTGATGGAATGGTTTGAGGCTCTGTATGTTCCTGGAGCAAGCAGGTGCCCTTGGGCTCTACTTGCATGAGACAGGTCATATGGAGATGTTACTGGTGCCCGCTCGAGCAAATCAATGATGAACGGGAAGACAGTGATGCAGTGATTACTGCATTGGTATGTTTCATGTATTCGAAAATAGCATGGTCATATTTCAATGGGAAATATGACCATGCTAGTAGAAAAAAGGTTGAATTATTTAGTAATAAAAAATTCTAACAACAATAAAAAAGATCTAGAATCAGATGGTAAATGTGCCTAAATTTTAAGATAAAATAATATCAGTTCTTCTCAAACTTTTGAAAAAACTAAATAGGATGAGGATAATCCAAATGTATTTAATGAGGGAAGAATTGCCCTGACTCCAAAGTTAGGAAAGAAACATTCAGGTCCAATTTCTTGATAAATAAAGCCTGAGAAGTTTGTTAACTTTAAGTATTTGAGCTACACCTGGCTGTACTTGGGAATTTTTTCCTGGTTCTGTGCTCAGGGATCACTCCTATCTTGGGAAACTATATGTGATGCAGGAGATGGAACCCTGAGCTGGTCACATACAGGCAAGTGCCTAACTGCTATTCTATTGCACTTGTCCTAATATAAAAATTCTTAACAAATTATTAGCATTATGCATTCAAAAGCATATTGTAATGATTATGTACCATATCCAGGTTGAATTTGTCTTTTTTTTTTTTAAAAAACAAAAATACTATATATTAACCAATACAATACAGACATAACATGCTATTTGATATTACAAATGAACATACCAATGCAGTAATATTAATTAAAAATTCCAAAAAATATATAATTGAGTAAATTTACGTTTTATATGACTATTCTTTTTTAACTTTATTTAAATACTATGATTTACAAAGTTGTTCGCAATACAGCTGTTTCATGTATTCAATATTCCAACACTGATGTGCCCAATGTGCCCTTACCACCAGCAAAAACTCTAGTTTCCCACCCATCCCCAAGCCTTCTCCTCTAGCAGGCACTAAGCTACTTTATATTGCTTATTGCAACAAATATCTCATAATAGTGTTGCTAAAGTCATGGCCTTTTTACTGTGCTGTTACATGCAAATTGGGTCATTTCTATGATTGCTTTCACGCATTGAACTTTGTGGGCTTCTACTCATTTTTTAACAAAGTTGCATGTGTTAATTTGTTACAGACATCCAATATTCAACCCCTGTTGCACCACCATTATTTCCAACTTTCCCAGCCACCACTTAAGCCTGCTCCTATAGCAGGCCCCTCGATAATTTATTATATATTACTTCTTATAGATAATTTGCTAAACATGATTTAAAAAAAGTTTTTTTTAGTAGAAAGTTAATGAAGATTGTTGAATCTCACCATTTAACTATTCTTGTATCAATCGTATCACTTGTCTTCCCATTGATCATCGATTTGCTCCAGCAGGTGCCAGTAACATCTCCATATGTCCTGTCACAAGCTAGTGTAGCCCAAGGGCATCTGCTCACTCCAGGAAATAAAGAGCTCAAACCATTCCATCAGGTCATGGGAATGAGGTCTATAATTGTTACTGGTATTTGGCATATCAAATACGACATGGGTAGTTTGCCAGGCTCTGCTGTGAGGGTGGGATACTCTTGTAGTCACCTCTAATCTCATGCATTTATTGATGGACTGCAAGTCACAAAGCAGCCACACAAGCCAGGCTTGTGATCAGCTCTTCTGCTGGGTGGAGCTCTGACGAGTGGGGAGTCCGGATGTTGAAAATAGCAGCTCTCATGGTGTGGGGGTTCCTCTGGCTTCTTGCTAGGCTCTACTGGGATGGCAGGCCAGGGCTAGAACCCACCTTCCCTCCTAGGCACCTCGTGTTTGTGAGTCTCCTGATCAGGCATACCTAGGCTGAGCTTGAAAAAGACTGCACATACATGGGACAGAGCTGCTACCGGCTCTCCCTGTGCCCTGCTGATCATGAGGCACATGGGAGGGGAAGGAAGTTCTAGCTGGCCCACCATCCCAACAGAGCCTTGTAAGAAGCCATAGGAGCCCCCACACCATGAGGGCCTCCATTTTCCACATCTGGACTCCCCACTTGTCAGAGCTCCACCCAGCAGAAGAGCTGATCAGATCTCTGATGATCTCTGATGAGCAGGGTTTATCAGAGACCCACTCCACAGCAATCGTTTTCAAGCCCAGCCCAGGTATGCCGGATCCATTTAACTATTAAGCTCTTTTATAAGAAATTACTGATATGTTGTTATGGAAAAGCATTGTGTGTATATATTTTGTTATTGATTGCCTTTTACTTTACATCCATTAAATGTGTATTTTACTTGGCACCTAAGTATAATAGTGTTTGATGTGTCACACTCCAGGATTCCAAAATTTTTAACAAGGTGATAAAATTGGAGTTAAATTTTTAACTTGAGGTAGCATTGGGTTATGAGTGCCGGGCCTTCCAGAAGGACAGGAAGATGGGGTGAGAAAGCACATACCTGATTCCATGAATGCCTAGAGATTTCAATTGCAAAACCCACATCCCTGAGATTTTCAATGGATTAACTCATGGGTATTGGGATCACTTGAGCACTTGACATCCTGTTATTTGTCAATTTGCTCGAGCAGGTGCCAGTAACCTTTCCATTTGTCCCTATTACATGCCAGTGTAGCCCAATGGTTTCTGCTTTCTCCAGGGATATCAAGAGTCTCAAACCCTCAAACCATTCATTCAGGGTCTTGACGAATAAGTCTGACCATCTTGTAGGTGGGCAGCCACATGATCTTTTTGATGTCCCATGGGATCCAGTCGGTAATGGCTCTAGTCCAGCGGCCATTTCCAAATTGCATTACATGTCCAGCCCATCTGATTTTCGACATCTTGGCAATCAAAGCAGCGTCCCTGACTCTGGATCATCGACAGAGGTCAGTACTCCCGATCCCTTCGCTCACTTGAGTGAGGTATGATATTCCAAGCATAGCTCTTTCGATTCCTCTTGGAGACTCGAATAACATTCTCATTCTGTTTTCGTAGGGCCCAGGTCTCTGAGGTGTATGTTAATGCAGGGAGAATGGTGGAGTCGAAGAGATGTGCCCGGAGTGTTGGGATACAGAGATGATTTAAGATATTCAAATAAATAAATGTGATAGATAACATTAATAAGAGAGATAACTCAAATACGTTTTTTTTTCAAAGCTAGTCAAATAGTGAATAGTAACTTAAAGTGGCGAATCAATATCTCTGTCTGGGAAAAGTAAATTATGTTAAGGTATTTTCTAACACGTTAGAGTGATAACTATTCATAAGATTAAAAGAGTAAGCTAAGAAAAAGTAAGAATTGTGGCTTTGGTCACAATGTGGAGAAAGACACAGGTTGGGCTGACTAAATAGGACAGCAGGTAGGGTGTTTGTCTTGCATATAGCCAGCTTAGATCCCCATTATCCTATAGGGTTCCCTGAGCAAAGCCAGGAATGATTACTGAGTGCAGAGCCAGGAGCAAACCCTGAACATTGTCAGAATAATCAAGGTGTAAAAAGTATTGTTCTTTATTTTCAACTGCCCCATTTGATAACAAATAGCAACACACTTTGTCATTTTTCCAGCACTCTCAATCATGAGAGCGAATAAGGTATTTATTCTTGTTTGTTAACTTTCATCTATCCTGGTTTTCTTTCCCTATCCAATTCTTTAATATACTTTATAAAATCTATAACTCTCTGGTTCTTTCTACTCACTAAATACAAGAGGGAAGAGAAATGTGATTTTGGCTTTCATTATCTTTATTGGCTTTCTTTATCTTTAACTATATTTTGGCTTTCTTTATCTTTATTTGGCTTTCTTTATCTATATTTTATAATCTTTACTTGGAATTTTTAAATAATTACACCTGCATACACTCATGTTGAGTGCTGTCCCATGTAATAAACAATATTTCCAGTTTATAGTTAGAGTGACAGCCCTCCCCACCCCCGCATACACAGAATTTGGTTCATATTTATAAGTTGAAAGAAAAGTTCTTTAGTTTAATATCTGAAATTTCATCTAATACTACAATAGTCTGCCGCAAGTTTCTCTTCTAAAACACAAACTTTTTTGTTCTGTTTTTTATTTCCCTAAATTTTGTAATCTTTAATTGACTTTTATGTAATATTTCTGGTTTTGTCACTTACATGTGAAATGAATGTTCTGGAATGCTCGATGCATTCTCCTGGTAACCAGAGTATTTTTAAAGAGAGATGTCCCTCAGTTTTCTTCTTGATGGTTTCTATTTTAGAAGTTGGTGACTGCTGCCTGTTAGCTCCTTCCAGACTGTATTTTTCTTCCATCAGTAAAGCCAGTAATATGTTGGCATATGGTAAGCACTGACCTTGAGGATTTTTTTAATAGATGAAGTGCAATCTCCTTTTATAAAATGATATTAACACGTCTGCATATTTTTAAGCCTGTTGACTTTGCTTCTGTCACCAGAAGCCATGTTCAGGAACAATAAAGCCTGTCATTTTAAACTGTGTGTACACAAATCACTGATAGAGTGCAGCAAGCCATCTGCTGTGCCTGAGACTTTTTTTTCTGTACCGTATTTTTTCCTTCGCAGAGCTGTGAAGTGTTAAGATGGTAATATCATGCTATCCTGTCCTCCGCTACAACTCTCCTTACACTTCTGATGAACGAGGTGCAAAACTGCTGCACTGGATTGGTCCTATTCTGTCCATATACCCCTCCACACGTTATATAATCTAGTTTAAACTCCGTAAATCTGAAGTCTAGATGAAACCTACATGGCTTAGAACCTGCCTCGCCTGATTATTTCAGGTTGGTGCCGGCTCTGTCGCTGCTGCTGGGAGGCTGAGAAGCAGCTGCAGGTCCTGGAAGGTGCCGCGCTGCACTTCAGATGCTAGAGAAATCGCTGCCATGTTTGAAACCTGTTCTGATGAAGTCACAGGCTGAGGAGGATGAGGATTCTTTTTCTTTTTCAAACTAGATCCCATATAATGACAGTAGAGAAAAAGAAACTAGCACGTGAGTTGTTTCTTAGGCTATTTCCTGTGTCCTTATAATTTCCACATAAAGTAGGTTCCACAGTCTGTTATAGAAAAACTTAACTGAGAAATTAAATTGTTTGTAAAAAGATTTCTTTTGGAACAAAGAATGATCGGCATCTCTGAGCAGTCATAATCAGAGTCAGTCAGTCCTGGGAGTGTCCAAAATAATAGAATTGCATTTCATCTCACTTTGACCTTTGTGATTTTGGGGGCCAGGGAGTACCCTCAGGGCCTGACCTACGGGGCACATGGGCTCTACCACTTCGCTACCTCCCTCACCCCCTCCGCATTGACTTAGATGATTGTAGCTGGACGTGACCCACTTGTCTATTTCCCTCACGTGGCCGACAAAGCCAGAAGCAGCACAGTGCAGAAAGATGGGCTCAAACTGTAACTGAGGTCGCCTTAGAGTCAGATAACCAAAGCTGAACAGCTCATTTATTTCTGTTTCATTATAGCCACTCAGCACTTATAAGAACTTGAACTAAGAGGACCTCAACTTTCAGAGACCCATTAGAGAATTTTTGGTAAGCTGAAATAAACATATTGGTTTTTTTAAATGTCCATGGAGTCAGAATACAGGGCCCAGGTCCTGACTTCCTCATTTCTTTAGCATGTGGCATTGGGTGAGTTATCTGTTTTCTCTAATCTATATATTTGTGAAATGGGAATAGCAAATGATAGTAAACTACTTCAAAAGGTTTCTTGAGAAGATTAAATAAACTAAACTATCTACCAAGAAAGGAACCTCACAATACAGAAATAGCAGACAAGGTCTTTCTGAGTTAAGTGTATTACATCAATACCATTATGTGTGGTAGTAAAAATTAGATTGGGGAGGTAGGTGTGGTTTCCTGGTACACATTTAACTGTTATTTTATTCTTCAGCATTATATATGTATGTACACATATGCAGATAAACTCTCTGCCCCTCAAGGTGTTGCAGTTGTGACTGCGGTGCCCTTTGCATCAGCAGGTGGCAGACAGGAGACAGGCTTGTCTACACCCAGGCTTCTGCCCTGTGAGCCCTGGATGGTTGATGGTCTGACATAGAGAAAGACTGGGCCCCTGGGCTGAACCCAGAGCCACGGCAGAGCCTGTCAAGCTACCTGTGATGTATTTGATATGCCAAAAACAGTAACAATAAGGGACCTCATTCCCAACGAATGGAGACATTACTTTGTCTGCTCAAGCAAATCGATGAACAACGGGAAGTGACAAATTGATATGTAATATATATATATATTATATAATATGTATTACATAATATATATATATTTAAGTCTACTAATTCTGCTTTCTGCTATGTCTTTGGGTCATACCCAGAATTACTCAATGTTTAATTTTGGATTTCTGCTCAAGGACAATTATTTGCAGGACTCAGAGAACCATACATGGTGCCTGGGGTAGAACCTGGATAGGCTGCATGCAACAAAAATGCTTTACTCTCTGTACCAGCGTGCTGGCCAGTCTATGTCCCTTTGTAGTGTTCAAACTACCATTACTTAAAAAAAACACCTCTGAAGCAGCTTTTGTTTTCCAATACTTTTGTATTTTTATTTTCTGAGAAAATTGAATTCAATGGTCTTGCAGAAGCAAACCACACTATAATGCTTAACCTGTAATTCAACCTCTTTTGTTCTAACAAGCTGTACCGCATTATTTACATATGGGAGATTGCATTCGAAGCCAAGGATTGAAGCTTACAAGATGACACCAAGTTTACTCAATTTTTTATAAGACTACATAAAATTAAAATTTCTTTGTAACACACGGTTTTAAATATGCAGAACTTCAATTTTCCTATAACTTCATGATTTGGTAAGTTGTACCCACTGCTGCTCAGGGCTGACTCGTGGCTGTGCACTCAGGGATCACTCTGAGCATGCTCAGAGAACCATTTGAGATGCCAATGATCTGGGTCAGCTGAGTGCAAGACCAGGACCTTCCTTGTATACGCTCTCTCTGACCCCTTTACTTTTCTATCATAAATACTTAAAGTATTGCCTATGATGTATGTCTCCCATAAATTTTCATTTTGTTGGATGGACATGGAGAGGATCATGTTGAGTGAAATTAGCCAGAAGGAAAAAGATAGATATAGAATAACTGCATTTATTTGCATGACATAAATATATATAGACATTTATATGTCTATATATACATATTATATCAATATCCAAGGTCAGACAAAACATGGATCAGGAGGTCTTTTCAAAAGTGGAATCTACCACAAGTGTCTGGGAGTCAGATATTGGGTGGGACAGAGAAGGGAACAGTGTGCTAACAATTGTTGTAGGTAATAATACATACCAGCCTAGAACTGAAAAAAGATATACATGATAACCTCTAAATGTATGTATTGCAATCCACAGTGTGTAAGAGAAGAAAGAGAGAGAGAGAGGAGAAAGAGGGAAAGAGAGAGAGAAAGAGAAGAGATAAAGGTCTCTCCATAGAGGCAGTTTAGGGGAGAGGGAGAGAATCGAGGACATTGGTGGTCAGAAATGGGCACTGGTGGAGGAATTGGTGCTGAAACAATGTATGACTGAAACCCGGACATGACTGAAACCCAGACATTGTAATTATATATCTCACAGTGGTATAATAAAATATTTTTTAAAAATTCCATTGTGTATTGAAACAAACTTAAGACATAACCCTGGGGAGGGGTGCAGATATGGCTCCATGTAGTGATTCTAGCCTTGTAGCCAAAAGCCATAATGCCACTCACTGGAGCATGGTAGCTCTCCTGTGGGGGACCCAAGTGCCATGACAGTGCCAGCACAGCCAGCTTTGTGTGGGCCCCTGTACAGTGTGTCATCTCTGCGGATCTCTCTTCAGGTGCTTGAGCACTGCAACTAGACATGTGGTCCTAGGAGAGTATCGCAACAAGACATGTGACTCCTAGTCCTTCAACATGAAGAAAAGGAAAGGGTAGGAGAAAAAAAAGGATCATCTTTCTATTAGCTAAAGGTAACTGTATCATAAAAACAGTTTTAAAAATACACACTCCAACCTAGGCTCTGAAAATAATTTGAGATATCGAAGTTAACTCTGAAATGTTAAATTCATCAAGTTTCAACAAAAAATACCCAGCATAGATCAAAGATTTCTCAAGATTTCTGCTAAAACTTTTTATGGAAAGTTTAGTAATAAAATTTATAAAATAGGTTTAGTAAGAAAATTTGTATTAATGGGTCTCAAATTCTATGAAATACTTAAAACTCTCTCTCTCACACACCCCCTATAAAAAGTTCCATTGTTTCTTTTTGCTAAAGATTTTTCAAGGCCTTTTATGTTATCAACAAGTCTATTCCTATTAAATCGGAAATGACCAAGTGAGATAAAGAGCTCTGACCCACGCTTCCAAAACCAATTAAGGTTTTGTTCAGTGTTCCAGATAATATTTATTAGGTTGTCAGTTTTGTGAGCAGATTTGGTGACCTCCCAATTTTAGTAACTTCTTATTCATTATTATTAAGATACCAATAGCAACTGTCTGTCTTCTAGCATGAAAGGTGCAACATTCTAAAAGAGAATAATAAGAGAAACTGTCTACACATATTTTTGTTAGGAACCATCTGAACCATCTCATAGCGTTGTCATGAGATGCAAGAATTTGGATTATCTTCCAAGTGTCTTCCCAGAAGACCAATGAATTTTCTTCTGCTTGTCAAGCTCACAAGCCATCTGAGCTGTACGAGAATCTGCTTCAGTGCACTACCAGCTCTGCAGTGGCCTGTGGTGGCTCAGGATTTTTCACCTTAGCAGTGAGTGAGGCCAGATGCTCCCATCAGTGCCTTATTTCTCACTGTCACTCTTTACCCTGCGACAACAAAAATATCTGATAAATAGGTGCTTCAAGTCAAAATCCATGCTATCTACAGGCACAGTCTGAAGATGTGTTACAACTAATTTTTCTTCCTTTATAAACAGGACAAAGTTGATCACCATACCCAGTACGGAAAACTAAACTCCACTCAGAATCAGCACAAATACCATCAATTTGGACACACAGCAGGGGCTAATAAAAGGACTGTGTGAATGGATGGAAAACTGTGATCTACAAGTTCAAGAACTATTACTCCATCATCATTGCCTGCATCATGGTAAATGTTGATCCCTTTGACTTTTAATATTTAGTTCCATGTCCATGAAGCAACAAGAGGGGAAAACTGGCTTCCACCCTCTCCAATTTCATTACACTGCTAGGGCCAGTAATCACGCAGGTTGCTGTGGGCGTGCCAGCTGGGCTTGGAGGGGGGGTATTGAGGCCTCTCCTCTCATCCCACCCACCTCCAATGATCCAGTGGGCGTTCCTACGAGCAGCGCCATTAACCATTGTCCATGAACCAGGATGGATCTGTAATTCTCTAGGGAGAATGACCAGAGGCACAACTGATACAGTTCTTTCCTGCCATGCACCATGTTAACATAACAACCAGTTTAGGATCAGGTCTTTACCTGAACCTTTCCCATATATATGTTGCAAGGATCAATGTTGTTGCAGCCTACTAGGGGAGCTGGCATGGGGATAGGATGGGTGGCAGTGGTCTTTGGTGGCAGTAGGGGCACTCTGGTGGTGGGGCTGGTGTTGAACAATGACTGTTCTATGAAGAATTTTGCAAATCACGGTGTTTTAATAAAGAAAAAAAGAGTAGGGTAAGCCACAATGTGTAAAAGAAGAGAGAGAGAAAGAGAGACAGACAGAGAGACAGAGAGAGAGAAAGAGGAATTGAAAAGGTGCCTGTTATAAAGGCAGGCTGGGGGTGGGTGGGAGGGAATGTGGGGACATTGGTGGTGGGAATGGGGCACTGATGGTGGGATGGGTGCTGGAACACTGTATTACTGAGAACTAATTATGAACACCTTTGTAATTGTATATCTTATGGTGGTAAAATAAAAAATTAAAAAATTTAAAAAATTAATTTTTTTTTAAAATTAAAAAATTTAATTTAAAAAATAAAAAAATAAAGACAGCTCCAGTGTATTTCCGCAGTTCCAATTAGAAATTGGCACAAATCTTTCCCAATGAAGTTTTTGTTATTATTATTGATGTTGACCTTCTCATAGATCTTTGAGCTCAATAGCTTCTCATAGATCTTTGACCTCAGTAGAGTCTGTCAATGAATATCACTAAATTGTTCATTCAATTCAAGCATGTATGCCAGAAGGGGCATACTGATGGGTCTACCCACTCTTGGAGATAACAGCTTTAAATCCATAAATTCCCAGTTCTGCACCCAGAACAGCACTTTCAGTGTAAGATGTGACTGTAATCATGTGTGATTACAAGAGTATTGGGGTGTCAAATTTGACACCTTACTGTTCATGATCACTATCACGATCTTCCCGTTAATCATCTATTTGCTAGAGCGGGCACCAGTAATATCTCCATATGTCCTGTCACATGCTGTAGAGCCAAGGGCATCGGCTTGGTACAGGAACATAAAGAGCCTCAAACCATTATCTTAGGTCATGAGAATGATATAATATAATTGTTACTGGCATTTGGCATATCAAATACAACACGAGCAGCTTGCTAGGCTTGCCGTGCGGGAGACATACTCTATAAACACCTCCAAATAAAGACTTTATTGATGAACTGCTCGGCCGCTATGCGGCGCAGCCGGGCTGTGATGGGCTGGTCGGCTGGGTGGAGTTCTGATGAGAGGGAAGTCCAATGTGGAAAATGGCAGCACCCATGGAGTGGGTGGGGGTCGTCTGGCTTGTTGTGAGGTTCTGCCGGGGTGGTGGGCCAAGGCTGGAACCCACCATGCCTCCCGACTGCCTCATGAACGGCCGGGCACAGGGAGAGCAAGGAACCGCTCTGCCCCATGTCTGAGAGTCTCTGGACCAGCATACCTGGGCCGGATTGAGGAAGAAACTGCTCCAGGGTGGGTGTCGATGATCCGGGCTGTGATGGGCTGGTCGGCTGGGTGGAGTTCTGATGAGAGGGAAGTCCAATGTGGAAAATGGCGGCACCCATGGAGTGGGTGGGGGGTCGTCTGGCTTGTTGTGAGGTTCTGCCGGGGTGGTGGGCCAAGGCTGGAAGCCACCATGCCTCCCGACTGCCTCATGAACGGCCGGGCACAGGGAGAGCAAGGAACCGCTCTGCCCCATGTCTGAGAGTCTCTGGACCAGCATACCTGGGCCGGATTGAGGAAGAAACTGCTCCAGGGTGGGTGTCGATGATCCGGGCTGTGATGGGCTGGTCGGCTGGGTGGAGTTCTGATGAGAGGGAAGTCCAATGTGGAAAATGGCGGCACCCATGGAGTGGGTGGGGGTCGTCTGGCTTGTTGTGAGGTTCTGCCGGGGTGGTGGGCCAAGGCTGGAACCCACCATGCCTCCCGACTGCCTCATGAACGGCCGGGCACAGGGAGAGCAAGGAACCGCTCTGCCCCAAGTCTGAGAGTCTCTGGACCAGCATACCTGGGCCGGATTGAGGAAGAAACTGCTCCAGGGTGGGTGTCGATGATCCGGGCTGTGATGGGCTGGTCGGCTGGGTGGAGTTCTGATGAGAGGGAAGTCCAATGTGGAAAATGGCGGCACCCATGGAGTGGGTGGGGGGTCGTCTGGCTTGTTGTGAGGTTCTGCCGGGGTGGTGGGCCAAGGCTGGAACCCACCATGCCTCCGACTGCCTCATGAACGGCCGGGCACAGGGAGAGCAAGGAACCGCTCTGCCCCATGTCTGAGAGTCTCTGGACCAGTATACCTGGGCCGGATTGAGGAAGAAACTGCTCCAGGGTGGGTGTCGATGATCCGGGCTGTGATGGGCTGGTCGGCTGGGTGGAGTTCTGATGAGAGGGAAGTCCAATGTGGAAAATGGCGGCACCCATGGAGTGGGTGGGGGTCGTCTGGCTTGTTGTGAGGTTCTGCCGGGGTGGTGGGCCAAGGCTGGAACCCACCATGCCTCCCGACTGCCTCATGAACGGCCGGGCACAGGGAGAGCAAGGAACCGCTCTGCCCCAAGTCTGAGAGTCTCTGGACCAGCATACCTGGGGCGGATTGAGGAAGAAACTGCTCCAGGGTGGGTGTCGATGATCCGGGCTGTGATGGGCTGGTCGGCTGGGTGGAGTTCTGATGAGAGGGAAGTCCAATGTGGAAAATGGCGGCACCCATGGAGTGGGTGGGGGGTCGTCTGGCTTGTTGTGAGGTTCTGCCGGGGTGGTGGGCCAAGGCTGGAACCCACCATGCCTCCCGACTGCCTCATGAACGGCCGGGCACAGGGAGAGCAAGGAACCGCTCTGCCCCATGTCTGAGAGTCTCTGGACCAGCATACCTGGGCCGGATTGAGGAAGAAACTGCTCCAGGGTGGGTGTCGATGATCCGGGCTGTGATGGGCTGGTCGGCTGGGTGGAGTTCTGATGAGAGGGAAGTCCAATGTGGAAAATGGCGGCACCCATGGAGTGGGTGGGGGTCGTCTGGCTTGTTGTGAGGTTCTGCCGGGGTGGTGGGCCAAGGCTGGAACCCACCATGCCTCCGACTGCCTCATGAACGGCCGGGCACAGGGAGAGCAAGGAACCGCTCTGCCCCAAGTCTGAGAGTCTCTGGACCAGCATACCTGGGCCGGATTGAGGAAGAAACTGCTCCAGGGTGGGTGTCGATGATCCGGGCTGTGATGGGCTGGTCGGCTGGGTGGAGTTCTGATGAGAGGGAAGTCCAATGTGGAAAATGGCGGCACCCATGGAGTGGGTGGGGGTCGTCTGGCTTGTTGTGAGGTTCTGCCGGGGTGGTGGGCCAAGGCTGGAACCCACCATGCCTCCCGACTGCCTCATGAACGGCCGGGCACAGGGAGAGCAAGGAACCGCTCTGCCCCATGTCTGAGAGTCTCTGGACCAGTATACCTGGGCCGGATTGAGGAAGAAACTGCTCCAGGGTGGGTGTCGATGATCCGGGCTGTGATGGGCTGGTCGGCTGGGTGGAGTTCTGATGAGAGGAAGTCCAATGTGGAAAATGGCGGCACCCCATGGAGTGGGGGGGGGGGGGTCGTCTGGCTTGTTGTGAGGTTCTGCCGGGGTGGTGGGCCAAGGCTGGAACCCACCATGCCTCCCGACTGCCTCATGAGCGGCCGGGCACAGGGAGAGCAAGGAACCGCTCTGCCCCAAGTCTGAGAGTCTCTGGACCAGCATACCTGGGCCGGATTGAGGAAGAAACTGCTCCAGGGTGGGTGTCGATGATCCGGGCTGTGATGGGCTGGTCGGCTGGGTGGAGTTCTGATGAGAGGGAAGTCCAATGTGGAGAATGGCGGCACCCATGGAGTGGGTGGGGGTCGTCTGGCTTGTTGTGAGGTTCTGCCGGGGTGGTGGGCCAAGGCTGGAAGCCACCATGCCTCCCGACTGCCTCATGAACGGCCGGGCACAGGGAGAGCAAGGAACCGCTCTGCCCCAAGTCTGAGAGTCTCTGGACCAGCATACCTGGGCCGGATTGAGGAAGAAACTGCTCCAGGGTGGGTGTCGATGATCCGGGCTGTGATGGGCTGGTCGGCTGGGTGGAGTTCTGAAGAGAGGGAAGTCCAATGTGGAAAATGGCGGCACCCATGGAGTGGGTGGGGGTCGTCTGGCTTGTTGTGAGGTTCTGCCGGGGTGGTGGGCCAAGGCTGGAACCCACCATGCCTCCCGACTGCCTTATGAACGGCCGGGCACAGGGAGAGCAAGGAACCGCTCTGCCCCAAGTCTGAGAGTCTCTGGACCAGCATACCTGGGCCGGATTGAGGAAGAAACTGCTCCAGGGTGGGTGTCGATGATCCGGGCTGTGATGGGCTGGTCGGCTGGGTGGAGTTCTGATGAGAGGGAAGTCCAATGTGGAAAATGGCGGCACCCATGGAGTGGGTGGGGGTCGTCTGGCTTGTTGTGAGGTTCTGCCGGGGGTGGTGGGCCAAGGCTGGAACCCACCATGCCTCCCGACTGCCTCATGAACGGCCGGGCACAGGGAGAGCAAGGAACCGCTCTGCCCCATGTCTGAGAGTCTCTGGACCAGCATACCTGGGCCGGATTGAGGAAGAAACTGCTCCAGGGTGGGTGTCGATGATCCGGGCTGTGATGGGCTGGTCGGCTGGGTGGAGTTCTGAAGAGAGGGAAGTCCAATGTGGAAAATGGCGGCGCCCATGGAGTGGGTGGGGGTCGTCTGGCTTGTTGTGAGGTTCTGCCTGGGTGGTGGCCACGCCGAAGGCCACGCCGCCACCTTACTGTACCTAATGTTTATGTACTTCAATAATTTACATTCTTGAGGATGTAAAAATAGTTAAAGGGATCACATCACTTGCCTTGCATGCCTTTTATCCTACTTATATCCCTAGATCCACATGGTACCCCAGCATCACCGTATAGCCTGGAAGGCTCTGCTCAGCACCACTGATGTGGACCTGGAGATCCAGGAACACTACCAGGTCTGATTATTCCCTACAACACAAGTTTCATCATGTTCTTGGGCAGTACTTTGCATCTCCAACCTGGAACTGAGATTCACTAGTATGAAGTGAATGCTTGGGAGGCCCCATTCTGCCCCAAATCTTAAATGCTTAATGCTTAAAGCATTTAAAGCACTTAAATCTGACTTCAAATTTCTGTTGGTGATATCAATGGTCATGCAGTATTCACATTCAACTTTTATTTGCCCCAAGACTTAGGCACACTTACAGGAACCCTTTTCCATTCGGAAACTCTTTGATGGCCATTCTGTTGATTTCACTTCACTAGTAAGTCAAATGACCAATAGTGATGGACTTTTCTAAGCCCTTTGCTATTCTAATACTCTTTCATGGTCATTTTGTTGATTTCACTTCAGTTGTAGGTCAGATGACCATGCTGATCTACATGGACTATGCTTAATCTACCAATAATCTCAAATTGATGTGTCTTTACTTTTCCTACTTGGCTTTAATTTCAATGACATTTTTCATAACAGGTATGCTCTGGTAGACAAATAATAATAATACAAAGAAACAATTTTCTTTTCAATCAAATCATACAATAGTCCGGTTGCCTAGTAGTATCTCTAAGTTGCAGGATAAGGATATAGTCCATTCCAATGAGACAATGTTGGAAGTATTTTAACTAATGGATTTTGTGAATAGATTTTTTAAAATTACAGTGCAGTAAATTTTGTCTTTCTTGTATTCTGTTGCATAAATTGTGAAAGTAAAGCAAAAGAAAAAGTAAACATTTTACAGTATGTGTTTTTGCTTACTGGCTTTAAACAAAAAAAAATAAGAAAAGACCGGGAAATAGTGTTTGAAAGTCATCATTATATAGCATTTTAGGTAATAAACAGAAGAGACAGGCCATCTTAAATGTGTATTAAGAGGGTGTTCCTAAAATTGAATCATAGGAAAAATGATTTATCGTTATTAGACTGTTAAAGCTATTTTTAAAATATAAGCACAACAGATAAAGACCAGTGGCTTCTCAAAGTTGGTGATAACTATGTATTTCCTGATATTTCCACAGGTAGTACATAAATTTATTTCATTTTATTTTTATTTTTATTTTGTTTTAGTTCTTTGGGTCAAGGGTGACTGCTGGATCTGAAATCAAGAATTACTCCTGGCAGTGCTCAGGAAACCATATGGGATGCTGGGAACTGAATCCAGGTCAGCCGCATACAAGACAAACATCCTACCTGCTGTACTATTGCTCCAACTCATATAATTTTTTACTAAAAAGCTATGATTAATGTTGCTTCTGTAATTGTTATTTACTTACATAAACAAGTAAGTTCTTAGTTTTAATATGAGACCTTGTGCATCTTGTCCAAAATGCATGTAATCCAGATGAATAGTGTTTATTTTAATTGCACTGTAATGGCCTATTAAAATTTGCCTTAGTAAACTCATTTATGTGAGCACATAAATTTTCAATAAGTTTAGTTTAACTAAAATAATGAAAGCATCAAATACAAATCCTGCCCCTCGAGGTATTGCAGGTTTGGCTGGGGTGCCGGCTGTGTCAGTAGGTGGCAGACAGTAGACAGGCTCATCTACACCCAGGGCTCTGCCCCGTGGCCCCTGGATGGTTGATGGTCTGACATAGAAAAAGACTGGGCCCTCTGGGAAGAACCCAGAGCCACGGCAGAGCCTGGCAATCTACCTGTGGTGTACTCGATATGCCAAAATCAGTAACAATAATGGACCTCATTTCCACTGAATTGGAACATTACTGGCACCTGCTCGAGCAAATCAATGAACGGGAAACAAGTGACAAGAGACAAATACAAATGCTTCAAAACTGTTGTAACACATGTTAAATAATCAATAGGAAAGCATTTTATAATTCTTTGTTCTTCAAAATAGTAGTTGAGAAGGTATAAAGATTCTAAGAATTATTACAAGTCTAGATATAGGCTAATTATATAACATTGTTTATAGAATAAAAGTAATCTTTACATTTATTTTCACATTTAGTTTTCCAAATGTAATTTCTATATTATAGTTTTGTACTAAGTTTCTCTGTATTTTTATGGTTAAAATTAATAATTATGAATGATATTTAATCTTTGAAAGGGTTCCTATAATTATACGGTTTAGAAAGCCATTTATTTTACCTCCCTGAGAGTAAGATATTTTTCGTTGTGAATGAATAGGAACTTTAACATTTATCATTATAACTGTGATAGTCATAAGGGCATTAGAAAAATATTAACTTCTCTTCCCATATGTACTAAAAGTATGGATTTTTTTGAAGATAGATTTTCAAGGGAAAATTAAATTTATTCTCTTGAATTTTTCATAATTCAGATCTATTAAGTTAATATAACTTATAGAAAAGTCAAATTTCTAGCAGAAATTACTATTAAAGATGAGAATGATAAGATTATAGTTTGTAAAATAACTGTATTTCTAAGCTAAGTTAAAAAATTCTTCTAACATTACAAGTGGTCATTAAAGCAAGAAATTATAATTTGATGACTCAGAGAGGGGAGGTGCAAATTATGTTGCAACATATAAATGTATCAACTTAATATGTTGTACCCCTAAAATTATGTGATTTTATGTCAAACATTTAAATTTTAGATAAGTTCATTGATTTATACTTAAAAATTGCAAAAAATGAACCTGAGTGGCACTATAAAATATGTAAACATTCTTTATTCTTTATAATGAAATTTTATTTTGTAATTATATACTAATAATTTCCCATTTTGAGGATAAGGACATTTAAATGTAAGTCTTTTAACAAATGTGTGTTTGCAGAACAAATGCATTTGGAATCTGTAGACCTTTAACTTTACTTGTATCCATGAACTCTCCTCATATTAGTGAAATATCTATGAAGGATTATATTTTAACAGATTCAGATACATGGTGGGCAATAATTATATCTGTAATCTAATTAGAAAACAGGCAAGTAACTCATTCTTCTCTCCTCCTTTCCTCCTCCAGAGCTCTCCCAAAATCCTGTTCTTCCTCAGAACTCCTCACCCAAAAAACTCTGTCTTTGTTAGTTCAACAGAAACATTGAGCATTTCTCCTTTCTTAAGGCACTTCTCTCTGTCTCTATCTCTCTGTCTTTCTGTCTTTCTCTCTCTCTGTCTCTCTGTCTCTCTCAGATTCCTATTCATTCTCTCAACTCGGTTGTTTTATGAACATTCCTATTTCTAAGGACATCAAATTGAAGGGAGCCTAGAAAGCTCTAACTTTTCTTATATAGATGAGGTCATAATATTAAACTTTCTTATGAAATACTATTTATTTACTTTTCTATGAAATACTATATATAGCTATAGGTATAATTTTCACCACTTCAAAATATATGTTGTAAACTACACTCACTAGCAAAGTATCAATATTTTCAGGAGATCAGAGGATAACTTTTTGAGTATAAGAGAAATAAGGGTTCTGAGTATTTCCCAGTGTAATTCTCTGAAGTTATTCTGAAGACTATAATAGAACACTGTAATTAAAGTGACAGTTATATTGCAAATTCCTGAGAAGTATCAATTACAAAACATGTTCTGTGAAAAACAATTTGGCAGAGTTAGCATTAACATATCATAATTCTATATCTTTTCTTCATAGACTACCTCTTAGCTGTTTTTCATGTTTGAACAGGGCTACTCAAATACAAAAGAATTTTTGGCACATGTTATTCTCAATGAACAACTTTATATGTTGTGTACATTAACAATTGTGAACAACAACTTTCTTCTCTAGAGTATATGACTGATATTGCTACATGAAGCCAAATTCTGTTCCTTTGCATGTATAGATTAAATATTCAGTAATCATATATGCACAGCATTTCACTGGATAAATTGATGACTGGTTTATACAGGCAGAGGGTTTTATGAATTTTTACACTATGAGAAAGTATATTAATTAATAATTGCACCCTGAAGTCATAAAGACTAATGAAGATAAGTGTTGGAATGAACTTCTTTAGTAGATACATTTTACTTTGTATTGGTATTGCACTAAAGAAAGAGCCCTACAATAACAGTCTGAATATTTTGAATATCTTTTGCCATTCAGATGTATTCTATATACCATTCAAGTCACGTTTAGGGTAGCAATTATAACTCATCACTTATTCTACTTTTCTATTGTGATACACTCATAGATTTTTCACTCTATTGGTTCACCTATTTCCTTTGTTTTGATTCAAACTAATAGTTGAGAGAGAAAGAAATAGAAGAGAAAGTTTTTATCTCTGATACTATCCTTTTATCACTTCTGTAATTCAGCATAGGATCATGAAGGCAGTTCAAACTTTTCTTGCCACATAGGCTAATATTCTGAGATTATGCCCCATTTATTCAGGATCCTGGAGCTGCTTGGTGAATTAAATGTGTAAAGGTCATTATATGGAAGAAGGAGGAACTAGAGAAAAGATTCAGAGATATCAAATATGACTGAACATTAAGGCCAACAATGAAACTGGAGCAGGAAGCTATAGGTATCATATGTGAATAAAAGACATATAGCTGGCTACAAAGAAGTAAAAATATCTTGATATCTGATATCATGAAAGAAAATGTCATGAATATTTTGATATCAAAATATCAGAATATTTTGATATCTGATATCATCTGATATCTGATGGTGAGGTGGAATAATAAAATAGTGTGACATCATATTTTTAGGACATCAGAGGATGTCCTAAACCTCAAGCCAAAGAGCAAATGCCACTGATGTTGACAAGGATGTGTGGAAAAGGCCCTCATTCATTGTTGGTGGGAATGTCTATTAGTTCAGTCTTTTTGGAAAACAACAGGATACTTCTCCAAAAACTAGAAGTTGACATTTCCTGTGATCCAGCAATTTAACTTATTAGAATTTACTCAAAGTTCAAAAAATTTGATTCAAAAAAAGACATTTGCATTCTACCCACTTTTTCCCCACATAGAAATACTGACTACAGAAATCAGGCAAGAGGAACAAAGCAAAGGGATCCACATTACAAAATAACTCAAATTATCACTCTTTGTTGATGATATGTTATACATAGTAGACCCTAAATAGTCTGCCAAAAAAGCTCTTAGAGACAATAAACTAGTGTAGCAAAGTGGCTGGCTACCAAGTTAATACACAAAAAATTGGTCACATTTTTATATACAAAGAGTAAATCAGATGAGAAAGTGATCACAGTCTATCCCATTTAAAATAATATCCAAAAATAAACTATTAAGGAATTACCTTAAGAAAAGACATGGAGATATATACCATGTTAATTTTAAGTCAACAAGAAAGAGATAGAAGAAAACATTAGGATATAAAAAAATATCCCATGATATCCCATGCTCATGGATTTGAAGAATCAATGGTATTAAAATGACAATCTTACCTAAGATATTGTATAGATTCAATACAATTCCAATGAAAATTCAGATGACATACTTCCCGGCTCTAAAAAAGTTAATAATAAAATTTGTCTGTAAGCAGAAAAACATGAATAGACAAAGCCATGTTGAAAAATAAGAAATTGAGAGATATTTCATTGCCTATTTCGAACTGTAAAATGTAGCTACAGTGATCAAAATTTCATGGTACTGGAAGATAGACCTTCTGATCAATGGATAAGAAACAAATGTCCAGTTATAAAACCCCAATTCTATGAACAGTTAATTTTTAATATGCCACCTAAGAACATCAAATGGAGTAAATATAGCCTCTTCAACAAACGGTCACCAGAAAACTGGATCACTACTTGTAAGAAACTAAAGCTTGATCCAAATCTTACATCTCACACAAATGTCAATTTCAAAAGGAGCAAAGACCTTGAGACACAAACAGAAAATATAAAGCACACAGGAAAATATAGACAGAACACTTCAAGATTTGACCTCAAAGTTGCCTTCAAATATCTGATACCACTGGTAAAGGCAGCACACTCCACTCAAAAATAAACAAATGTGACCACATAAAATCAAAGTTTCTGCATGGCAAAAGAAATACGGGCTAAACTAAAAGACATCTCTAGCTGAATGGGAACAGTTTTTTTTTTTTCATTCAACACATCAGATAAAGGTTTAATATATAGGATATATAAAGTATTCATAAAAATCACCAAAAAAGAAATTCAGAAACCCTATTCAAAAATGGGGTCAGGAAATGAATAGTCATTTTAAAAAGGAAGACAGACGGTTGGCCAGTAGGCACATGATGATACTCAGCATCGCTCATCATCAAGGAAACCCAAGTCAAGAGAACATTGACATCCTCACACCAGTGAGAACGGCACATATCAAAAATGGTAGGAACAATCTGTCTTCCTCTCTTGTCTGTGGTATATAGAATGCTTAAGGAGTACATACATTTTCGTAAAGTGGGATCACCCTTTATCCCAGTCTTTAGAGAGGGAGGCAGGGAAGGAAAGAAATCAAAGGGGGATGAGAGCAAGATTGGGTGAACGGGCATCAGGGCTTCCATTACACTGATGACATGGGAGAGTGGGAAAAACCTTATTTACAAATCACAGACTCAACAGCACTGTAAGCATGATCTATAAGCTGTAACCTCTTGAACTTTGCAATGTGTCTGTCATGTTGACAGGTGGAGTGGCGTAGGAATTGGATATGGGGAAGGAATATAGGAACATTGGTGGAGGGAAGTTGCCACTGTTGGTGGGATTTGTGTTGAGATAGTATATGCCTAAAACTCAAGTATCAATAATTTTGTAAATCACCATTCCTTAATTAAAAATAATATTTATAAAAGGAAATATATTTGGGCTCCTATTTTCATTGCAGTATTGTTCAAAATAGATTAAAAAATTAGAGAGCTGGAGATAATAGCTCATAGGGCACTTGCCTTGCATGCATCCAGCCTGGTTAGAAACCCAGCACCCACAGACTCCTTGAGACCTGCCAGGATTGGTCCTTGAGTGGAGAGTTGGGGGTAGAGCCTAATTATTAACAAATGTGACCCCCAAAACCAAACAACAACAACCAAGAAAGGTAGATAAAAAGAACAGATAATCACTATGGAATTGTAAAGCCAGTAAATGTACAAGGAAACCACTCTCAAGAAAACAAAACAAAATGGTCTGCCTTCTCTTGGTAAAGGCAGCAGTGGTCTGTCAGAGGGCTGTCAAACACAATACTCTTAGGAAAGGATATTGGCTGCTATTGCAAAGCTCTTGGTGGTGAAGGGTAATCATTCCTTGATTCAGTTAGGCAATTTTCTCAGTATTAAGCATAGCCAGAAGGAACATGTATTTAATTAAAAAAGAACTGTGCACTGAAGGATTTCTTTAACCATGTGGAACTAAGAAAAGAGACTATATATGTATGTGTGTATATATAGAAAACGAAAGAAGCTGCTTATTTTGTACAAAGGACAAGTTGTGAATGAGTGCAAAAACATTTCAAGGCATAGGTAAGCCAAAAATAATCTCATAAAATAATATATATGGATCAAATTTTATATGTAATAATGATCATCTCAGCTATCTCATACTGACAGTCCTCATAAATTTTCTTGAGTTGGAGCCAGAGGGATAGCTCAGTGTGGCTAGTACTTGCAGGCTGGATTTGATCCCCAACAGCACATAGACTTCCAAGTACTACCAGTTGTGAACATACAGGATGTATAGAGTCAGGATGCCCCTGAGCACCACTGGGGCTGGCCCCCAAACTAACAAAATTTTAGTTGAATTCTTTGCAATCTGTATGCCTCCTCAGACAGACCCTGTCTTCCCAAACACACTTTTTTTAAATAAAAGTTTGAAATCAGTTGAAATTCAGAGAAGTCAGTGATGTGTGATTGGCAATTCTGAGCCTGCCATTCACAATGAAGCCATAAATAAACCATAAAGCTTTGCAATGTCTATTGTTTTTCCTGCAAGGACTAAATCAAGGAGTAAGAATGGAGGTAAATTTGTTTTAGCATCAAGACAGAGGAAAATTCTTTTCTCAGTGGTTAAGAGCAGCAGTGACTTTGATCTGTTACCCTATAGGATGTGACTCTCCTCTGATGCCCCATGCTAGAATTAGAGCTGAAATGCCTAGAGGGACATAACATGTCTTTCAGGACAGTCTTACCCTGTTTGAAAATTTATAGCATCACAGGGCATTTATGTGTACATAAACTTACATTTCCCTAGAATGAAGCAGATACCAGCTCATCTTAAAAGACTTGTTAAGGACCCCCATGCTAAGTAGACACCTGTGGGTTTCTTGCTTTAAGTGATATTTATTACAAGGTAAGGTATTTCTGTGGCTGATAAATGAAATACAAAATGAGAAATACAAAATGAGAGAAATAAATTGAGAACAGTAATTTTATAAAACCTTTGATGTTACTTCCTACAAAATGATTTTAGTCAGAAGATGGATCTGAGGTAGACAATCAGGTGGGGTAGGAGGAGGTCTTGCATAAATTTCAGAAAGCCATAAACCAAGAAACTCTTAAAAACACTGGAATTCATCAATTCATCCTGCCATAAGCTCAACAGTATCCACCACATCCCTATCCAGAAACAATTCACAGGCAGCAACAAAGATGAAAGTTTTTTTTTATAAAATTAAAAAATTAACAGCCCACCAGAGTTCAAGTTATTTTGACTTTTAACTGTTCAGAAATCCCAAATTAAGCTAACTTGGAACCAATACCTATTTGAAAAAAAGCAACTTCCCAGAGCAATTCAGTGCACCCACTCTGGAGTTATGCCTGCACCACTACTTTGGGTACATAATCTATTTTTATTCCTCTGCATAAAGAAGCCTGCATTTGACCTACAACTAATGTGCTTCTTTAATAAAAATTTTTTTGATCTACTGTTTATCTTATGAAATTATTTTTTTCAAAGAAAGTGAAAAGTTTTCAAGAAAAGGAAAATCCACAGAACCTAGATTATGAATAGAGACTGGGATTGACTTTCCCATCCTCTAAAGAGCATAACTTAACTTTTCCTGAAAACTGTGGTTCCTTGAAGGTCAGACTCATAGGTACAAGCATCTAGACCATATAGATCAAGTGAGTCTTGGATGCAGCTTAGCAGTTTCCTTAGTAAGGTTGGGACACCTTAATCCACGCCCGTGCAACAATCTTACAGTCTTTACTAGTCCTGTCCTCTCTGGGCATACTCCACTCAGTAAACAGTGACAACCTAACCAGAAACGATAGTAAGTCTGTCTTGTGCCTTCCTCCTCCCATTGTGTGTAATCACATTTTACTCTTCCTACATTGCACTAATATCAGATACTACTGAAAAAAATAAATATTGTAATTTAGAATACATTGGATCTAATTTGGACTCAACATAAAAAGCAAACTGATTTTTTGATATTCCAGGTTACAATATATCAAGATTATATGATCCTATATATTTATATGACTTTTTTTCTTATTATATAGATATTATAGTCATCCCAGCAGAGCCTCACAAGAAGCCAGAGGAACCCCATCACTATGAGGGCCGCCATTTTTAACATCTGGACTCCACATCTCGTTCGAGACCCACCTAGCAGAAAAGCCAATCTTTCCCCATCTTGCATGGCTGCTTTGCGGCTGTGTGGTTCATCAATAAATATGCGAGATGAGAGGCTAATACAAGAGGGTTCCACTTGCATGGCAAAGCCTGGCAAACTTCCCGTGTCGTATTTAATATGCCAAAAAAGCAGTAATGATTATAAACCTCATTCCCATGACCTGAAGGAATGGTTTGAGGCTCTTCATGTTCCTGGAGTGAGGAGATGCCCTTGAGCTACACTAGCATGTGACAGGACATAAGGAAATGTTACTGGTGCCCGCTCGAGCAAATTGATGAACAATGGGAAGACAAGTGATACAAGTGATTTTAATCATAAATGTAAATGAAAAATGGGGATGATGAAATTTGGGTATTGGTGTAGTGCTCAATATAAATCATATTTTAAAAATGGTTCTTTTATTTGGGGTCAAAATCATAGTATAGCAGGGAAGGTGCTTATCTTGCATGATTTGATGCCTAGAATCCAATATGGTCTCAGCGTCCTGTCTGGAATGATCCCTCATTGCAGAACCAGAATTAAGTCCTGAAAGCTTCCAGGTATAACCCCATCCGTAAAATATTGTTTCATACAATGTTGCTCTCCTTTTTTTTTCTCTTTCAAGGCATGTCATTCAGCATAAACTCTGACAATACACAACTGTTCAATACTGAACACTATGAAATTATTTCTGTTTAAATAATTGGCTAATGGTAAACTAATATTTATGTTTTATTTATCACTTATATGTAATTTCAAATGAATTCTTGTAATTGAATGTCACTGAAAAAGTATATAACACTATTTCTTTTTCTTTCAATTCTAACTTGTGGCTGCTGTGGTTTATCTGTGTTACGGGCTATCATTGTAATGATTTATTATTCTACAAAACACCTGGTTATGACTAAAAATTTCCGATCTTGATCATCAGTCTAAAATAAAACATGTATTGTTAGCTCTGGAATTTTTTCTAAAATAAAATATGCATTATAGAAATAGGTTTTAAGTGTATTTAATAGGTTGAACTACTTCATAAAATGAATAGGAATTATTATGAAACAGTCTGACATGTTAAATACTTAAGAATACAAAGGAAGTCACAGATATAAGGGTTAAGGCACTTTGCTTTTTATGTGGCTGACCGGGTTGCCTCACAAGCACCTCAGATGATCCCCCCAAACTCCACTGCAAGTGATCCCTGAGCCAGATCCAGAGGTAAGCCTGAGAAGAGCTGTTTAACTGTAAAACCAAAACAGACTTTTTTAAAAAACTGAGAATACCAATTGGAAGACATGTGTCATTGTTACTATCTCATTTTGAAAATAAAATAAAGCTTGTATTTTTATTAATGAAAATCACTTCACTTGATCACTTGAATCCCGTTATTCATCAATTTGCTGGAGCGGGTGCCAGTAACATTTCCATTGGACCCTATCACGTGCCAATGTAGCCCAACGGCATCTGGTTGATTCAGGAATATGAAAAGCCTCAAACTGTTCCTTCAGGGTCTTGACAAAAAAGTCTGACCATCTTGCAGGTGGGCAGCCATGTGATCTTTTGACATCCCGTGGGATCCAGTTGGTAACGGCTCTAGTCCAGTGGTTGTCTCCAAATCACATTACATGTCCACCCCATCTGATTTTTGATGCCTTGACAAATGAGACAGTGTCCCTGATTCTGGAATAGTGATGGAGGTCAGAACTCCGGATTTCTTCTCTCACTTGAGTGAGGCGTGATATTCCAAGCATAGCTCTTTCGATTCCTCTCTGGGAGACCCAAATAGCATTCTCATCCTGCTTTTGTAGGGTCCAGGTCTCTAAGGCATATGTTAATGCAGGGAGAATGGTGGAGTAGAGGAGATGTGCCCAGAGCCGGAGGTTCTTTGTCCTTTTAGCTAATTCTTCTATGCCTTTAAAGGCATTCCATGCTCTTCCTCCTGCACAGCTCAGGTTTTAGGTCGTTCATCATGTTGACTTCTCGACCTAGGTACACATAACTGCTGCATTCACAGATTAATGTTCCATTGAGAGTGAATGGGATCTCTAGAACTAGTCACTTTTCATGAACATTGTTTTGTTTAGATTCAGCTGTAGACCTATCTTTCCATATTCTAGGTCAAAGTCAGCCAGCATTTGTGCCGCTTGGCTAATGTTTGGTGTTATTAGAACGATGTCATCAATGATGTGGAGTGGTATCCCTGATTCTGGAACAGCGACAGAGGTTGGAACTCGGGATTCCTTCTCTCACTTGAGTGAGGCGTGATATTCCAAGCATAGCTCTTTCGATTCCTCTCTGGGAGACCCGAATAGCATTCTCATCCTGCTTTCGTGGGGCCCAGGTCTCTGAGACGTATGTTAAAGCAGTGAGAAAGGTGGAGTCGAGTCGAAGAGATGTGCCCGGAGCTGGAGGTTCTTTGTCCTTTTTTCTATTTCTTTTAGCTATTTATTAATACAAATACCATTTTTAATTTTTGTTAATAAAGAATAAATTCCACAAGCCAATTTCATTTCCGCTGCAGAATCCTTATTAGATGAAGTAACTTAAACTTAGTTTAGCGCCCAAGAATTGAACCCTAGACTTTGTCATGAACTACAATTAAAAATGTGTTAGAATGTGTTAATACCTGTTGTTTGGCAGCACCCACAGGTTAATTACTATGCTGATATCTATTTCTAAATTTCTACAAGTTGTATCTTCAGCCTCACTTACTATACTGGGATTCAGTTTCTTCTACCATCATTAAAAATGGAACTATCTTTTTTTAAGTATTTTTTCAAATCATTGTAAGATACACAGTTACAAATTTTTTTCATGCTTGGACTGCAGGCATACAATGTTCTAACACCCATCCTTCACTGGTTTAAATTTCCCACTACCAGTGTCCCCAGTTTCCCTTCCGCCACCATCTTTATCCTCTAACTCTCATTCCCCAAGCCTGCCTCCATGGTAAGCACTTTTCTTTATCTCTCTCTCTTTCCCCTACCTCCCTCTCTCTCTCCCTCTTCTCTGTCCAACTGATCATTATGGTTTGTAATACAGGTACTAACAGGTTATGTTGTATATCTCATTAGCTAACCTCAGCACTCAATTCTTATCCAGAGTGATCATTTCCAACTCTCGTTGTTGGAGTGGACCCTTCTCTATCCTAAATACCCCTCTCAATTTGGGCAAGTGTCCAAGGGTGAACCAACCAGTCCTCTGGCCTTTATTTCTACTGTTCTTGGGTATTAATCTCATGGTGGTTTTTTTTGTATATCCCCAAATGAGTGCAATCATTCTATGTCTGTTGCTCTACTTCTGACTCATATCACTCAACATGATACTCTCCATGTCCATTAAATTATAGGCTAATTTCATATATTTTCTTTTCCTGGTTACTGCATATGTACCATAGTTTCTTTATTCAGTCATCTGTTCTTGGACACTCAAATTGATCCAATGTTGAATTTCTTAACTGCTATCCAAGTCAGCAGATTCTCCTACTGTGCTTTCTAGAGGAGCTGTGTAGACTTGTCGATAAAGTAAAAATAGTATATCTTGACCTCAAGAACATTACCCTTTGCACTTAACATATTCCTCTTTCCTCTGTGAAGTTTTCTCTCCTGTGTTATTCTTTTAGTTGCTGTTTCATTTTACTCTAAGATACATTGATTCATCAATGCTGTATTATTTTGAAACTGTATATGAAACTAAATTTCATCTTGAATAATGCAATTTTATTTTTATTAATGTAAAATTAACTGTACTGAATTAATTTCAATTTCTTCATTAGATGAAGAACTTAAACTTACTTGAATACCTAAGTATTTGATGCTAGAACATCATCATGAACTGACATAAAAGAATACATTAAAATATATTGTTTTAATAGAATATACATATAAGCTGTCATGTTAACTTTTTGTTTCTAGACTTAAAAATATTTTACAGACTTTCTCTCCAGAATAATGCCTTCAAATCTATAGACCCAACATTTTTAATTACTACAGGAAATCTAAAAGATATGTAAAAAATATGAATCCTCTTACTCCTGTTTTCTGGATTAAGCATACCCTTCTTCCTCTATCAAACAACTAACATCTGTTTTCCTCATATTAATTAAATTTTCCTGACCTTGAACTCAAATTACACTGTCTTTTTTACCAGCAACTCTTCCTCCCCCTATGCTCCCATTATTCAAAACTTATTTTAAATATTTCTTCTTCATAAATAGATATTAGCTGGGAATTTTGACTATGAGCATCCATTTTCCCTCATGCTGGTAAGACTACCCTTTTGGTTGAAATATTATGTATCACTATCTCCTTGTGTAACTCACAGTGCTCCTCCTGGATTGGTTCCAGATTGTTTTAAAGTAACACGCGCATCCCATTCCATTGGACAGAGAGATTGGTTTATAAATAGACCCGACTGAGACCCTAAAAATATTGGGGGCAGGTGTTTTGGGGAGGTGTTAGAAGATTTTCTAGTGGAGATTCACGTTTAACCTCCTGGAAGTCATACATGAAGCATATAATCCTAAAACAGCTATTTGTGTCATGGAATAAGTACAAGGAATAAAAATTTTGTCAAAAGAAGAAATCATTGGAATAGAAAATAAGAATGAGGAGAAACTGGGTCTGGAGCAATATTGATTAGTGCATGACTGACTAAGAAACTTTCCATTTCAGATTTTTGCATTTATAAAGCAGTACTCCAAGCTATAGAAAGCAAAACAATGTCAATTTCTAAAGACGTATACACAGCCAGCCTGAAACAATATTATTTCTACAATAATTGTTTGTTTAAGTTATAACTGTTGTCCAAAATCAAGACAAAGACAGCATTCTCCCCTGTCAGCTGAAAAGTATTAGTGATCATCTTTAGAACACATAATCTACAGAGCCTAAAGTTTGACCATACATTAATTAGGAACAAGGTGGAAACAAATCAGGAGAAAGATGAAAATGCAGCAGTAAGGCTTTAACATGGTCCTAAGAATGATATTTCCACAAATCTTTAAGCCTTGAAGCGACCATTTTTAGAGACAGGGCCATTTGAAGGGTAATTTGACTAAATGAATTCTTAAAGCTGGACCCTAATCTGATAGAACTAATGTCCTTGTAAAGAGAAGAGGAAATATAGGTGTCAACTCTCTCCTCACATCTGTTCATAGAAGTGACCATGTAAGAATAAAGAGAAGGATTATCCCAAGACATAAAATGATAATACAAGAAGTCAGTTCCTATAAGACCTTGATTTTGGTTGTTTAGTTGGTTCGGTCCCAGAACTGTATAGAATTTGAATAAAATTAATTTCTGTTATTTATGTCACATTAACATTACCTTCGCATACAAAAAGGCCAATAATAATTACAATAGTAATAATATTTATGTAGGAAAATGAATAGAAAGAAGGGAAGACTCTTGCGCTTAGATACAAATGCAGCAGATCTTAGTCAGACTTTCTAGAGGTCAGAGAATAGCTGACAAGCTATATAATTCCACAGAATATTACTTATATAAAACATAAATTATTTTCTCTGGCGCTGTGCAATGCTGTGGGTGGGGATTGTCAAAGGAGATTAGTACTAAGAAGGAAGTTGGGAAATGCAAATGAGTTGTTTCTGGAAATTCTCTCTTCTAGAAGAGAGAATTATTTCAGGTAGAAGGCAGATCTGGTGGTGAATTGAAGCACATGAAATTATGATGCATGGTTAAGAAACTAGATTTCTCACCTTCCTAGTTATTATGCCCCAAATCGTTCTTTCTAATGTTTATCACCTTATTATAGTGCTTTCTATTCCAATTACTGTGCTTGCTTGTGTTTGAACTATTGCTTACTCCTAAGTCGATGTTACTTACCCCTCTTCTGGCCTCACTTCTGATCCAATTAAAAAATGTATTTAGTTTTGTTATTTTAGAAAGTCTTTTGTCAATTACTGCAATTATTTTTATGATTTTAAGTGGATTTAGATTAAAAAGTATTTGGCAAAATCTTGAATATAAAGCAAGTTTTCAAAATAAAAGCAGTATAAATCTATACAGACTAAAACATATAGCAGTACATATATTTATTTGTGTTCATTTTATTATTATTTATTATTTGTATTTAGACCAGACTCATCAGCATTCAAGGCTCCTAGTCCTATGCTATGGCTTCTGGTGATGCTGAGAGGTCATAGAATATGCTGGGGATTAGACCAAGGCTGCAGCTGAGGTGACTGCATGCAAGGCAAATACTCATCTCCTGTACTGCCTCTCTGGTCCCCTTGTCACCTGTATTTAATAAACCTGAAAATTTAATAAGTTTTGTGATACACATTACCTCTCATAGGCTGTTTTGTTTCCTTCTATTTTGGCAAGGTTACATATCTGGGAATATTCAAGGCTTATCCTAGCTTACAGCTAAGGAATCACTACTGGCAATGCTCAGACAGAGGACCATGGGTAGTGTCAAGGATTAAACTAAGGTCACCTTCAGGTCAAGAATTACCTAATGTACTGTCTCTTCAGTCAGCTTATATGCATTTAAAAATTCTTCCTAAAGTGCTTGTGTGTATGGGTATACACATATGTATATCTGTATACACATATGTATATATATATATGTATGTATGTATATATTCACTTGATCACTTGAATTCCATTATTCATCGATTTGCTGGAGCGGGTGCCAGTAACATTTTCATTGGACCCTATCACATGCCAATGTATCCCAATGGCATCTGGTTGATTCAGGAATATGAAGAGCCTCAAACCGTTCCTTCAGGGTCTTTACAAGGAAGTCTGACCATCTTGTAGGTGGGGGCCATGTGATCTTTTGATATCCCGTGGGATCCAGTCGGGAATGGCTCTAGTCCAGAGGTTGTCTCCAAATCACATTACATGTCCAGCCCATCTGATTTTCAATGCCTTGGCAAACGAGACAGCGTCCCTGATTCTGGAATAGTGATGGAGTTCAGACCTCCAGTTCCTTCTCTCACTTGGAATATATATATTAGTTAAACAAATATATATATATATATATATATATATATATATATATTTGGCGCCTAGCTGTGTTGGCAGGTGGCAGACAGGAGACAGGCTTGTCCACACCCAGGGCTCTGCCCCAAGGGCCCTGGATGTTTGATGGTCTGACACAGAAAAAGACTGGGCCCCGTGGGATGAACCCAGAGCCTTGGCAAAGTCCTGACAAGCTACCCATGGTGTATTTGATGTACCCAAAACAGTAACAATAATGGACCTCATTTCTAATGAATGGTAGTATTTTATATGTCCTTCCCCTCGAGGTGTTGCAGGTGTAGCTGTGGTGCCCAGCTGTGTTAGCATGTGGCAGACAGGGAGACAGGCTTGTCTATATCCATGGTTCTGCCCCATGGTCCCTGGATGGTTGATGATCTGACATAGAAAAGACTGGGCCCCCTGTGGTGAACCCAGTGCCATGGCAGAGCCTGGCAAAGCTACCTGTTGTGTATTTGATATGCCAAAAACAGTAACAATAATGGACCTTATTCCCAATGAATGAAGACATTACTGACGCCAACTTGAGCAAGTCGATGAACAATGGAAAACAAGTGATATAAGTGATATATGTATGTGTGTTTATGTGTGTACACATGTATATATACTATATGTCTATATGTTCTAATAAAAACAAAATTTCTCTTTCAATCATTACTTTCAGTAGCAAGCCTATCTTCTACAGCAGAACCATGTATTAAAATAATTTTTTTCTTGATTGAAGGAACAATAAATCTTAGTCTAATGTTCTTTCTTTGTTAATATTTGCATAAGATACTAACCATATTTAATTCAGCTACATCTGGCATAGGTTCCAACAATAGGGAAACACTAAAAAGTAGCCAGAAAACTGAAGGAGAAAGAATGCACACCCCCTTCCTATTTTCTCCTTGCCTGCCTGCTGTGTACCTATGGCCATCGTTCCCCTGACTCCTTACTGTGGCATTGCAGTAAATGGAGTCAATTTTCCTAACTCTATATTCTGTGAATTTCCCTATAGAGTTTTCTCTGAGCTCCTGCACCAGTAAGTCAGTATTACCTACTCAGAGATCTGTCCCAGATCACAACTCTTTCCTCAAAATTTTTTTGAGTGTGATTTGTTTTTAATAGACACTTCACATTCTAGGAATTACAATTTTATAAGGTTTAAGGCTTTTTGATGATGATTGTCTATGTGATCAATTTTCCTCCAACCATGTCCTGCCTGGGGCCCTTCTGTGTGCTGTTGGTGGGGACTTGGTAACTCTCCAGGCTCAGAAACTCATCATGCTTGGCCTTCAGAAAGCTCCAGGGAGCAAGTTCAGATTGAGAACAAGTATCATTATTAATAGTAGAGAGTCTCTGTGTTTTTGCTGACTTTTGGGGCATGGGGAAGCTTGTTGAACCACATCCAGAACTTTATATATATATATATATATATATATATATATATATATATATATATATATATATGCTCAGGATTTAACCATAGTTTTGTGCTCAAGGATCACTCCTGGCACTTGTGAGGGAGACCAGATTGAACCCAGGTCAGCTGTGAGCAGGCAAGAATTTTAACCACTGCACTGTCTCTCTGACCCCAGCAGTGTTTGCAAAGGTCTTCACAAATGTCAACAGTTCACAGTAAGACCATGGAAGCAAAGGACCAGCATTGTGTCCAGCTTGTAACAATGTGTGGTTGATAACGATTATGATCTGCTCTCAGTGAAATGGAGGTGGGATTAACATCATGGTTGATCAAGACGCTGAGCTTAAGAGCTGTCATTCATGTAGCAAGTAAATGGGCGGTGAACTCAAAGGGCAGCTTTCCTCCTCCCCACGATGTCTTCACCATTGTCTCTACGCATCCATAACTGCCACCTATAGTTCAGGCAAAGTACTGGATTCTGTGACGTGACTCCAAGTCCTTGGTCCTTTTCTCACCTTTTTGTCAACAGTAGCAACAGGAAGCAGTTTTGGTGGTTTCCTAGAATGTGCATAATGCCAGGGATCACTTGATCACTTGAATCCCGTTATTCATCGATTTGCTCGAGCGGGCGCCAGTAACATTTCCATTGGGCCCTAAATGCCAGGGATAAGGGTTTTAAAGTTCTCTCCCTTTGCTGCAAGATTCACTTGTATCTGATGCCTTTTGCTCCTGAGAGATAGTCAAACCAAGATACAGACCTTTAATTCTCACAGGTGATTCTTTATTTAGATCGTGGTGCAAAATGTGAGGGACCAAAAGCAAAACTTGCCATCAGGAGATTATTGAGCCAAGGCTTTGGACCAGGTAGTAGAGGACTCCAGACTGAAGTTCCATCACGTTCAAACCAGTTTGAGTCCATGGTCTTCCCTACTTTTCCTGAACTCTCTGTCCTTTATCATCTGGAAGAATTGTTATTTCTTTTTTTTTGTCCTTGATTTAGCCTTTATTATTAAATAAAGATTCTGCACTTATATTCTGTTTTACTGCTTCAGCTTATTTTTAATAACAAAGAACCCATACACTCCACATGGAGGGGAGATTGATAAAGCAAATTATGGCATCTATTTTCTTTTTCTTATAATTTTTATTATAATAATTTTTATTATTGTATGTCATGTGATATACAATTAAAAATATGTTCATGATTACGCTCCAGTCATACATTTTTTCCAGAACCCGTCTCTCCACCAGTGCCCTATTCTCACCACCAATGTCCACAAATTCCCTCCCACTACTCCACCAGTGCCCTATTCTCACCACCAATGTCACAAATTCCCTCACCACCACCTCTATAGCAGGCACTACTTTCTCCTCTCTCTCTATCTCTCTCTCTGTCTCTTTCTCTCTGTCTCCCTCAAATTTTAAAAATCTTTAATAATTGCAACCTCTCACTGTCCTTTATGCTCTGAGTTCTTCCTTAGGTTACTACCTCTATGACACCCAATAGACATTCTTTGAGTTAGCAAATTAAAAGCTTTTGTGCCCAGTTAATGATTATTTGAATGAAATATTCTCTATTCAAATAATTGTTAGATGAGTCAAAGGCTGAATAAAAGTGTTGAATCTGTCTGTACCCTATTATCTCAAGGAAATGCTTTATACAAATGTGGGGACTGGCCAAGTAAGCAACATTGGCATTTATAGGACATGTTAGAATAGGGCTTGTTGGAACTGTGAGTGTGAGCCAAAGCTATGTCCACATGTCATATTGCTCAGGAGTAAAACTTCAACTTTGTTCTTAAGGTCTCTTAATGAATCAAATTAGGTCTATTCAGAGTGAATTTCCCTTACTTAAATCCAAATGTTTGTAAATTTCGACTATGCCTACAAAGTGACTTCATAGCAATATCTGGATTAATATTTAATGAGCAACTGTCACTTATCCTAATTGGTTCCAGCAGCTCATCACGTAGATGTGAAAGGCACATTGCTTGATTTTCCTAGTGGAGAAAATGACAAGAAGTATGTATGAGAGGATGTGTCTCCTGGCTCTGAGTAGAGAGTGAAATGCATATAACCCATGGTTATGAAATGATAGTCCATGTCTTTACCTTATTCACTTGTATCACTTGTCTCTCCCGTTGTTCATCTACTTGATCGAGAAGGCACGAAGTAACATCTCCATACATTCTGTCACATACTAGTGTATCCCAAGGACATCTGCTTGCTCCAGGAACACGAAGAGCCTTAAACCATTCCTTCAGGTTATGGGAATGAGATCCATAATTGTTACTTGTTGCAGGGCTCCTCTAAGAGTCTCTGCATCTGCCCTGGATTGCCTCCTGCAGATCACTTTTGTAGATAGGGGGATAGTCTAAATGTGGCAGTTTATCTGACCACGTATTCTGTACTGGCTGGTATAAATATCTTCTCATGCTACCACAGTCATCGTGGGACTAACTAGATCTTACCAGCATATTTGCCTGGCCACGCTTGGATCTCTAAGTAATTAGACCAGAGAGAAATGCTGTTTGCCTCCAAGCAAGCAAGCATGGCTCCCTGATAACACAAAAGGCAACTAAAATACAAAACTACCGTGAAGTAGACGAGACTCTTGTGAAGGCTTGGAGAAATATTTAACTGGCATTAGTATTAGTCTATGGTACAGGGACATGCCATCTCATAAACCCCCCTTCTCTACCCTATAAAGGCATTTCCAGGCAGATCTTGGCTCAAAACATTAGCATATAATAGGGCCTAGGTGAGGTGCTGGGAGAAATTACCTAAGGGCACTTGACCCTCCCTGCTTTCCATAATAGTGGGACGTCTGAGTTGCAGGGATATAAAACTAGGCTGCTTCCTCTCTTGCGCTCCTCCCCCTCTCTTTTGGGCCTCTCTCTTTGTGAGCTCGCACCCTTCTTGGAAGTCTTGTCTTTGTCTCCTCTCTACAGGGTCTTTACACGTGGTGGCCGCCATCTTGGCCTGCAGGTGGCTGGGGTTCTAGCCGGGAATCCTAAGCACCGGGTTTTTCCTATTGCTGATTTGTATGCCTGAACCTGTGATAAGAGAAGCCTTTTATAACTGCATCAGATTCCTGAGTCTTCATCCATTCTCCGCCAGTTTCGGAGGTAGAAGGGAACTTGTTTCCTGGCACTGTTGGGGACCCCTGCGGCATCCCCGACAGTTACTGGTTTTTGGCATATCAAATACAACATGGGTATCTTGCCAGACTCTGCCGTGTGAATGGGATACTCTTGTGGTCGCCTCTTATATCGTGCATTTATTGATAAACTGTGCAGCTGCAAAGTGGCCACGTAAGATGGAGAATGTTTGGCTTTTCTGCTAGGTGGAGCTCTGATGAGCTTTGGAGTCCAGATGTTGAAAATGATGGCTCTCATGGTGTGGGGGTTCCTCTGGCTTCTTGCAGGCTCTGCTGGGATGGTGGCCCAGGCTAGAACATGCCTTCCCTCCTGGGTGCCTCATGATCATCTGGGCACAAGGAGAGCCAGTAGCAGCTCTATCCCATGTATCTGAGTCTCTGGATCAGACATAACCTGGGCTTGAAATAGACAGCTGTAGGGTGGGACTCTGACAAGCAGGGCTTGTGATCAGCTCTTCTGCTGGGTGGAGTTCTGAGGAGCTGTGGAGTATGGATGTTGAAAAAGATAAGCCAGAGTTTATCTTATTATTAACTTAGAATCTTATAAAGTGCAATTGATATTTACTAAGTCAATTTTTATTCCCACTTTGGCATATTTCATGATTGTCTATTAACTGTTTTATAAATACAACTTAATTGATCACTGACCTCCCATTTCCCCCAGCAGTGATCCTTGAGCACAGAGCCAGGAGTAAGCTCTGAGCACTATTGGATGTGCCACTACAAAAACTTCATCTTAAAATTTTATTGAATATCAAAAACATATTAGTAACTAGTATTATAACATACATTTATTATATGTATGTTAAGCATAAAGAAAATGTTATATTATATTTTTTCCTCTTAGGCAAAATATTTGATGAGTTCTCCAACCTTAAATTATTATTATTTGATTTTCTCCTTTGTGATTTTTATGTTCAAAGAAGATATTGTATATAAGGACACTTTGTATATACTATAAGAAATTTTGTTTTAGTAATATTAACTAGGATTTCAGAAGAGAAGAACATAACATCTATTTTCTTCGCTCTAATATTAGGATTCATTTTTTTCTGTCTCCAACTTGAAAAGCTATATTGAATTTCTGGATTTATTTGTTGGACTTGATATTTCAATAAAAATAATTTAAGAAATTATTTCCCTTGGTAGACAATTTTAAGGAAATTGATGTCTTTGATATCCTAGATTCATTTTTCAGAGTTATAGACTTGATATGAAAAGATTGTTTCATTTGTATTGAATATTTAGTGATCACAAGTAGCTTTTATACAGCTGGTGAGCCAAAATTAGACCCATGAGACCAAAGGAAAAGCTCATCTTGACTTTATCCCATCCTGTGCTCTTTCACTGAAAATAAATGTACTTGAACTCTGGGTCCTGGTTTTATTATGTCTGATCTTCGTGCTCACATTACTGTGTTCTCTGAGCTATAGTCTTGAGAATAATTTCCTGCCTGCTGAGATTGCATTGTCAGGGAATGTGGAATACTTGTCTCTATAATACTTCCTTCTGAAAAATGATGTTTTCTTCTAGGGTTTGTTTTTGAAATTCTCAACATGGTAAGTCCAAAATATTGTGCAGAGAACAACTTTTTCCCTATGAATAGTTGTCTACTTACACAGAATCAGGAATAATGGGATACTAGAATGGGAAAGTAAAGAACAGTTTTGAAAGACAAGTGAATTCGTGTTTTAGGTTGTCATCAAAATACCTAGGGAACAGTGTACTAATAATTATTGTAAATGATAATAATACCAGTGTAGAACTGAGCATTGAAAGTAGGCAAAAGGATATACATGATAACCTCTAACTATGTATTGCAATCCACAGTGTGTAAAAAGAAGGAGGAGGGTAGAGAGAGAGAAAGAGAGAGAAGAGAGAAAGAGAGAGAGAAGTGAAAATTGCCTGCCACAGACACAGGCTGGGGGATGGGGGGAAATGGAAATCATGGGACATTGGTTGAGGGAAATGGGCACTGGTGGAGGGATGGGTACTGGAACACTGTATGACTGTAGCCCAAATATGAACACTTTGGTAACTGTATATCTCACGGTGGTTTTTTAAAAAAGAAAACAGAACTGAAAGTGAAAAATACACAGAGTGCATTAGTATTAATTATCAACAATATATATTCTCACATATCTGGATCAGAAGTCTAAGAACAAAGTGTTGGCATGTTAGATTTATTCTGAAGTTTTATAGCTTGATTTAAAACTGGACACGCTCTTGCCATGTTCTTTCACAGTGTCTTGTTGGGGTGCCATGGCATATTGTGCTTCTTTTGTGCTCAAATTTCTGTAATTTGTTTACCAGTTGTTTGGTGTAAGGGTCACACTCAGGACCTGACTGAGTGTAACCACCTCTTTGTAAGTCTTATTTTTGAATTTATCACATTTTGTATTGGCAGTTATACCTCACTGTATGAATATTTTAGGAGTCCAATGCAGTCTGTATTTGCTGCAGTATGGTTTTGTTTCCTTTTCCCATACTGATATAAATATTTTCTTTGGGACAGATCTCTGGGTGACGTGGAGTGGTTAAATCACTAGTTTTTTTTAATAGTGAAATGTTCTAATTTGCCCCAGTTCCTTAGATGTATCAGAGGACTGCATCAAATCCCAATATTGTGACATAAAGGGATTAAACTGGGAAACCTGAGTTTCATTTCTGGCTTTGTCAAGATTCAGCTAAGTGATCAGATCATTCATCACTGACTTTAGTGTAGAAGCCAAGAGATCAACTAACAGATTTACAAAGGGAAAGGACTTACCCATTTTTATAACAAATAACATATAAATGAATAGAACGAGCTCAGATTATAGGCATTTCTGATGCCCTTAGAGATTTGTTTTATTCACTTTATGTTTTACCTCCATTGTGTCTATATGGTCACCAATGAAACCCAGAATTATCCCTTAGTATTTCTGCACTTAGTATATCCTTCCCAGAAAACTTAATATATCCTTCCCAGAAAACTATCATTGATGCTAACAGATTGGTCAAATTTAGGACATGAGCCTGCCTTAGAAATTTACATGTTCTGGCTGGCCAGGTCACAGGCCATTTTCTTTCCCAAAAGCAAGACAAGATCAAATTCAGCTTAAATATGTTGACTGAGTGGAAAATGTCAATAGGTCCCTTAAACGGAATGAGGTAGAAAGAACTGTAACAAATTCTGAAACAGACGAAATGAATTCCTGCAGAGTTTAAATGAAGTCGTTAACTTTCAAGAACTTCTTGCATGTTTTTGCTTGGAAATAATTGTGGTATATATGTCACACAGAGTTGAGATGATTAAATGACAAAATGTACACGAGACATACCTGGTAATGACTAGTTGTCAAAAAATGATAATTATTTGTGGTACAATACTAAAGGACTTGTGGTTGACCATTTCAAGTTCTTTTCTATGGAAATAATTTCATTGTTCGATCCTCAACACCCCATATGGTTCCCCGAGCAATGCCAGGAGTAATTCCTGAGTGCTGAGCTAGGAGCAACCCCCTGAGCATGCCCGAGTATGACCAAAAAGAAAAAAAAAGAGCAAAAAAAAAAAAGCAAAATGGAAGAGAAACAAAGAAGGAAAAATGGAGAAATATGTGTTCAAGAGACAACACAGTGTTTCTTAGAGTGAAATAAGCAGTAAAGAAACAGTCATGAGGAAGGACTAACTGTATTGTGGTAGGCGCATACTGCCTGTGGCGTTCTGTTCTTGGCATCGCATAGGGTCTCCCCAAGCACTTTCAGAAGTAATTCCTGAGTGAAAAATCAGGAGTAAACTCTAATTATCACTGGTGTGATTCCAAAAATAAAAAGAATGAAAGCAATTAAGCAAACAAGAAAGAAAGAGACAAGTGAGAAAGATGCGTGTTCAAGGGCAAACTTCCCTCTTAACACCACTTTTGTTGTATCCTATAGATTCTGGTAACTTGTGTCTTCATTCTTGCTTGTTTTCAGGAAACTTTTTATTTCATTTTTGATATTATCTTTGGCCTACTGGTTGTTTTATAGTAAGATATTTAATTTCCAAGTGCTTGCATTCCCCCTATTTCTGATTTATTCCCATTTTTCAAAGCATCATGGTCTAAGAGGAAAGTTGATAAAATCTCTAACTTCTAGACATTAAGGAAATATGTTTTGTGACCTAACATGTGGCCTATTTTTGAGAATGTACTATGTCACTCGAGAAGAAATTATACTCTGTTTTGCAAAGATGTGGGGCCCTATAATATGTCTGCTAGGCTCATCTATTCCTCTTCATTCTTCAAGACTAGTGCATCTCTATTGGGTTTTTGCCTAGTTCATCTATTCAGAGGTGACAGAGCTGTGTTAAATTCCTCCAACCACTATTGTGTTTCTGGCAGGGTATTACTTCAGGTCCATTAGAGTTGTTTAAATATTTTTGATGGTTTATCATTAGATGTATAAATGTTTAGGGGGTGTGAGATCTTCATGAAGCACAGATCCTTTGATCATAAAAAATGATAATTTATGTTCCATTATAGCCTTCTAAAATTTTTGTCTGTACTGTCTTATGTAATTATGTTAACCTCAGCCTTTTTAAAGGTATTGCTTGCCTCTAAGATTGTTTTACAGCCTCTGAACTTTGAGTCTGTGTTTGCCCTGACTTAGATGCATCTCTTGTAGGCAGTGGAAATTTGAGGATAGTTTTTGAAGCATTTTGCCACTATGATGTATCCATGTCATAGATGTTAGATGAGATATTTGAGGTAAGGGAATTTCTTTTCCATCATTTTGCAGAAGTTATACATATTTGTGAAGTATTACTGTCTTTAAAATGCCTTTTAAGGCTTCTCGAATAATTGGTTCCAAGGCTATGAAGTTCTTAAACTCTATTGCTTGTTCTTAAAGCTTTGTAGCATGTACATAAAACTCATACATGATGCTGTGAATCTTATGTGGGTCCCTTTAGTATGTAAATTCTTTCTTTGACTGTAATGATTTCAGTATTATGTCTTGACTTTTTCTTGTGTCATCCTGATTATGATATATCTTGAGCTACTTTATTTGTCTCTTTTGGCTGGGACCCTTTGGCCTCTTGAATTTAGGTGCATGCACTCTTCAACATGGGAAATGACAAATTAGAACTTCTTTTACTAGAATTTGTTCATCAAATTCACTTTCCTATTCATCAGGAACTCCAGAGATTCTCTTATTATTGCTCTTGAACTCATTTCACCTTTTCTGGTGTGAGACCTTTTTTTTATCTTCTGTTATTTTCTAGAGATTTCCTGTATCTCATATTGGAGTTCCTTTAATTTTTACCTCAGCTGCTATTTTTCTACTGCCACAAACTTCCAGTGAATTTTCTTTTTTTATTTCACCCAGCAAACTCTTTAATTCTAACACTTTGGGCTGTAGTTTTATCATTTCTGCTCTTGTAACTTCTTGAGCTTTATTGACTACTTGTGTATAGTTTCATTAAGCTCATTAAACATCCTCAACATAGCATGTCTAAAGTCATTATTAGTGAGGCGATAGAGCTGGTTAGTGCTACTTGAGTCCTCCGGGCTATTTATTCACTCATTAACTTTGGTGAAATCCTAAGCAGCTTTCTTATGGTGTTTTTGTTTTGTTTTGTTTTGTTTTGCAGTCTGGTGCTATATCTCTGTTCTTTTCATTCTTTTCCCTCATGTCTGACCTATCTCAGTAAAACTTTGCTAGTTCTGTGTTTTGATTTTTCAGGTGTTTTGTTTGTTTGTTTTTGATTTTAGGGTCAGTCCTGGCATTGCTCAGAGGTTACTCCTTGTTCTACTCTGTACTCAGGAATTACTCCTGGCCAGTGAACCATTGGGATGCCAAGAACTTAGCCCTGGTCAGCTACATGCAGTCAAATATCCTATCCTCTGTACTATTGCCCTTTCCAGGTATAGTGTAAAGGGAGATTTTCAACACTTTGACCCTGCCTCTACTCTGGTTATAAGTTAATATTTACGTATTCCTTATAACCACCCACAGGCTTTTGAGAGTTATTCTGTGGATAGTTGGATAAAGCAAGAAATGAGGTCATATAAATAAGAAGTGCCTAGGTCTTGCAGGGCTACACTTGCATCCCTATGTTCATTGCAGGAATAAAATAAGTGTGTGCCCTGTGAGGTGTAATGTGGGGAACTAACGTGGCCAAAAAAAAAAAAAACAGAGAAATTATTCAACCTACACAGGCAAAGTCACAGTGTCCCATAACACTACCTACAAGTAGAGGTAAATTCTTTCAGAATATAGTCCCCACAACTGTTTTTGTTTCTGTTATTAAAATATGGTATTTTGGACAAAATGCCAATAAAGAGGGTTGGGCACTTGCCTTGCATGAAGGTGACTCAGGATCAATCTACAGCACTGTATATGGTTCTTTGAACCCCACCATGAGTGATATTTGAGTGCAGAGCCAGGAGCAAACCCTCAGCACTGCTAGGTGTACCCCCAAAGCAAAAACAAAATATAAGATTAGAAATGACAAAAAAGTATTCAACTTAATACACTAGTTCCCTATATATCTACATTTATATTCAATAGTTAGCATGATTTTCCACACTTTTCTTATTCTGTTGTAATTTATAGTTTTTATTGGAACTATTTTTTGTTTTAATGTAGACACACAGTGTGTGTGATGTCATTTCTTGCTTTATTACAGTTCTACAGATGAAATTGGTTAGATAATAAAACTCCAATATTGCCTCTGATAATATTTGAGGAATTGGTGGTACCAGAGATTAAGACGTAGTGTCAGGTGCCTGTAACCTAACTGCTGTAATATCTCCCAGCCCCAAATGTAGTTATTTTTATAGGTATATCCATACCATTATTTCTCATATAATTATCTCTCTTTGACATCATTAACAAGTTTTAAAATATATTTTAGAGCAGTTTTTGTGTTCGTTACAGTACTAAGGTGAAAATGTAGAGGACTCTCATATGCTCTGGTCTATATATCAGACCAGAGTCTGCCCCTCAAGGTGTTGCAGGTGTGGCTGTGGTGCCCTGCTGCATTGGCACGTGGCAGACAGGACTTGTCTACACCCAGAGTTCTGACCTGTGGGCCCTGGATGATTGACAGTCTGACATAGAAAAAACTGGCCCCCCTGGGATGAACCCAGAGCCATGGCAGAGCCTGAAAAGCTATCTGTGGTATATTCGATATGCCAAAAACAGTAACAGTAACATGCCAAAGTGGGACATTTGATACAATCAAACAATATACATTGGTACATTATAATCTCCTTAAAATTAATTGTTTAATGAAATTTAATACATATGTGCTCACTTTTTGGTACCATATATTTTAAGAATCTGGACAAATGTGTAGTGACAGTGTCTATCATAATAGTATCATAAAGAATACTTTCAATATTAAGAAAATCATCTGTGTTATGCTTTTTTATCCTTTTCCCCAACTTGGATATCAATAATTTTTTTGCTTTTAAAAATAATTTTGTCATGTAAAAAATGCCTCACTCAAGTGAGAGAAGGAATCCAGAGTTCCGTCCTCCATCGATGATCGAGATTAAGGGATGCTGTCTCGTTTGCCTAAGCATTGAAAATCAGATGGACATATAATGCGATTTGGAGATGACAGATGAACTAGAGTCATTACTGACTGGATCCCATGGGACATCAAAAGATCATGTGGCCGCCCACCTATAAGATGGTCAGACTTCTTCATCAAGAAGAAATCTAACCCTAACCCTGAACAAATGGTTTGAGGCTCTGCATATTCCTGGAGCAAGTAAATGCCATTGTGCTACACTGACATGTAACCGGGACTAACGGAAACATTACTGGTGCCCGCTCGAGCAAATTGTCGAATAACAGGATATCAAGTGATCATTGATTAAAAATCCATTTTATAGCCTTTTCAGATTGCCTTCCTCACATACAAATATGCACTGAACATTCTTCTGTTCAATTTGTGACTTGATACCATATTTATTTGTACTGCAAAATAATCATTTTATGACCTTGATGTGCCATAGTTTATTTATCAATTAACTTTCTAATATCTTGACTTATTTCAAGTTTTAGCAATTATGAATAAATCTGATGTAAATTACTCAGTAAAAATTTTGTATGGCAGCTCAGAGATTGTACAGTTGGTATGTCACTTACCTTCCACACAGACCATCCAGATTCGTTTTCTCATACCCTGCGCCATCTAAGTCCTGCAAGGAGTGATCCCTGAATGAAGAGTCAGGAGTAAGGCCTGAGGACAGTCTGGTGCGGCTCCCAAACAAAAAAATATTTTTTGTGTGTACGCATTGTCAACTACATTTGCTAAACTTCCAGGGGATCTATGGTTATGAAATGGTTAACTTAGTTTAGTAAGAAAGCATTAAAAATTTTTATAAAGTGACGGTACCATTTTTTTTATTCCACCAGCAATGAAGAACTCCTCTTTGTCACAATACTTATAGGTATTGCCGGAGTCCCAGATTTTGACCACTCTTAGGTGGATATCATCCTGATTTGCATTCCTGGCGACATGCAATTAGTAGCATCTTTACATACACTTTTAAAGAAATATCTTGTATCTTTTTTGGTAAGGTGTAATAAAGGTTTTTGGTTCAGTTTTTTAATTTTGTTGTTCTCTGAAAACTGTGTTCTTTAAATTCTCTGGTATGTTGAGTTTTCAAGTTCATATAGTTTGGAGAGCTGTCCTTTATTCAGTTGTGTTTTTGTGAACAATTTTTCCCACTCATGAGCTTTTCTTCCAGTGTTCTTGACATTATCTTATGTAGTGCATAAATTCTAAATTTTAATTAAGGCTAGCTTGTCAATTATTTCTTTTGTGGATCATTTCTCTGATCATTATGTCTAAAAAGTCACCACCATAGCCCAAATCACCTGGATTTTCTTTTGTATGTTATGTTCTAGGAGTTTTATAGTTTGACATTTTCATTCAGTTCTATGATCCACTTTTAATTAATTTTTAAAAAGAGAGGTCTGTGTCTAGATTTCTTTTTTCCACTATTAAATGTCAAAGACAATCTCCATCTGCCTTCTGAGACCCTCCCATAAAGTCTACCTTCTGCGAAAGACATAATTTGAAGTGGCAGATTTTTGAACCCTTGTGACACCATTTGACCTCTAATACAATATTTTTCTTATTCTCTATGATTTCTTTTTGACCCACATGATTTTTATCTCTTTATGTACAACGCCCTACTAATTTTACAAGTTATTTTATCTATTACAGCAGGAGTGAGATTGTTCGGGTCATGGGTGATCTGTGGCCATGAAACCATTTGGTTTGGTCCTGCCAAGTCAATTACACGTGAAACTCAATATTCAATATAGTTGAAGGTTTTGTTGTAGCAACATATATTTATATTAATAAAACCGCTTTTGAGAGACTAGTGAGGGGCATTCACTATGCGATAGCTAGAACATAGGAGTTTACAATGGGATAGACATGTAGTTTTTACATTGGCTATTCATGCTCCATCAACCTGCATAGTAGTGACTCAGATGAAGATAGTAAATACCAGGAAGATTGGGAGTGTAGGTAGTGCAAAAGTTTTAACACATTGTGATGAAATAGTAATCCACTGATGAACCAATATGCAATGAGATTATTTGTCAGGAATTGGTGACATGTTGTAAGCACAGGCTGTACCTAATTTTTATCCATGTGTTCGCTGTTTACAGTCCTAGGCAGTTCAGGTTTAACATTGGATTGTCCGTTCTTCTGCTTCAGAGAGCCTACATTAATTGAACTGCACCCATTCCAGTGCTCCTAGAAGCACACACTATCCCATCTCTGCACACCCAATCCTCTGTGTTTAACTTTAACCTCTTATTGTGTTCTTCTTCCGCTGTTCATCATATTATCTCCTAATCACACACAGTAACATGCAAAGTTAAGCCTCCTGATACCTTTGTATTTTGTATTGTAAGCATATACTGCTTTTATTTTTCCTTTATACTCTTTGCACATTTATGTTAGAGCAATGCCTTTTTTTGTATAGACATATGAAGATAGTTAATGCTATGATTTTGTAATATAGGAATTAATTGACTCCGAAATATTTACTTCTGGGCATCCATCATATTTATCTGACTTAAGCTTCAGTTGCCCTTAGATTAACCTAGTTCCTTAAATTACAAAAGGATGGACCCAGGACAAGCTGTAATTATGCTGCCCTGGCCACAACATGGGATAGGATAACTGCCATAAGAAGGGTAATAAGTTAAGAGTACAGTCATGTAACAAATTCTGATATAACCCATAAAGAAATGACTGAGTAAGGACCCTGTTGGGGTCAGGAAAAACTAACTTGGCCTGAGAACTGTAATCTGGGATAGATGACAAGATGTCCCCAGGAAAAAACACCCTTTGCCAAGAGTCCAGAGAGACCATACTAAGCTTATCCAGGGTGTAGATAAAAGTCTATATCTCTTACTGTGTTTATACAAAATGACTAGAATATTTTTATTGAGAACAAATTTAATGCTTGTTTATGGGCTACCGGTAAAAGGTAATGAGAAAGCAATAAGCCCCTAGGTGGAATCCAGCCTTTTTGGGTGGATCTCATAGAAGAAATTAAAGTGCTGTGGCCCTTAAATAGAATTCTGCCTTTAGGTGGATCCTCTAGAAGATGGTCCCTGGAAGGAAGAGGCTCTAATCTTTTTGTTGTCTACCACCTATCCATAACTCCCTACCCCTAACCTTTCATGATGTCTTTCATTCATTCATTCATTCATTCATTCATTCATTCATTATCTATCTATTTATTTGTTTGTTTATTCATTGATTGATTGATTGATTGCTTTTTGGGTCACACCTGGCAATGCTCAGGGTTACTCCTGGCTCTGCACTCAGGAATTACTCCTGGCCGTACTCGGGAGACCATATGGGATGCCAGGGATCAAACCCGGGTTGGCAGCGTGCAAGGCAAACACCCTTTACACTGTGCTATTGCTCCAGCCCCCATGATGTATTTTATACAGGCCTATAACTAACCAACTTCACTTGAGTTAAATGACCACTGATTACCAACAAGTCTGGGGCCCTGTTTCTTAACCTATCAGTTGGGGAACCATTGTCAACCCGAAAACACCAAAGGTACCCCACCAAACCGCAACATTCCAGGTCACTAATCCTGACTAAAGCTGGATGTTAGATGAAGTTAAAGAGAGAATTACAGTACAGAGAAATGCCTCAAGAGTGTGGCATGACATTGAATGTGCTCCATCCAAGATGCAAAATTAAAACAGTGGCTAAAAGCAAAATGCTTGTGTTGCTGGCTATATCACTTGATCACTTGGCATCCCATTATTCATCAATTTGCTCGAGCGGGTGCCAGTAACATTTCCATTTGACCCTATCACATGCCAGTGTAGTCCAATGGCATCTGTTTGCTTCAGGAATACGAAGAGCCTCAAACCGGTCATTCAGGGCTGGCTATATACTTACTGGCTATTTTTTAAAACTTAGTGGTGCGACATCTTACAAATAGTGATAGTGACTGAAAAGAAAAGCTGATGCAGAGTAGCAATCTTTTTTATAAGCAGTTGACAAATAATTATTTCTGTTGAAGTCAAAGGCAAACCTGGTGCCTTCTTGTGGCAATATGTTTGCAGAAATGAAAAAAGAAAGAAATAAAAAAAGTATCATTACAGATCAAAACATACTAAACTCAACAAATGGGTAGGCCAAATCCATCTTGGTAGAATCAATATCTTCAGCAACATTTGGAATCACAAGCAGCCACTGTCAGTAGATCTCATGATGACAGACAATCTTTTATTAAGATAAATTGTACAGCGACAGAGCAATTCTCAAAGAAGCTAAAATCTTAAACTGAGGGATTGTTTGTGGGAAAAGTGCAAAGTGCCTGCTAAGGAGCTTTCAGTATTGGACAAGGTAACATTCTTTGACTGTTAATTTATCAAGTGATCTATCTTAGATAGGATTGATAACAACACACATATTGAAAAAACATCAAAGAATTCTGTTGCAGGAGATTTCTGATTTTTCTCCCTGGCCTTTGATAAGACATGTATGTAACAATTTTCACCCAACTAGTCATTTTTGTTTTTTGGGATAACTACATTTGACAAGTAAGAGGATCTTTTGTTCCTGGAAATCTTGCATGGCACTATAGGAAGTAGAGACTTGCTCTGGAGATTAGCTCTATCAATGAAAAGATAGAACCAGCATTTGAAAGAACTGATGGAGCTCCAGCCATGGCTGAATCCCAAAAAAAGGTTAATTTTATTTGTCAAAAAAAAAACTGTATTATCTCAGTCTTAATCCAAGTAATTAAAAGATATGTCAAACAGACATACCTTTTATGTGTAATGTTATATACAAATATTGTCAAAAGGAAAGGTTTTAATACCAGTTTGCAGAGTCAAGGGCTTGACTCTGAGTATGGCGATCTTGCTAATCACTGTGAAGTGCAGTGAATGAGTCCAGGAAGCATGCTCATAAATTTTTACAAACTGAAGGATAAAATCAAGCAGTTTATGGGGAGGAACAAAAAAACTATCAGAAAACTTAATGATGGCATATAGCCTTGTGGTCTGGCTTTCATGAAGGACATTATCAAGTACTTTAAGGACTGAGCTTCAAGCAGCATCTTCAACCAGCTTCCGTGCTTGCTGCTTTCAAATGTAAAATCATTAGAAGTTAAATTAGGGCTGCAGAAAGTGCAACTCAAAATGAATAGTTCAGTGCATTTTCTACTCTGGAAGAACAAAAGCCTTCTATGACACTTGAATAGGCTGGTGAATGTGTAAAACGAATTGAGACATTTAATGAAAGATTCAAGGACATGAAGAGTAGATAAACGGAATTGAACATCTTTGCTTCATTGTACAATGTAGAACCAACTAATGTGCCTGATAACATACAACATGAAATCATTCAGCTGCAAAACAATGATGAACTGAAAGCTGGATTCAATGACCTTCCACCGTTTGACTTCTATGAGCATTACATAAGCAGCAATGAATTCCCCACTTTGAGGTGACATGCATTGAATAATATCTGCATTTGGCACAGCTGAGTGCTGTGGGCAGTTCATTTCAAAATTTAACATCTCAAATTGCTTCAGAGTGACCAACATCAACCTGTAAAAGCAGTTGTGAGTTGCAGCACCAGTGCCAGTGAACATCACATGCCTCACCTGACAGAAGTCATTTGGCAATGCTCAGGGGGTTATTTCTGACTCTGCAGTCAGGCTAGTGGTGTTTGGAGAAGGGGGAGCATATAGGATTCTGGGATTGAACCTGGGTCAGCACCATGCAAGGCAAAGACTCTACTCTCTGTCCCCACTAATTTTTTAAGTTGATAACATATGGTCCACAAATTATTTTACTAAATATACAAAAAGATTCCCCATTCTCACATTAGAGAAACTGGCTATTTGTTGTAACACATTTTGTTCTCAGGCTTGGGATTTGTATTGTAAATGAAAGGTTGCTTCTCTCTTTCCTGTGTGCCCTTTACATATGGTTATGCTAGTACAAAGGATTTATTGTATAGATACAGGAAGACAGTTAAGACTTGCATTTGTGAATGAAAGTTAATTAACTCTGAATTTTTTATTCCTGAGCATCCATCACATTCCAACTTAAAACTTTAGTTGCCTTTAGATTGATTCTAATTCCTTAGAACCCAAATGGAAGGTCCCACCATATGACTGGATGGACCACGAGCAAACTGTGAATAAACTACTCTGACCCTGACGTGGGATGGACTAAAGGTCCTGAACAATATTATAAGCTGAGAGCAAGGTCATGGAACAAATTCTCTTCTGACCAAACATAAATGATATATCAAAAAGGACCCTGTGGGAATTAGGAATAAAACAACCTGGCAAAAGGAATGTAGTCTGGCCTGTATGGGGAGATGTCCCCAGGAAAGGTCACTCTATAAATTTAATCCTGGGTGTTGTCTCTCTTACTGTGTCTGTACAAAAGGATTAGAAATATTATTAAAATGATTATTTACCAGCCAAGGATAAGAGATAAGAATATGTGGTCCTGGGCAGGCCCATAGCCCCAGGAGCTGGGGCAAGGATCCCTGGTGGTTTGACCCTTAAGAGGAAGTTTTCCCTCACTTCATTGTTTCAGGATTAGGTTAAGGGAAGTTGCTCCTCTAACACCTTACCCCCAATCTTTTGTAAAGTCTCTATCTCTGGCAGAATTGATTTACTTGGTGGTGGTGGTGGTGGTGGTGGTGGTGGTGGTGGTGGTGGTGGTGGTGGTGTGTGTGTGTGTGTGTGTGTGTGTGTGTGTGTGTGTGTGTGTGTGTGTGTGTGTAGAAGGTGTTTTGGGCCACACCCAGTGTTCAGGGATTATTCCTGGCTCTGCACTCAGGTATTGTTCCTGGTGTGCTTGGGGAACCATATGAAGTGCTGGGGATAGAAGCTGGGTTGACTGTACAGAAAGCAAGTGCCCTACTCCGGTTTCCCATACTACTTCTCAAAACAAAAAAATATTTTACATAGTGTATGCTTCATGTTAGGCCAAGAATCAGTTATGTACAAATGGTAGAGAAAAATCATCATCTCCTTTAGGAACAATCTCTGGAAGTCATCACACAGGGTGATAGAAGCAGAGATTATTTCAACAAATTACTGACATCAGCCATGTAAATGAACCCCTTCTCACTCCCCTGTCCTACTTCCCTTTTTATGTTAAAACAGTCCTCATCTACTACCATATAAACCTAAAATATCAGCCTGAAAATATGATGAATTTAGAGGACCAGAAGTCTGCCATCTCCTTAGGTTGCTAGTACCTGAAAAAAATATCTGTTTTTCTTGCTCCAAATCTTGTATCTCTAGTAATGGATTTGGAGTGTGAGCAAACTGGATTTGGTAATGGAACTAAAAACTAGTAGCAATAACAGTTGATAGAACTTGAAATATTTATTTCATTTTTCAAATGCCTTCAATTATCTAGTAAAAATATTCTTAAGAAGCTTGCATATTTATTTTCAATTGTAAATATTTAAGAAATATTAAGGCATCCTCTCTGTGGAGTGTGTTCCTAGGAAACCAGAACTGATAAAATCTTCCAGCATGCCCCAGACACAATGGTCCAACCAGCCCACTAATAATGCAATCATCATGCAGCACCTGACACCACGTGGTCTTCACAGTGAGGGCGCAGGTCCCTAACAACTGAATTTTTTGAGAAGTCAGTATTCTCAAGAAAGGTGATTTTATGCTCTCCACATGAAAGGAAATGTTAGTTCCAATCTCTCCCTCAGTTCAGGATCTTGTCTTACAGTTATAGAAAAGATTTTTTTTGAGACTACAGCAAAATAAAGCAGTTTTTATTGTTTTTATTGGGTCAAGGTATTAATTTTAATGGGACTCTAGGCTTCCACACACAGAGAGAGAGAGAGAGAGAGAGAGAGAGGAGAGAGAGAGAATAAAGGAAACATCTACCAAAAAAAATCAAAGACCTCTAGAATGGAGAGTTGTAAAGTATGGGAGAATTACAAACCCAGTGTTGTGGTATGTTTAACACCAGAATGGAATACACCAAGTTGTTCTGTGAAACTGCTCTTATATACTTTGAACTACCTCACCTTGGAATGAGCATAGATAAAAGGGAGTTCTCAAGGACAAGGGTTTTAGCTGTGTGTTTGAGGGCTTCTTTGTTCAACTCAGCTTTATGATGGCATCATTCCTTGGTATCTGTGATCACTGGGCAGATTCGGGCAGATTCTAGGTTTTTTTCCTTGTCTTGAACTAACATCTGTGGCAACTTTTAAGAGTCTTGCCTTTCTAAAAATTTATTGATTTGAAAAATTTTATCTTTACAAAATGTTCTTATTTTTTCCTGGTTCACTGAAATGTACTGGGACTCTTTACTTGACTGCCCACTCTATCACTAACATAAAGGCATCCTAATCTACAGCTGTCCTTTACATACTTTCATAGGCCTCAACTTGATAAAGAAACTACATCAATTTACCATAGACTATTTCACAATCTGGATGAATTTCTTTGTTTCTTTGCAGTATCATTTATTTTGCTGCCTATCCCCACATATGCAACAAAAAAATTGCTAAGACTCAATTAGATTCAAATGTGTTAACTGCTTAATCAAAAACAAAATTACCTTTTAAGAACACTATATCAGCAAAAGTACTTTGTGGATTAATGAACAATCAGATTTGATCCTAGATTTATGAGTTGCATATTTAAAAAAGGAGTTTCATGTTCAAACGTGTATAAAATGCTCCTTGATATTACCTTCTACCCCAGAAACATCATGAACAAACAGGGATTAGGAAAGTTTTTAAATTGTCATAAAAACACCATGATTTATAAATTCATTCATAATACAGTTTTTTGGGGCATCAATGTCCCAGCACCAATCCCACCATCAGTGTGACCTTCCCTCTATCATTGTTCCAGTTTCCCACCCAACCCCTAAGCTCATTCCCTTTACAGGCAAAAAATGATTTGAATATATCGGTGCCATGACAAAGTGGTAAGTGAAATTACCAAAAAGTAGATCAGTAAAAGAAAATTTGTCAAAATTGTTATATCTCACAATGGTGTTATTAAAGTCATTGTGTGAAGAGTGAGCTATTTGCTACTAGTTGAGCCTTCTGTGTTCTTTTTTTAGTGGGCTTCTATGCTTCTTTCTTATCTAATGTGTCGTGCTCCCACTGAACTGTCAGTGTTGTGGAATTTGTAGGTTTAGCATGGCTGCATATGTGGCCTTGCACTCCAGGTTAAGTGGGACCAGAATGATTCACAGTCCACCTAACTCCCAAGGGCAACCCAGACATTTCAAACTGAAGACCAGTGTACCTATGAATATCACTGGCTTGATGTGCCTTTTGAGATTGCGCATGACATTGTTTAAACTGAGCCATTTGCATGGTGTTTACATGGAGCAGGCCATGGGATGTAAGTGTGAGTTCTGGGGATTCTGGCACTATGAGAGTGGGGGGGGGGGGGGGCTGCTTGCTTTCACTCCAAGAAGTTCTCAAAATATTCAACCCAAAGAATGGTATACCCAGGAGTTCGGTTGGTTTGGTATCTATTTCGAGATTAGTTGTGAAGCCTGGAAGCTGGACTATTTATATGCCAGTGGTAGAAGAGTGTGTATTGAGACTGCGGGGCTTCATGAGGGCAGGGACTCAACCCACTCTCCTCCCTAAGGGCCTCAGAGTTTTCAGCCTAAAGCCAGTGCACCTTAGAGTTTCATCAGTTTGGCATCTTTCAGGTGTTATATATGGACATTTTTGACAGTCTCAGCTTAAGAACATATATTCCTAGACATTGTCACTGGGTCCTTGTCCATCTCAACTTGTGTAGTTGAGGTGTAGAAAATATCAGAAATAGCAAGGTTAAAGCAGACTTTATAGTAAGGTTTTTCTATCATATTGGAAGTCTTAATTCCTTCAGTTTCCTGACACTTACTGAGGTCCTTTTTAAAAGGACACTCAGTTTAAAATTATTTACTTGTATGCTTCTCATTTCTTAATAATCATTAAATGCCTGTTTGGTGCTAAAACCATTTAAAAGATAAAGACAAATAAAAATGATCCTACAATGCGTAAATTTAGATTCTGTTGAAAGTATTCAGCACTGGAAATGGGGTTAACATGTTTCTTTTAATAAAACCTTTACCTGAGTCATTCTATAAACTATATAAGCTACACTGAACTTTGGGGTAATACCAGAAACATATTCCAAAACCTTTATAAACAAAGGACAGGAGAGATACAAGACAAAGTAGAAACAGAGAAATACTCCTGCCAAGAAAGGAATCCTTTCATGGCCTCACAGAGTAACAAACTTCAATCAAAAGATTTCTTAGGTGTAAAACTTAGTCCTGAGAAATATGGGTAGGTCAAATAAGCCCTTCTAACCCCATAATATTATATTTAGAGCACTAGAACAAGGATCAAGAAACCACAGAATATAATATGGTAACAGTCACCAGTGGGCACCATCTTGGTGACCTCCTGTAAAATTGTGACTGTAATATTGGTTTTCTACTAGTTTTCATAGATACGCGACAGTCTTAGATAATACTGGATGTTAGGATCAGGTCCTTCCCAGGATCTTTCACATTTATACGCTGTATACACTTCTAGGCAGGTTATAGCCATGGCCCGTCATCCCAGTGAGTCTAGCAAGAAGCCAGGGGAACCCCCATACCATGAGGTCAGTCATTCTCAACATCTGGGCTCCACAGCTCCTCAGAGCTTCACCTAAGAGAAAAGCTGATCTCTCCCTGTTGAGGTTCATCTGTAAAGCTCAGGATGAGAGCCTACTACTGAGAGTGTACCACCTACATGGCAGAGCCTGGCAAACTACCAGTGTTGTATCTGCTATGCCCCAAACCAGTAACAATTATAGACCTCATTCCCATGACCTGAAGAATGGTTTGAGGCTCTTTGTTTTCCTGGAATGAGCAGATGCTCTTGGGCTACACTTGCTTTCGACAGGACATATGGAGATGTTACTGGTGCCTGCTCGAGCAAATTGATGAAAATCGGGAAGAAAAGTGATACAAGTGATACTCTTTTTTATAGATACTACGTAAAAATTCCTGAGGTACCTCTACCAGCCCTAAATTAATAGGTGAGCTAACTGGGGGCTGACAGGCACCTGCTGAAACCTAATAGATGTAGCTACTCCCAGTCACCATCTGATTCCTAGAAAACAAGCCACACCTCTACCAGCAGAAAGCACTTGAAAATCTCCAAAAGCTTGTCCACTTAGTAATACCTACCCCCTTCCCGCAATCACAATTGTCTCCGTTGTAACCATTTGGTCACTAAGAGCAGACTCTGTGGCTGAGGTTCCAGTCTCCTCTTAAGCCACACTTCATATAGATTCCCAGCCCTGGCCAGACCTGTGTGACCACAGCAGGGAAGCCTAGGGATTTCAGACACTGATATTCATGAACCTTTGTTTGCCTCTTGATTTGGGGGTCAGGTGCTTCTAGGTACTTGCAATCCTGGAGCCTAGCTCATCTTCTGGACCTGCTCAAACTTGGTTCATAACAGACCCTAGGCACTTGTGACTGAACAAACTTTGTATCAGAAGTGTCTCAGAAAAGGAAGAAAGAAAGCATTCCAAGTATTGAGTAGAAAAGACTTCCAAGACTTCCAAAAGAAACCTAAGCTAGTTCGTCACTCAGATTTGGAGGGGCAAAAACTATTTTTCAATAACAATACTGGAAAGAATACAGTGGCACTATATTGCAAGAGATATTAAAGGGTATTAGGAGCTGGAGAGGTAGCACAGTGGGGGAAGGTTTTTGCCTTGCACATGGCCAACCTGGGATCATCCCCTGGATCCCACACAGTACCCTGAGCACCTCCAGGAGTAATTCCTGAGTGAAAAGCCAGGACTAACCCCTGAGTGTCACCGGGTGTGACACAAAAAAAACCCAAAAATTTAAAAACATAAATAAAAATAAAGGGCATAATACTATGTTGTTTTGACAGCTTAAAACCAGCAGAAGTGATTATTATTGAAGTATCTTAACTTGATATTTACCTGTTTTAAAGTTAAAATAGTGTATACTTTTAGAAATCTAGTTTTATACTTAATGGTACCCTAAACCAAATTACTATGAAGAAATAAACAGGAATGAAACAAATTGGCATGTTATAACTACAAAAATGAAGATTTTTATGTATCAGGGAAGAAATAGGAGAATAAAAGAAAGATGGGAAACACCCAGAACCCATACAGAAAAAATGGCAATTTGTTCTTATATGTTAACAATTTCACTAAGCACTAGATGACTTGGACTCTCTAATTCAAAATCATTGAATACCCAAATGGATAGAGCAGTATTCAAAACCTTTTGTCTATAGAAGGCCACTTTGAACTTTAGTAAGCATGGATTTAAAGTAAAAGTTGGAAACAATTGTACAGGCAGCTTGCAAGGTAGACAGAGCCATAATGTAAAGTAAAAAAACAACTTGCAAACAAAAAAAGATAGTAAGAGGCAGAAATAGACATTATATAATGATTTGATATCAATAATCAAGAAGACATAACAAGCATTGGCAGGCATCAATATTTAAAGCAACTACTAATAACGCTGCAAAGATACATGGCTACACTGATAGTGACACCACAGCAGTAGGATGCATTCACACCACACTCTCGTCAATGGTCAGATTAGGCAAACGGAAAATTTTACTAGGAAACAAAAGTCCTAAAGAAGCTGGAACAATTCCTGAGAACAGGGCTGAGAGTAGCCTCTGAACACTGACTGCAATGGTGTGAGTGAAAAGCAAGTGAGCAAGAGAGAAAGAGACAGAGAAACAGAGAGAGACAGAGAGAGAGAGAGAGATCAGTTATCTCGCCTTCAGTGAATGGGCACATACATTGTTTTAGAATAAGTTTTGTTATGCAAGCCACAATAAGAGAAGGAAGAGAGAGAAAGAGAGAGAGAGAGAGAGAGAGAGAGAGAGAGAGAGAGAGAGAGAGAGGCAAAGTGCCTGTCATATAGGCAGGCTGGGGGAGGGGAGAGGAAATCAGGGGACATTGGTGACCGGGAAATGTGCACTGGTAGAGGGATGGGTGCTCGAACATTATGTGACTGAAACCTAATCATGATCAGTTTTGTCATTTTATATCTCATGATGGTATAATAAAATTTTTTTAAAAATTTAAAAATGAAAAAAATTAAAAATACAAAAAAATCAGATTAGGTACTATTGATAAAATAAATTTACCAAGCTATTTTAATTGAAACTTTTAATTTTTAATTTATATTTTTAATCTATTATACTTTTGGTAGCCCTAAAATAGTGGTGACACTTGTGACTTTGATGTAGAGTTACTGCATCTTCACCAATATCAAACAGCCTAAGACCTTCCACTGTCCTTATGTTACCTCTTCATTCCCTCCTTTAATATCCCACCCACTGCTTGATAATCTCAGTTTTGTAATTAAACATCCAGGATTTGCAATCATTTGACACTATCTAGGCCTCTGTTGTTTTTTATAACATAGATGAATGAGATCATCGGGGATTCATCCTCTTGGCGCCAAGCTGCCCTCCACGTTCATTGACATGTGGCCTGCTGAGTGCATCTTTGCAGAGTGGCCAACACAAGGCGTCCCTGTCTTCCAGGGCAATGACATGGATGGCCAGCTGATCTTCCTATTGTTGGGAACCCCAAGTGAGGAGCAGTGGCCCACCATGACAAGGCTGCGCAACTATAATGCCCGTGTACCCGCCATGTGCATTGCTAGCTGTTGGATTACTTGTGGGCCCTTTTGTTGGATCACACCAACTGGCTGTGTTGTGATACTTATTGTGGCTTGCATACTGATACTTATTGTGGCTTGCATACCTGAGTTTTTGTGATGCTAATGAAGGATTTTTTTTCTCCTTCCTACAAGCCTTTTGCATATATTTATACTAAGGGATTTATTCTTGTTTAAACACAAAGAGATAGTAGAGCAGTACAGTGGTGAGTTATTTTAGCTCTAAATTATTTACCCTGGGTTTCTGGCATGTGTTCTACCTATATGCCTCAGTACTTTTTAGATTGATCTTATAGAGGTCCTCCAGGAGGGACTGGATGCCACCAGGGAGAGTTCCGCCTGGCTTTGCTATAGGACAACCTTTAGAGCAAACCCTAATTCAATCCATACTATAGAGCAAAGGCTAGAAGAGCTTTGTTCTGACCTAAGGTAGGCAGTGAACAGCCTTGCAGTGGAGCAGAGCACTTAAGGCTGTTGTTGGAGATAAGACCCTGAGGGGGATGGAAATTGTCAGTCTGGCAAGGGAGCATAGTTTGAATCATCTATGATCTTCCCAAGGAAGATCACCCTATATATTGATCTTGGGTGTTGAAATACATCCCTGACATCCTTACTGTATTCATACAGGATGATCACTTGATCACTTGAATCCCGTTATTCATCGATTTGCTCGAGTGGGCACCAGTAACATTTGCATTGAACCCTATCACGTGCCAATGTAGCCCAACGGCATCTGGTTGATTCAGGATTATGAAGAGCCTCAAACCGTTCCTTCAGGGTCTTGACAAGGAAATCTGACCATCTTGTAGGTGGGCAGCCACGTGATCTTTTGACATCCCGTGGGATCCAGTTGGTAACGGCTCTAGTCCAGCGGTTGTCTCCAAATCGCATTACATGTCCAGCCCATCTGATATTTGATGCCTTGGCAAACGAGACAGTGTCCCTGATTCTGGAATAGCGACAGAGGTCAGAACTCTGGATTCCTTCTCTCACTTGAGTGAGGCGTGATATTCTAAGCATAGCTCTTTCGATTCCTCTCTGGGAGACCGAATAGCATTCTCATCCTGCTTTCATAGGGCCCAGATCTCTGAGACTTATGTTAATGCAGGGAGAACAGTGGAGTCGAAGATATACAGAACAAAAAAAAGTAATACATCTTAATTTCATGGGCTTCATGTAATCTATACAGGATGACTAGAAATATCATTGACTGGCCTAAGAGAGAGAAAAGCAATGCTCCGCCTTAGCATCTCAATAAGCTTGGGAAGCAGGGACTTGGCCCCCTGGGGATTTTGCACCAGTAAGCTTCATTGTTTTACCTTTGCTTACACCCCTGCCCCCAGCCTCCGCATAAGATATTTCTCTTACAGTTTGGGATTGTAGGTGGGACAGTCCATCTGTTGGTGTAGAGTTGGAGAGTTTCTGTGTGTTAGTTGGTGTGGAGTGGAGTTAGAAGTAGTAAAGCATTGAATTTTCTAAACTGTGCTCATGGCTCTTTGTTCATAGACCAGAGGAGACAGTTATAGACCCCAAACATGATCAGGAAACCCAACATACCCCAATACTGTTATTTTTAATCAGGTTGCTTGCTTTTTATGTTGTAGGATACTTGTTAGTTCTTTACATAGTTAGGATTTTAACTCCTTGTAGGATTTGAAAATACTCCTCTCCCCCCATACCTTTTTACAGAAAGCCTCTCTTCCCCATACCAGTGGGTTATCTTTTTGAGGTGATTTCTTTCACTCTGCGCAACAGCTTTCAAGCACTGTTTTAAAATATTTTCCTTTGTTTTCATATCTGAGAGGAGTCAAGAATAAATATTGCATGGTCAAAGCCAATGAATATTTCTTCCTCAATTGTATCTTACTAACTCCTTTGCCATAACTTTTTTTGTCCTATATGTGTGGGTTTATTTCTGACTTTTCAATAATGTTCTGTTGTTCCATGTTTCTGTTTTGGCTCAATACCCTACTATTTTGTTTCTTTTTTACTTTGTAGTATAATGAAGTACAAAAAGCATGATACTCCATTTTTGTTATTAATATAATATAATTTTTGTTATCAATATAATAGTTTGCTACTCAAATGAAGCTTGATTTCTTGATTTGATTTTAGAAGAATGCTCTTAATATTTTTTATAGTGATTGCAGTAACTCCATTGTTTAGTGATTGTACTAACTTTATTGCTTTTTAGGTAGCATGGCCACTTTTGTGTAAAAATTTTCCCTTAGGTGATTTTTTAACGTTGGTGGGGGAGGGAAGGCCAGTAGAGACTCAGAAGCTTTTCCTGAATCTGTGCTTAGGAGTGACCCCTGACAGTTTATGTGGTTCTGCGGTCAAACTAGGGTCAGCTTCATGCAAAGAAAGAGACATCTCTTGTAGTATCTGGCATCCTTGATCATTTAGTATAACTCATTGATGTGCTTCAGAGATAAGTATTGCTCTTCTTATTTACTACTGTAAAGGAAATGATGCCCATTGTCTTCCTAATCCAAATTCAGCATCAGGTGGTAAATGGAATGAACTTGTGCAAAATTTAATCTCTAATCAATGATCACGATCACGATCACGATCTTCCCTTTGATCATCTATTTGCTAGAGCGGGCACCAGTAATATCTCCATAAGTCCTGTCTCATGCCAGTAGAGCCAGGGGCATCGGCTTGCTACAGGAACATAAAAAGCCTCAAACCATTATATTAGGTCATGGGAATGACCTAATATAATTGTTACTGGAATTTGGCATATCAAATACAACACGAGAAGCTTGCCAGGCTTGCCGAGCGGGAGGCAAACTCTTTTAAACACCTCCAAAAAAGCATTTACTGATGAACCAGGCTGTTATGGGCTGGTCTGCTGGGTGTAGTACTGACGAGAGGGAAGTCCAAATGTGGAAAGTGGCGGAGCCCGTGGGAGTAAGGGGGTGGTCTGGCTTGTTGTGAGGCTCTGCCGAGGTGGTGGGCCAGGGCTAGAACCCGCCATGCCTCCCGACTGCCTCATGAACGGCTGTGCACAGGGAGAGCAAGGAACAGCTCTGCCCCATGTCTGAGAGTCTCTGGACCAGCATACCTGGGCCGGATTGAGGAAAAAGCTGCAGGGGTGGGTGTCGATGATCCGAGCTGTGATGGGCTGGTCTGCTGGGTGGAGTTCTGACGAGAGGGAAGTCCAAATGTGGAAAATGGTGGCGCCCGTGGAGTGAGGGGGTGGTCTGGGTGTTGTGAGGCTCTACCAAGGTGTTGGGCCAGGGCTAGAAACTGCCATGCCTCCTGACTGCCTCATGAACGGCTGGGCACAGGGAGAGCAAGGAACAGCTCTGCCTCATGTCTGAGAGTCTCTGGACCAGCATACCTGGGCCAGATTGAGGAAAAAACTGCTGCAGGGTGGGTGTCGATGATCCGGGCTGTGATGGGCTGGTCTGCTGGGTGGAGTTCTGACTAGAGGGAAGTCCAAATGTGGAAAATGGTGGTGCCATTGATTATCACTAATCAATGATAATTGCTGAAATCCATTGTCCAAGCAAAAATTAAATGGTTTTGCAAATATTGAAGACTAACCAGAGAATAATGAATTTTTAAATGATGCAAGTACAGAGTAATGGATGAAACAATGTATTCAAAGTCCCAAACTTTTCTTTGACTTAATGGAAAACTTCCAGAACAAAGAAGCGGATCTAACTATACATTCTGGCATAATTTGGCAAAGATAAGGACAAACACTAAATACAGTAGCACATTTGATTCTCATTAGTTGGCACTACCTGACACTGAGCTTGAGCAATCACATTTTGAACTTTCTGAGTTAAAATTCAGTGTATTTTTAAAAATCAATAAATATGTGAGAAGATAAATTTTTTATGATCTGGCTTAGTCAATTTCTAGTTCAGTAGACATGCAAAGTTCACTTAACTCATAGGAATATCATTTTAATAAGTGCATGAATTTAGAATTATTTGAGAAGGTGCTGCAGAAATAACATATGATAATGAAAATAAAAGATCTATTGTATATGCCCATCCTTTGTTGTAAAATATTTTCGACATTTTCCTAAACATTTTACTATTTATCTATATTCTATAAACAGTCACCTATTGGGAGTTAAAATAGAGATACACCCTTCTTTAAACAAATTCAAAGCATGAAGGAATTTAGAGCAGGTGGTTCTATGAGGCTGTAAACTAAATTCAGTTAATACAGATATTAAACTTATCTAGGAAGGGGCAAAATAACGTGTTGCAATACTTCATTCTTTTATATCAAAGTTCAATTACAGTTCAGAATCTGAACATGAAAAAGTTAAAGCAAAAATATTCATGTATATTAGGAAAATATATCTCAGCTACAGTAGAAAAGAGAAATAGAAAGGGAACTAGAAAATGAAAAGGGAAAAGAAGGAGAGGAGCAAAGCTTGAATAGGTTTTTGGAGATTTATTTTGCCATTTCTATATCTAACTGTAATTGCTCAAATTTGGATCCACTCTGGAGCCAACATGATACTCTAAAAATACTTTCTCTCTGGTCTCATCCCAAAAAATTCTGTTTTATTTTTTCTGGTGGATGTTTGTAAACCTCTCCAGATGATTCTAACAAGCAGCTAAGCAGAGAACCACAGTCTGGACCTGTTCCTTTCTAAGTTAGATTCTCACACAAATAATCTGAAATATGTGGTCTTAAAAAGACAATCCACAATTCTTCATCCCAAGAAGCTCCTAACAGACTCCAAGCAACCTTTTTTCTAACTTCTGGAACTATATGTGAGGAAATTGAAAACAATGTAAACGACATAAGGAAAATCATCATCCTGATGTTAATGACAACTCATTTACTGGATGTCAAAAATATTCCAAGGACTGTGCTGGTTCTTCCAGAGTTAATTTATTCTTGTTCTCAAACCACCCCTACTGAGAGTTGATATTATTAGCTATGTGTTGCCAAAGATCTAACTGGGGCTTAATAGGTAGAATATCTTACCTACATGCAAAAACCTTAGAAAAATAAACCCAAATTCTGGCAGTCTGATATTGAAATGATGCTTTATTATAACTTTTGTTCTGGAATGATTGTATAGTCTCTTTTTTCCAGTGTTAGGCATACCTCTTTGGAGAGACTCTTAAAGAAGATGGCACATTTGAAATAATCTTCAACACTGACTATAATAACAGAAATGAGGTCAAAACCTATACCTGGCCCATGACTCTTGGAGAAGAAACAGCTGAAAAGAACAGCATTAAAATTATTGCAATGAAAGCATCACTTTTTATTCTGTATAATTCAAGTAACAAACCTTGCCAAGGTTCATAGCACAGTCTATCTAGGCGAATTTAAAAATACCAGTGTTTAGGCCAGATCCAAAACAAATAAATCAGATTCTCTGGAAATAAACCCAAATACTAACATTTTTTTCTAAAACTTCCTAGGGATTCCAAATTCGAGCTAAGACTGCTAATCAGTGGGTGTAGAATATGGGGTCCTTGGAGGAAATCGATGTCACTGATGATAGAGTCTAAATGTCACATTTCCTGGACTGCCTATTCTGGAAGTTGGAGTATTTTCTTTCCTTCTTTCCTTTTTTTCTGAAAGGCCCTGACTTCTAACTCAACATCTATGACATCATTGACTAGATTTGTCTTGGAGAATTATACTTGAAGTCTATAACTTCCGAGGGCATTATAATCATAATGAATGCTTCACAAATAACTTTTCCCTGGGAGGTAGTCCCGAGAGAAGTTTCTCCCATTAAAGGTATTCATGATCAGATCAACAATGTCGGCATGTGTACCTATAATTTGCACCAAATAAACAACCCTATTAGAGAAAGCAAAGTAGGCTTATGGAGGCTATGAAGTCAAGAAAAACAATAACCAAATTCCAGAAACTCAACTATAGTTTCACAGAAAACAAGTATAATCAAGTATTATACAGACATTTATGTTATGCAAGCATGTCCTTTATTATATTTTACTATGTAGATCAATATAATTAACACTCCTGTGTGGTATCCATAGATGAATAATGTTTCTCAATTATTTTTTGTTTAGTTTTTAAGAGGTGCCATACCTGGTGGTGCTAAGGGCTTACTCCTGACTCTGTGCTCATGGATCACTCCTGTTGGATATTGGGGGACAGGGGGGATCAAACCTGGATTAGATGCATGAAAGATAAATGCTCTACCCACTATACTATCATTCTGGTTTGTTTCTTAATCTTAACATAGAACAAATAATCAAACTTTTCCTTTATCAAAACACCAAAATTCATAAGGTTATTTGAAGGCTTAAATAAAACAAGATAATAAATAAAAGCATTACCTTTAAGGATATAAATATAAAATAATAAATATAAGTACTAGGGCCAGAGAGATAGTACAACAGGTAAGGTTTTGTTTTACATGCGGGTCGACCTAGTATTTGACATGATCAAAACAACATAAACAAATGAAAAACACTGAAACAAAACAAAATAAATAAATCTATTAATACATTAAATGACTTTATTTATATTATATTATTATAGTTTCCAATAATGTGGAACCCCTTCTTTTTCTTCTTTGTAATCTCAAAAAAGTAACTAGAACAGGTCTTACACTACAACACATATGCACGCTTTACATACACACCCCCACCAATTTCCACACACCCACACCAAAATAACCATGACTCATAATCTGAGCTATGCTTTGACTTTTAAAACAGTGAGAATGTTCCACAATTTTCAGTTGAATGTCAGGAGGATTAAAGACCATCCAATTGTCAGTCTTCTCTATATAGTCCCCTATTATTAATGTATCTAGAATAAGAAGTGATAGAAGCTAATTTCCCTGTGAAGTTCAGTGTGTGTAAGTTATTTATTGATCAGCACTTACAGACCAATTCATTAACAAAGCCCAGGGGGAGGGAGAAGCATTGGTAAGTTGGTTTAATTATGGACTCACTCTGTCTGGCTCATCTACACAGCCAGCCTGAGGGGTCCAGGCAGTGGTGATGCCTGCTAAGCCCAGGGCAGGGCTGAACTGCACCAGGACCGCTCATTTTCATTGTCATGTTGCTGCATGTTTGGTACTAGTCTAGTTTATTTTTTACTTGCCTCTCGGAGCATAGCTCAAAGTTTGATTCTGTTGGTTCCTTATAAATGGATCTTTAATGACTCAAATAAAGAATTCTTCATGGCTAATACAGGAACTGTAGAAAAATCTGATGACACATAGATTAATAGGAAAGTCCATATGGTGAGAGTGGCATAGATATGAAAACTGATCATACCTCAGGATCTGTCTCCACTGGGAATTAACAAATCCTTTTCTAATGGTTCTTTTAACCTGGAACTCAATGAGTGGTGACTGGAGGAAATAGGGGGAAGGAAAAAGGGATAGTGAGGGTGGGATCTGGAATCAAAGAGGGAGGGATTGGTATAGTGTTCTGCAATTATAAAATAATCTAATATCATTGTAAATTATGATACATCAACAAAGTATTCAAACTTAAATAAATATATACATATATATTTAAATAGTGAAAACTGGTGAAATTATTGTTGAGAGTACATAGAATTTCTCTCCAAACGCTCTCGGAAGTTCCCATTTGCTAGTTGGTCATAAGAAGTGTTTCTCCATGGGAAGTGGACGATGGAAGGGGGGTACAGAACCCCTGTAGCTTCTCAGAACATTCCAGCTGGGCCACATATAAATGTTGTATTAATGAAGGGCCACACAATAAGAATTACTATAGGACAGGGAGTCACAGGAAAGAAACAAGGATCAGAAGTGGGGCAGAATCTGAAAAAAAGTTTGAGTGACACTATTCTAAGATCAGACCTTTAAGGATGATATTAGTTTCTATTTGATAATGAAAATTTATGAGAAGAGAAGAGAGTTCATCAGAGTTCATTATTTTCTTAAGAAACTTAGTTGTTTAATGGTCTTTTTACCTCATTTAAATATTTTATGGAAGTCTCCTGGGTCATAAGAGGTATCATTTTACTATTAAAAAACCCTAAACAGTATTACACATAGGATCATTCTTTTAAAATAATCTTTTCAAATACTCAAATACTTTACCCCTCCTTTCCCATCTTCTTCTTCTTGCTCTTGGACCATAGCTGGCAGTGCACAGGGTTTACTCCTGGTTCTGTGATCAGGGATCACTTCTGGTAGTGCTGAGGGTCCCATATAAGGTGACTGGGATCGAACCCAGATTCTGCAGTGTGCAAGGCAAAAGTCCTATATTCTATTCTATCACTATAGGGCTTCTTTCCTGTCTTCTTTCCTAGCAACTATATTCATACTTTTTATACAATGATTTTAAACCTGTTTACATAATAGAAATATTGAGTCATTCAGCCCAGCTATGCTGTGTTTATTTTAAGCTCTCTAGGTGCTTGTAGACTCCAACTCAAGTTAAGAACTACTGTTTTAGAGGGATTTTCTTGTACTTCTTACATTTATTGTTGCATATTGAAGCTAGAGACTTGAAAGGATTCTTTAATAGTACCGCTGGAGCGATAGCACAGTGGTGGGGCAATTGCCCTCCAGGCTGCTGATCAGGGTTCAATCTGGCATCTCATAGGGTCCCCTAAGCACCCCCAGGAATAATTCCTGAGTGCAGATCAAGGAGTAACCCCTGAGCATGGCAAGTTATGACCCCAAAAGCATAATATAAATAATTAAATAGATAAATAAATAGGCAGGCAGACAGACAGACAGACAGATAGACCAACAGAAAGATAGACAGACAGACAGACAGATAATACTGGGTGGTGGCTTCAAATCTGAAGGTTTATTTCATAGGAAGAAGTATACTTGATCACTTCACTTGGTCACTTGACATCCCGTTATTCATCAGTTTGCTCGAGCGGGTGCCAGTAACATTTCCATTTGACACTATCACGTGCTAGTGTAGCCCAATGGCATCTGGTTGCATCTTGTTGCATACTTGTAGATTTTGGATTATCAACCTTCTATTATGATCCCTAATTTTCATCAATAAAGTACTGATGGCGTGAATTATTGGCATAGTTAGTCATAAAGTTTCCAGACAAGAAAAAAGACCTCAATTTTTCCTTTTAAGCAGATTTCACAGCAAAGTAACTTTTAACTTTTTTATTCAAAGTTTCTATAAGGACCTCTATTACTCTTAATGGTTGTGTAGCTGAATTATGTAGCTATGACTACGTAGCTCATAGTATATGACCTTTTCTTTTCTAATTCTATTTTTGGATATAAAGGACATATAAAAATTGTAATTATTTATTACAATAGGAAATAAATCACTCATATATTATGTTTATTTCTAGTATTCTGTCAACTATAATTTTTAAATGGTAGAAAAGATTATCTTTTCCTCCAAGTTTTCCAGTGGAGGTGAAACTTATTTTTAATATTAAACAATTATTTGGAGCACTTTCTACACTCAAGCTTAAAAAGAATCAGTTGGAAAATAATATAGACACATACATATGCATATAGTGTGTTCATAATACACATATAAAGAACTTGATAGATTTTTCTGGCGATTAAAGTAGAACCTGTCAATGGTTATGTTGTGCAGGAAAGAAGCATACATTTATTATTTGAAGTGAAACTGCTCTATAAACTATGCAAATATTCTGAAATATTATTTTAGCATTCATAACAACCAAAGGAAAATAAAAATTTGTAACTCATTTTTACCAGCTGATGTCAACAGATAGAGTAAAAGCAAGATGATAATTAGTGAAAATGAAATCTTCATAAGTACATATTTTCTCTTTAGCTTAGATGTTTATTTAGCTATCTTAGGATGGTCAAGTAAAAAAATGAAAGGTTGATACTATTTGGGCTACATTGGCACGTGATAGGTCCAATGGAAATGTTACTGGGCGCCGCTCGAGCAAATCGATGAATAACGGGATTCAAGTGATCAAGTGATACTATTTATGGTTTCTGGACTTTAGACACCGAGGTCTAGATTCAAACCTGAAGGGAGAATAATAACATTCGCTATCACTATCACTATCTTCCCGTTCATCATCGATTTGCTCGAGCAGGCACCAGTAACATCTCCATATGCCCTGTCACATGCTAGTAGAGACCAAAGGCATCTGCTTGCTCCATGAACATAAAGAGTCTTAAACCATTCCATCAAGTCATGGGATTAAGGTCTGTAATTGTTACTGCTATTTGGCATATCAAATATGACACGGGTAGCTTGCCAGGCTCTGCCATGCGGTGTGATCCTCTTGTCGTCACCTCTGATCTCCAGCATTTATTGATGAATAACATTAAGATCAATAATCTCTTAAGTGAGAATAGGTGAAACTACACTATCATTGACCGCTGTTTTACTGTTAGATAACCCTTAGATTACCTAGATTTTTTTCCCAAATTCTTTGTTGCAGAGAAATTGTTGTAAGTAATGTCATAATATATCCTCCGTGTTTCTTGGGGACAATCTCTTTGACCTTCAGAGGCATTCTGAAATGGAATGTGACTTAAATATCATGTTCTTTGTAATTTCAGTGTCTCCAACCTAGAATTTTTGAAATTCTTTTTTTTGTGAGAGAAACTGTATCCACATTCTTCGTTAATGAGTATGCTTTATAGAGGTAAAGCAAATCGTGTTTACTAAAGTAATAAATAAAACATATCTATGAAAGAAGTAACTTGCATATTATTGTGTCAGATATCACCAGTCTGAATGAGCAGAGATCCTCAATAATAATAATTCATACTGCCACTTAGTAAAGCATTTTATTCCATTACTAGGGTTCTGCAGTGATCCTATGAATATATGCATAGTACCCTTTTCCATCCCATAATATTTAACTAGTTATTTAACAAGTTAGGCAGTGATAAGAGAAACTTAATTTGCATTTAATTAAACATAATAAGAAGGTTAGGAACTTTAATGATGTTTTCATTTAAAAATGCTTCCCCATCACCAGTACTTATGGTAAATTAAATATCCCATTAAAGAAGGATTAAGGTCAATTCACATCTAGTTACTTGAGGTGGCAGAACCTTTTCTGAGAGCAGAGTGACATTCATCATCAGACTGTTTGATAATTGGGAAGGATGTGTCACTAAAATGTCATGCAGTGTAATAGTCTATATGAATACTAGGAAGCCTCCTGGAACACAGTGAAAAACTCCAAAAGGAAAACAAAGAATCTGAGTGGGCACATTTCTGTTTACTAGGTGCAGTCAAGGTCGAGAAACCACTGAAGGAACAAGAGACTCAATGTTCAGTAAGAGAAAGGCTAGGTTATCCTGCGGATTCTTTCAGCATCACTTACTAGCTCTGCCACTCAGTATACAGTAGAACAAGGTTTCTCATCTAAAAGTGGAGAATAATGTGACAGAGATAATAAAATATATTCATCTATTATGGCCTCACACATTAACATGGTACATTTGCAATTAGATTTCAAGAGGCAAATGATTACACAGGAATGCATGAAAATAAAGAGCCGCATCCAGTCTTATTTACAAACATACCTCACAATTTCCCTTACTGTGACCAAGGCAACACGTTCTAGGTGTGCTGCCATAAGGAGGAAGAGTGGCCAAATAGCATGTACTCTATATGCACATAAAATAATCATTATTTAATAAAGCTATAAGATTTCAGTCTATCTCCCTTGTATTTTCCTCCATTCCTAAATTTGATATTTTCTCCCTCCCTCCTTCATCCTTCCTTCCCTCCTTCCTTCCTTCCCTCCTTTCTACCTTAACTCTATCCTTACCTCCTTCCTTCCCTCCTTCCTTCCTTCCCTCCTTCCTTCCTTCCCTCCTTCCTTCTTCTCTCCTTCCTTCCTTCCATCTTTTCTTCCTTCCCTCCTTCCTTCCTTCCCTCCTTCCTTCCCTCCTTCCTTCCTTCCCTCCTTCCTTCCTTCACTCCTTCCTTCCTTCCCTCCTTCCTTCCTTCCCTCTTTCCTTCATTTCCTCCTTCCTTCCCTCCTTCCTTCCTTCCCTCCTTCCTTCCTTCCCTCCTTCCTTCCTGCCCTCCTTCCTTCTTCCCTCCTTCCTTCCTTCCCTCCTTCCTTCCTTCCCTCCTTCCTTCCTTCCCTCCTTCCTTCCTTCCCTCCTTCCTTCCTGCCCTCCTTCCTTCTTCCCTCCTTCCTTCCTTCCCTCCTTCCTTCCCTCCTTCCTTCCTTCCCTCCTTCCTTCCTTCCCTCCTTCCTTCCTTCCCTCTTTCCTTCCTTTCCCTCCTTCCTTTCTTCCCTCCTTCCTTCCCTCCTTACTTCCTTCCCCTCCTTCCTTCCTCCTTCTTTCCTTTTCCTCCTTTCTTCCTTCCCTCCCTCCTTCCTTCCTTCCTTCCTTCCTTCCCTCCTTCCTTCCTTCCCTCCTTCCTTCTTTCCTTCCTTCCTTCCTTCCTTCCTCTGTAGTGGAAATTAAAATATCCTAACTCATACAGATTTCAAACCTTTACACAGTTGTATGGACTAAACCTGTGGTTTTCTCTGAAGAGGCATCATTCTGAAAATCACTGAATCAAACAATTAATTATGATTGTTTATTTTTTGCTTTATTAATTATTATTATTATTATTATTATTATTATTATTGAAGACCTGAACTCATGAATAATCTGCCATCAGTACTCATCAATCACTGGCTCGGCTTTTCACACACTATCTGTCTGGATGCAAGATACCCTCCTAGTGGAAAATCAGCAGGACAGTTCTACTGTTCAAGAAGGGAGACATCCACGAGATTGGCAACTATAGGCCCATCTGCCTGTTGTCTGTCATCTACAAGTTGTTCACTCTAGTCATCCTGAACAGGATTGGCAGAACATTAGATGAAGGACAACCATGCGAGCAAGCTGGCTTCTGGAAAGGATTCAGCACAATCGATCTTATCCACATGGTAACCAAGCTCACGGAGGTTTATAAGGAGTTCAAGAAGCTGCTCTGTCTCACGTTCATTGATTTAAAGAAAGCCCTTATTCTTTGGAGACTGAAGCAGTCATGGAAGACCTAGCCGAACAGGTCAAGATCTTTTGTGAGCTGTATTACGGATTCACCACCAGGATCTCACCATTCTACAAGGAAGTGATCATTGATGTCAAAAGAGGGGTTAGGCAGGGTGATACTATTTCAGTGAAATTCTTCAGCGCCACCCTCGAGAACATCATGCTACAATTGAAATGGGAAGGAATGGGAGTGAAGATAGAGGGTCGGCAACTACACTACCTTTGCTTTGCTGATGACATAGTTCTAATAACACCAAACATTAGCCAAGCGGCACAAATACTGGTTGACTTCACCGAGAATGTGGAAAGATCATTCTACAGCTGAATCTCAACAAAACTATGTTCATGAAAAATGAACTAGTTCCAGAGGCCCCATTCACTCTCAATGGAACAAACATCTCTGAATGCAGCAGTTATGTGTATCTAGGTCAGGAACTCAACATGATGAATAACCTAAAACCTGATCTGAGAAGGAGGAAGAGAGCGGCATGAAATACCTTCAAGAGCATTGAATAAACAGCTAAAAGCAAAAAGAACCTCTGGCTCTGGGCACAATCTCTTTGATTCCACCATTCTCCCTGCATTAACATATACCTCAGAGACCTTGGCCCTACGAAAACAGGATGAGAGCGCTATTCTGGTTTCCCTGCTCTTTAGCAATCAAAAGAGCTATGCTCGGAATATCATATCTCACTCAAGGGAGAGAAGGAATCTGGAGTTCCAACCTCCATCGGACGATCCAGAGTCAGGGATACTGTCTCATTTGCCAAGGTATCAAAAAATCAGATGAGTTGGACATGTAATGCGATGTGGAAACGACCGCTGGACTAGAGCCGTTACTGACTGGATCCCATGGGACATCGAAAGATCATGTGGCTGCCCATCTACAAGATGGTCAGATGTCTTTGTCAAGACCCTGAATGAACAACTAGAGGCTCTTCGTATTCCTGAAGCAAGCAGATACTATTGGGCTACACTGGCACATGATAGGGTCAAATGGAAACGCTACTGGCACCCACTGAGCAAATCGACAAATAAAGGGATGTTAAGTGATCAAGTGATTATTGAAGAAATATTATGACTTACAATATCAGTTTTTGGCACACAAACTTACATATTGCTATAGAAAGGTATATTGATAAACTTAAGAAATTTAGAACCATTGACTACAATAATAACCCTAAATATGTATTACTTCAAAATGTTTTAGAATACTTTTTTTTTTTGCTTTTTTTGGGTCATACCCAGCAATGCTCTGGGGTTTCTCCTGGCTCTGTACTCAGGAATCACTCCTGGTGGTGCTCGGGGGACCATATGCGATGCCAGGGATTGAACCTAGGCCGGCACAGGCCGGGCACATGCAAAGAAAAGGCCCTACCTGCTGGGCTATCGCTCCGGCCCCTATAATACTTTTAATTAAACAGTGGTGCTGGGTTTCTCTTTTTAACTCTCCACCTTGAGGCACAGAGTGGTGATGATTCTGTTTGTCAACTTTAGGCAAACAGCCCCAGTTCTGGGACCTAGAAGCCTTTTGGGATATAACTAATACCATTCCCAACTGGTGATTGTGGAACAGGCAACATAAATTTCCCATTATTTTGCTATTCAAACTATGTGTACTTTACCGGAACAAGAGTTTTCAAAATAGATTTTTATGTAGCATTTCAACATAATACTCAACATAATTTTTAGCTTAGTTTTTCAACATTGTGTAATAATTTGCAGTGTGGGCTTTGCAGCCTAGGGAATGTACTGCTAGTCATATATCCTGCTAGCTTTGCAATATTAGGCGAGAGCCTTGATATTTTATTTGCACTTCAGGGCTTGTTTTATTTATAAAATAAGAATAAGTCTTAGACTGAAGGCTATTGCAAAGTTAAATGATAAACACATATATTGATTGAAGGGAATGAATGCTCATTATTATAAATAATTGATTACATAATCCTACAAACAAACCTAAATAAATATTAAATACTAAGGAGTTAAATCACTCCTTATACTATCAATAGTATTTATAATATAAATAAATAATACCTGTCTAACAACTGGGGAATTGTTGAAATAAATCAGAAGATATTCACATAAAGCATTTTAGGGTATTTTTGTTAATATCAGTAATAAACTTTTAGTTTGTGAATGCAAAGTCACTTTGACTACCTGTCATGTGGCAAACAGAATTGTATCTTCAATTTCATAGTCTTTGAGATCTAGCATTACAGTTCAGAATTTTCACATGGCCTAGACCTCTGCCTTCATCTCTGCTTTGTGTTTTATTGTGCCTGTTGCCTGTGATCATTTTGGCTGTCCCTTTGTCCTCCCATATATGGCTCCATAGTCATTTCTCCACATATATTTCTGACTTGTCCTTAGCCACGTGGTGGCACTGGTCCACTCTTGACCACTAGTATTCTTTGATGATCTCTTTCTTACTGCTGCTAAACAGTCCTACCTTTTTTCTGGTCTCTGCCATTGAGGTCACATACACCATTTTGCTTCAACTGCTGTTAGCAAATCCTCTGTTAAACTGCTCTTACCCTCTGATCTATAGCACTTATGCTTCCTGTTGCCTTCTTCTTAGTCCTTATTCTACCTATATACATAGTAGTATTTTATATGTCCTTCCTCTCGAGGTGTTGCAGGTGTGGCTGTGGTGCCCAGCTGTGTCGGCAAGTGGCAGACAGGAGACAGGCTTGTCTATACCCAGGGCTCTGCCCCATGGGCCCTGGATGGTTGATGGTCTGACAGAGAAAAAGACTGGGCCCCGTGGGATGAACTCAGAGCCATGGCAGAGCCTGGCAAGCTACCCATGGTGTATTCGATGTACCAAAAACAGTAACAATAATGGACCTCATATCTTATGAATGGAGACATTACTGGCACCCACTCAATCAAATCTATGAACAATGGGAAGACAAGTGACAAGTGATTTTATTTGTAGGAGAAGTAGGAACGTGAAGACTCATAGATTCATTCTTGACAGAAACAAGAGCACTGCTCACATCCAACGGTGTACAGGGTTGCGGGCTGCCTCTTGTTCCTATCCATCCAAGATCTGAAATAGCTAATCCTCGCCCGCTTTCTAATCTTATTCCTCATGACTGCAGTATCATGCCATCCATCATTTCCCCAACCTGGCTTCTACAGGACCCAACCATCTAACCCCTTTTTGCCATACGTTGAAATCTAGGCTGGGAACTGAGTATGAATCATTTCTCCGAAAGTTCCTGTGTTAAAGAGAAAGGGACTTGGCCTAATTCCAAAGCAGTTGATTTCTCAGTTCAATTCCATGAGAATTTGTTCTAAACTCATATAGTTAAGATTAAAAGGTAGGAAACATTTGAAAATAAAATATTATCCTAAAGCTTCTAAGTCAGATTTATATCATAAAAGTCATCAGTAATTTCTGGTGATAGGATTGTGATTTCTTGTTTATCTAAATTTCCTTCATGTAGTTTCTTACTTATTTGTTGAGATATGAGGACGTTTATGAAACCACTACACAAACAAATAAATTAGCCACTTTTATGTAAAGTCAGCTATACCTTTTTGTGTGTGAGTTTTCACTGCTATAAGATAGCAATAGTCTCTTTGATTGCTTCTAGAAGCACTTGCTCTCTCTTAAAGCCCTCCAATTAATTTCTGCCTTGACTTCCATACTATTCTTTGTTGCAGACTTTTCCCGCACTGGTATGAATGTCCGTATCTTATCTATTTCCATGTTTGCTGGATTGCAGATAGTGTTGGTATACACTGTCTTGTCTTGACGCCTCCATACACCACAGAGTAGTGCTGTTAGATTTCCAACTGCCAGGTTTTGCAGCTCTTCACCTTAAGGCTGCCCCCTGGAGAAAGGAGCTGCTTAGAAGAGACACTGGAAGTAACTAGAACTGTCATGTGCCTCTCGCCACAGCAGCTTTCAACCATGAAAGGAATCAGTGATTGAATGCATCCAACTCCTCGTTGATCTCCTGGGATGACAGATACTCACTGTGTCTTGCAGTCTCTGGCAGAAATTTCCCTGAGGTGGTGACCTGCCCACTTACACCTACCGCATCTGCTGTCGCCCTTCTTGTCTGTGCTTCCAGTGATAACCCCCCCACTGCCTCCTACACACACACACACACACACACACACACACATGCAGACACAACACAACACATTCAAGGCTTCCTCTCAGGGGTGTCTGGGGAAACCTAAACTGATAAAATATTCATATTCCTTTTCATTCCCAGCAGTACATATGAAAATGGCTTAAGGGTTATAGTGTGAATTGAAAATGTGACAGAACTGTGAACAAAATTAACAATCTTTGGTGGCAAAACTAGACTAATAATGACAACAAGTAAAAGTATCTATGCAGTAATATGTCTAGTGTGAGAGGCATCGTGTTGTTGCTGTTTCCATGCAAGGGTCACACTTTTGGTCATACAACCCAGAGATGTATTTTGTGATGTGGGGCTGGTGTCGAGATTAAACTCGGGATCTCACACATGCATAAGCTCTACCACTGAGTCACATCTCTGCATCATGCTTGCAATATTTTAAAAGGTTAATCACAGATTGTAATTTTATGTGACTATGAGTTTATGAACCTAGGGGAAAAATATATCAGCAGAAGTGAAACTTTTTTTCTAATAAACTAAACTACTAAAGACAGGGTAGAATTCATAGCAGAAGAAAAACTTAACTCTTGGTTCCAGGAACAAACTTTTGATTGGGTAAAGGTTAGAGAAAGTTAAAATTACATTTTTGTCTCAGGAAAATGAAGACTTTTTAATAATGAGAACTTTGCTTTATCAAATCCAAGATCCTAGACCTTGGAAATACTTAAGCAAAGAAGGAAAAACACCTCAACCCATTCATCTCCTTAAAATAAACCCAGGGCACAGATGTAAATTTATATGGCTCTCCCAAAAAAAAATCTCTTTTTTGTAGATAGCATTTTATCTCTTGATTTTATCAGACTCCACACCTGCTATGTCTCTCACTTCTCTTACCTCGTAGTCTCCTGTCTTCTCAAATGTCTTCCTCTTAGACTTGAAACATGTTTTCTTTTCTGATTGGCTTAGTAGATTAACTCTATAGTTTTGGATCTGTTTCCATAGTGTTTTAGGCTATCTGAGTCTCTTTTTATGCTCACCCACTTTGTCACTTATCACTTGTCTTCCATTGTTCATCTATCTGCTCAAGTGGGTGCCAGTAACATGTCCATTGGTTGGGAATGAGTTCCGTTTTTGTTACTGTTTTTGGCATATAAAAGACACCATGCGTAGCTTTCCAGGCTCTGCCGTGGCTCTGGGTTCATCCCAGGGGGCCCAGTCCTTTTCTATGTCAGATCATCAACCATCTAGAGCCCACAGGGCAGAGCCCTGGGTATAGACAAGCCTGTCTCCTGTCTGCCACTTGCTGACACAGCCGGGCACTGCAGTCACACCTGCAACACCTTGAGGGGAAGGGACACCTCGAGGGGCAGGTATTCACCCATGTTAGAGGTGGCTTTTACCTGATACCTGATTGACAAAGAAAGAAGGAGAGAACACAGGGGACTGAAATTTTATATTTTAAAAATTGTCATTGTTTTTTGCACTTCACATGTTTATAGCAATATTAATGCTTATAGTCTTAGAGTTTTAACACCTCACCACCAACAAAGTGCCCAGTACCCTCCACCAAAGTCTGAGATTCTGCCTCTTGCCCTTCCCACTTGCTGCACATGTCTGGTAATTTCAGTTTTGTAATGTAAGTGTATGTGTTTGGGACTAGAATTCTAAAGGGAGGCAAGAACTTATTTTAAGAGTTTCTGGATTTGCTTCCCTCTGTCAGCTTTAATGAGTATTTTTCTTTTCAGGATTTTTCATCATAATTCTTAAGTTTCATTTATCTTGTTTATAAACTTTGATTCTCAATGTTGTCTGAAAAAAATTAAATCAATTTTCAGTTTAATAGTGTTTTTGCTTCAATTTTCTTGGTAGGTTCTCCTTATTTCCTGTGTTCTCCCAATGCTTGGTGACTGCTTTTACCTTTCATTTTGTCTAGGGACATTATTCCTTCTAGAAGAAAGAACCACCAGGTCATGCCTTTCCAGGGGTTGACTCTGGCTCTTGTCTTAACTTGAATATCCCACTGTATCCACGTGTTTACCAGTTCTCCTGCAGGGGGGGCGCGCTTTCCCATGCCTACTACTGCTTTGCCAAACTGTGGAGTGTGCTCAATGGAAAATAACTATTGCCATTTTCTTAATTTTTATTTTTAATTTTTTTTTTAATCAACGTGCAATATACCACTAAAAAGCTGTTAATGATTGGGTTCCAATCATGGACAGTGCTCCAACAGCCATCCCTCCACAAGTGCACATTTCCCAACACCAATGTGCACCATTTTCCTCCAAACCTCCCAACCCCCCATGGTCTGCCTCTTTGGTCTGCAATTTTCTTCTGTCTCTCTCACTCTCTCCTTTTTGCACATTGTGTTTTGCAAAACAAGACATAGGAGGGTTATCGTGTATATTCCCACCTCCTTTCCGTACTCAGTTCAGGTCCAGCATCACTATTCCCACCTATATCACTGTCTTCCCATTCATCATCGATTTGCTCGAGCGGGCACCAGTAACATCTCCATATGTCCTGTCTCATGCTAGTGTAGCTCAAGAGCATCTGCCCGCTCCAGGAACATAAAGAGCCTCAATCCATTCCATCAGGTCATGGGAATGAGGTCTATAATTGTTACTGGTAGCTTGCCAGGCTCTGCCGTGCGGGTGGGATACTCTTGTAGTCACCTCTGATCTCCAGCATTTATTGATGAACCACATGGCTGCTTGTGGCCTTGCGAGTCGGGCTGTGATCAGCTCTTCTGCTGGGTGGATTTCTGATGAGAGGGGAGTCCAGATGTGGAAAATGGTGGCCCTCATGGAGTGGGGGGGGGTCGTCTGACTTCTTGCGGAGGCTCTGCTGGGGTGGCGGGCCAGGGCTAGAACCCGCCATCCCTCCCAGGCGCCTCGTGATCGGCTGGGCACAGGGAGAGCCGATAGCAGCTCTGCCCACCTATCATTGTCAAACTGGTCCCTTCTCTATCTTCACTACGGTTTGAGGCTCTTCATATTCCTAAATCAAACAGATGCCATTGGGCTACATTGGCACGTGATAGGGTCCAATGGAAATGTTACTGGCGCCCGCTCGAGCAAATCGATGAGTAACGGGATTCAAGTGATCAAGTGATCAATATAATGGTTTGAGGCTCTTTATGTTCCTGTAGCAAGCCGATGCCCTTTGCTCTACTGGCATGAGACAGGACATATGGAGATATACTGGTGCCCGCTCTGGCAAATAGATGATTAACGGGAAGATCGTGATCGTGATCGTGATCTTATAAAATGTCATCTTATAGCAGAAGATGGGAAATCAGGGGGCTCCTTTGCTCTGTGAACCAATAAATTCTCTGGAGTCTAGGGGATACTCAGAATGTGAGTAGGAAAATATCAACAAAGTAAGCAACTTGTTCTTTTTAGACTATCAGCTAAGGACTAAAAACACCCCCAAAACCTTATTATTGGGCACAAATGAAATAAAGGTAGGAACCTTTGGATGCTTTTTTCATCTAAAGTTCTGCTGAAATGCAAAAAGTCAAGCATTTGTATTTTATCAACAAGAAAAACAGAAATGCAGTTCTTACCATGAGCATTAAATTAAAAAATTGTATTTTAGTGATGATGCTTTTGTTTTGGAGTAAGACTTGGAAGTGTCCAGGGCTTACTCCTATTTCCACAATTGTAGCATTCTTGGTAAGGCTCTGAGGATAATATGGGGTTCCAGAAATTAAAGCCTAGTTGGCCATATGGAAGTCAAATGCCCTATCCAGTGTACTCTTTCTTTGGCCACATTACCACAAAAGTTTAGAGCTTGACTTACAGTCTCTCTCATAATAAAATCCCCTCTACTGTGTCCTCTCCTTGGTTTATCGAATTGGTGTGTTGTACTCTGACTTTTACCTAGAGGAAATATTCTGAGCAAAATCAAACCATTGGGACGCTTTTTCAAACGAACTGTGTTTTTACATTACTGTAACTCTAAGTCTATAGAAGAAACACACACCTTTAATAAGTAGAAAATATTTTATTATACAGCATTATGAAGATTATTTGACAAAAGGCAGTTATGAGCCAAGGGAAAACACTTTTACAAGAAGCTGAACAACTAGTCCAAGCACATACACTGAGGTGAAGTGTTTCTGCCCTTGTGGAATAGGATATGTATGGATACATCCCCAACTTGAACAATTATGATATAAGAGCTATTATTCTATTGTATTTAGGAAGTCTCTTAATCATAATAATAGTAAGCATTCAGAAAAATAATATAATCAGTCCTATAAGTTCACCAAATGTCTCAAACCCCAATCTCAGAACACATTGATACATTATCTGAATAGTAGAAGCAGTTTTCCAGATAGAGGCTTACTAAAAAAAAGTCTATATGCACAGACTCTGTGATATCTAGGGCGTACAGTAGTGAAATTAAGATATAGTAAAACCTGTTTCACTAATAATAGTATACTTTGTTTTTGCTAGTTAGCCAATGAGTGACCCATCTATTACACATTTACCTCCTTTGACTTTATTACATTAAAAACGGAACCAGAATCCATGTTTTTGTCATGAGCTCTTTCTATCAAATACACTAGAAAACAAGTTTATAAGGAAAAAAAATCAATTGTTAGCACAGACCTAACTAAACTTGGCAGCAGACTAAGTAAAGCATCAGAAACAGGAACATTCCGACTTAAGAGTTGATATTAAATCTTGTACAAATGACACAGTGGGCATTTAAAGAGTCTAAAGTGATTCTGTGCTGAGTAGTTAGCAGCTTCAACACAAAGGAAGTAAGTTAATATAGGACTGAAAATAAGGTTACTTCTATTTAAGAAATTAGTATCCATTTCACAATAGAAGAAATCAAATCAGCAAGAAAAATCACTTTATTTGGGATAAGTTCAGGGGGATAAAAAATGAAAGAACTTAACAATAAGTATACGGATCTTTATCAATAACAAAAACAAAGGGAAAGTAAGAGTAGTGAAAATATATGAGTAAAACATAGGGAAGTAGAATGTAAACGTGAACATTAAGAAAAGCTAACCAGAAAAATTATGAGCCTACTTAGAGGTTATATATATTGTCAGCACACCAAGCTCAGATAGCTGTGAAAATTCCTTTAAAAAAATATCTAAAGTAGCCTGATATAATCTAAATACTGTCATTTTAATCTTACATTTTGATAATGATGTGTTTACAAGATTATAAAATGTATTTTTATAGCCACAGTTTTCATAAACTTTTAATGTAACAAATTCTCAAACCACTTCATTAATGATAATTTTCCACATCATACAATATCTGAAAGTTTGTCTCTAAGAAGCACTGTATAAGCTACACACAGAAAACACTTAACCACAGCACTCAAACTTCCAAAGACTTTCTGTAGATATTAGTGACTGTGACATATAAAACAGTATTGGAACAGAAAAGTACTTATTCTATAGCCAAAGACCTTCTTCTAGCTGCAGTTAGATTGACATGACATTGCACAGATTTTATTATTATGTGTATTCAAGGACACGAGAACACATTCACTCACTAGTTACGGAACTTCAGTGACAATAGGAGAGAATTATTTTTCATTTAAACCAGTAATAAATAGTTGCTATGAGTATACCATTGAGTGCAAAGATGGATTTGATTCTGTTGTACACAGGAGAAACAACGGCACCCACCACACAAACTGCATATTAGAAGTTCAACTGTTAAGTATTATTTGCTACAGTATATGGAAGGAAACAATTTTGCCTCCTGGTTTGACTTTACTGAATGGCCCCCGACGTGGCACAAAGCACAAATGTACAAAGGTCTTGTGGCCCTCTAAACAAATCTCGCTCTGGCTTTATCCCCAGGACACACCAAGAGACAAACATCAAGGAAGGAAACAACTCTGTAGTGAAAGTCTCACACGTAGGCACTGACTTGCTTCTCGTTCCGTCATTCCTTGTCACCCGGATGAAACACATTTGGGGGTGATTATTTTGCACTTACTTGTTTTCCTAAATAGGGGAGATCACAGCACAGCAGCGAGATAGCCAGGCCCCTTCCTCCAACACAAAGACCCCGCAAAGCTGCAATTCAAAAGGGTGCAGCGGTGAAGAAAGGCCCAGGAGCTTTGGAACCCTGGTGCAGGGGGTCAGCAGGGAGAAGGACAGGACAGTGCAGTTACGGTCACTTCATCTGTCCTGGGAGGTGAAGGGTGGTAGAGGGACCGGGGGTGTGTGTTGGGGGGGGGTGGGGGCGTCTCACCCACCCCATCTGTCTCCTCCTGGCACAGGTGAAGCTTAGGAGGCAGCTGTCCCGTCCCTTTGCAAGCGAGCCAAGCGGGCGCGGGCACGCACACCCATGCACGAAGGTCACAGACAAGCTGCGTCTTGGGTCTGGGCGAGGAGACATCCCAGCTCCACGAGAGGCTCGGTCTGCGCCCCTGCTTTCCAGGGAAGGTGTGGAAGACGTCCCAGAGGGGGATGCTCGCCGGGACGGTGCCGTGAACTCAGCGCCCCAGTCTGTGCTCGCCCTCCCATTGCTCCCCGTCGGGGGCCTCCCACCTCAACGCACAGCTCCCCCCAAGCGCCGCCGCTCCTGACCTCTCTGGCTTCTCCACGGCACCCTACAGGGTGGAAGAGCTTTGCTTATAGTCCCTCAGGATGACCGAGGCGTAGGTCACGTTGGGAGGGCTGCAGAGCACGGACTCGGACACGGGCGAGCTGGGCACGGAGCTGCCCGACGCCACCGAGTCTCGGAAGGGCGACGGCGGGGTGAGCGCGGGCGAATCCTCCGGGGTGGCCTTGCCGGTGGCCTGCAGCTCCTCGTCGTCCTCCTCCAGCTCGTCTTCCTCCGTGTTGCCCTCCCGCTCGTACAGGTACTCCTGCAGCAGCTTGAAGCGCTCGCTGTCGTCGTCGTCCTCGTCGTCGGCCGGGGGCGAGGCGGGCTCCTCGCCGAAAGTGCTCAGCTGCAGCGGCAGCATCTGCAGGTGCTGCGGGGGCGCGGGCGCCGCGTACAGGGCCCGCACCCCGTTCCCCGGGCCCGCCGGGCCCGCCAGCACCGCGTTGAAATCCGGGATCCCGCTGTTGGCGAAGTTGTTGGCCACACCCTGGAGCTGGTCCATCAGAGGCTTGGGCTGCGGCTGAGGCTGCTGGGCGGGTGGGCCCCTGGGGGCACAGGGGTCGGCCAGGAAGAGGGGGTCTCCTCGGCTGTGAGGTGTGTGGGCAGAGGCGGGGTGCCGGGCGACGTGGGCACGCGGCGGTGCACCACCATGGAAGGGCTGCTGGGAGGGCTGAAGGCCACCGGCGTGGCCTCTTCCTCCTCCACGTTGTAAAGGGCCTTGGTGCTGGTATCCGAGAAAGTCAGGCTCTTGCCTGAGCCTTGGTAACTCTTAGTGAGGGGTTTGATGACGGCCGTTTGGTTGCAGGCCGTCTCGTTGGTCTTCACGTGCACCGAGAGGCGGTGCCACATGTGCTGTCCCTTGGGCACCTGCCTTCCACCGGGTTCGGACCATGACACAGACTTGCCGTTAGAACTATGAAGAAAATAGAGACAGGGTGATTGGCAGCACGCTGCGCCGCACAGGCTCACACACGGACAGGTCAGAGGCATCCCATCACCTCTGGGCTGTCGGCCAGGCTTCAGAGAGCAGACTGTGCTCCCAGTGGCCAGATGCAGTGACCACTGGTTGCCTCGCAAGAAACCAGTCTCTTTCTATGGAGGTCAATAATTTCACAGAGTGGTTCTCTCTCTGCGCCTCTCTCTCCAATACACACATATAGAAACACCTGCAAGAGTCTGCGGCGCTACACACACACACGCACACAAAGGCAAGCACACATTGAGTGAAAATATTGTTGCTCAATGTAAGCCTTTGAAAAAATACCCCAATCTTCCAAAGAAAGTAGTTAAAAATAAAACCTTGGTACAAGTGAAGAGAAGACAATGCAGTGGCGGACACAGATAGGAGTGTTTTCCAGCTATATTCAGGGGACCCCCTGGACTCTCTTGCTAAGGCACAAGGATAGGGTGCTACTCCAAACCTGTGGTGCGAGGCAGCCTGAGGGAACTGGGGAACACCAGGGTGGTACCTGGTGATGTTCATGGGGCCATGCGGTGCTGGGGACGGAACCAGGATTTGATGCATGCAATGCAGGCAAGTCTGACCCCTGAGCTATCCTTATAGCCATTAGTTAAGCACTGTTAGTGCTAAGCACCTTTGCTCTTAGTGCCAGGTACAAATTCAGACCCACACATCAAACTCTCTCAGTGTCCTATGGTTTAGAAAACACAATCCGTTCCATTCAGTTCCCACTCAGACATGCAAGAAGTCCTGTTACCAGGTGAAGTGGTCATTCACGGGGTGCCTGTATGGAAGACAGAAACGTAGTGACAAAAACCAAGCTCTGTACTTCATTGAGTATCTCATGGGTTTGATTTTCTCTTGGTTTGAACACATATAATGGATCACAGTTCATGTACAGACCCAGATTCACAGTGGCGGTTAGGGAGCTTCACACAAGGTACATGAAACTAGGTGTGTTGGAAAAGGTATCAAGTCAGGCAGAAAACCAAGCAAAATACAGGTGTCTATGGAGCTACTTTGCCATAGTTTGAGACAAATGAGATGAGATTATGACTCAGATCAAGCAGAGAATTGACTGAGATGAAGATTTTGCAGGCACTGTGTCTTACTGAAGAATCTTCGGAAGCCAGCAACTCTCCGGCACGATCCAGGTTTATCTCCATGGGTGGCTCCTAAGACCAACTAAGGGCAATATCTCTGAAGAAGGGAAATATGAGCTGCGGTCTGTCAATTTACTTCTAATTCTAGTCTGGGTTTTACTAAAAAAATCACTGGATTTTACTATTGAAATCATGTTATTTTCTCTTTAGCTATTAGCAGGTTACCTTCCCATGGCATACCATTAATAACAATTGTTTTCATACTTAAATTCAGAAATCATGTTTCCTCTTTAAAGAATTTTATTTATTAAAATAATAGATATGGTAGAAACAGAGATAGCATATTCATGACATCAGAAGGTATAGAGAAAATAAACATTTTTCCTCCTTAGGTGGATGTATGAAATATACTATGTTTCTTAGCACAGTCTTATCTGAGACAAATGTAGGAAATAATCAATGATTAACATGGCATATTTAATAACTTTAAAAGTAAATGAATGAAAGAATGAGTACTACAAAATGCTGTGTGAGCACAACATCTACGATGAAAATAATGTTCTGATAGTTTATGTTTTCAGCTCAAAACGCTAAAATGAAAAGAAATAAAAATTCTCATGGAAATTCTAATATTGATTACATTAAATTTGGGTTATAGAAGCCATAAGATAAATAAGTGAAATATTGATCTTTTTGTTTGGAAATTTGGTTTCTTCATAGATCTGATAAACCATGCTTTACTCTAACACTGCATAAAAATGTCCATATTTCACCTCCAAACTACCATGTGAAAATTAATATTTCACTCAAATATATGCTAAATGTAGTTACTTTTAAAAATGTACAGTTACTTCTAAGCTTCCATACTATCTTGTTACACAAGCTTATGAGTTGAGGTTGAAGAATAGGTTGAAACTTTCTGGAAATAGTAACCCATTGCTAAAAGCAAGACCAGAATCCATACTTCTGAAAGTGAAACGTTAGGTCAACTTAGAAAGTTTTCAATCCTCTCCACTCATGCAATGTGTCTATGCATTTAGTGTTCCTTTGAATTGCTTAAAACTGCCTATTTGCCTCTTACCTTGCTTAAATAAGCTCTATTAAACTATCTACCTCAATAATTTAGATCCCTTTAAATAGTAGTGAAAATACCTCCCCTTTCCCGATACATTGCACTCAATGCTCATTAGGAAAATTAGGGAGCTCAGAATCTGGTCAACTGGTAAACCGCATGCCTTGCTCTGGTCAACTGGTAGGTCACATGAAGTCCTCTGATCAATACTAGCACCTTATACTTGCTTACCCCGTTCCCCCACATACATATATACAGACCCACTCAACACTGCCAGGTGTGGACCCCACCAACAATATAAAAAAATGCATATCAAACCTTTTCAATTCAGAATTTATTTGCTTGTGTGTTTCATAAAAAAGAAGTTATTTGGGAGATAATTTGCACCTAATTTAAATATTAGACTTATATTCCCCAAAAAAGCATTGATCTGATCTCTAATAGATAGTAGCAAAAATCAAATATAAAAATCAGTCCTGTATCCCTGGACTTACTTACTCACCCACCCACTCAAACGCTCGTTCTGTTACTCAGGCTGACTTCCTCATTTTCCAGGGCTTATATGTGGACCTCCTTTTTAAATTATGCACATCTATCTGCTAAAGATACTATTGACCATCTTGTACTAAAATATTTACCATTTCATTTTTTAAATTCAATACCAATTTATTCACATGCTGGGAGAAACTCGGCCTGACCATCAACATTAACAAGTATTCTTTCCCTCAGAGCCTTGCTCTACGTTTGCTATAAAGTATTGTTTAATTAGGAAACAGTTCTAATGTGCTAGGCATTTATCAGGCATAAACATTAGATCATTATTTTATCAAGAACAAAATTCAGTGATTCCTAAATAGATAGTAAATAAAATGTGTCATTTTGTAAAAACTATGGCAGCATAAAATATGAACTTTGGTTCTTCTGAGTTTATTTTTAACCTGTAATCTGTCACCAGTTTGAATGGTTCATGGATCTAAAAGTGTGTTAAGCATTGATTTTAGAGGGACTTAATCTTGAATTTTTGTAGATTATTCATTATTATCTACAAAAGATGTAAAAACTATTATAATAAAATGTGCTGTTAGCACCGCCAGGAGTAATTCCTGAGTACAAAGCCAGGAGTAACTCCTGAGCATTGCTGGATGTGACCCAAAAAGCAAAAAAAAAAATGTGCTGCTAGGGCCAGAGCAATAGCACAGCAGGTATCTGACCTAAGCTCGATCCCCAGCATCCCATATGGTCGCCCAACCACCACAAGGAGTAATTATTGAGTGCAGTGCCAGGAGTAACCTCTGAGCATTGCCAGGTGTGACCCAAAAAGGAAAAAACATAAAATAAAATTAAAAAATAAGGTATGCTGCTAAATAAAGGTGTAATCAACCAAATTAAGAGACTTTTCTTAGATTTTTTCTGTTTTTAAGAAATCACTAATAAACTTATTATAATAGACTAAGTAATGCTTAATTATTAAACATTTCTAGTTTGAAATGCATTATCTTTAAAAGGTTGGATATCCCATTGCTGTGATATTAGAAAAAGGAAAATATTAAACGAGGGGAAACATAATGTGCCTTACAAAAAGGAAATCTGCAAGGAAATAAGACTTTTATTTAATCCCAGAAAATTTAATACCTGATGTTTTAGCCCACCAGTTTATTTATTCTCATGCTTAATTTTACTCAGCTTCTTAATCTTAGAAAATGCATATTCATCTAGTGATGCCACATAATGGTCTCATAGCATGTCCGTGCATGCACGCACACACAAAAACACACACAATATGCTAATTTCAAAACATAGCCTTTGGGCATAATACAATTTCATATTTGAATATTAAAAGGCAGAAGCATTTGGCATAAATATCTTGGGTGGTTCATTATCTTTCCTGATACTGAAGTTATTGGAAGAAATTGTTATTAGACCCAAGTAAAGCAAAGCAGAGAAGCAGCTGTGTACAAAGAGTGCAAAGTAAAGCAGGCCTGTGACTGCAGTCACAGCTACAATAGGCTGGAGATAGTGCTTCGGTTTCCCTTTCATTAGAAAAGTATTGCAATCCCCCAAACAGAAACCCAATATTTACAGCACTTTAGAGAATAGTTGGAAGTGGGTGGTGTAAACAGATTAGTATATCTTTGGCATTCAGAGTGATCCTGTCGGTTTTATTTGTTTCAATAAGTACTAGTTACATCTGCAGAGTATACTGCTCTCTGCTCCAGAGAGGTCTAAAATGGGAATAACAGTGGGTGGGTGTCTGAGATCAGGAGGGAAGCATTCTGCACAGGCTGCCGAGGGGGAAGCTTACACAACACCTGTCTCCCTTCTGTCCAATTCGAGGCTTTGCCATGAGGTTTAATAGCTTCACCACAGACAGGAGGATGATACCCAGAGAGTGAACAGATATGGCAAGACTTTCAGGGAAGACTCAGTCTCTGGAACCTGAGGAGGTTAGCGTGTGTTTTCTCTGAAAATGAAAGTGTAAACATGAAAAAAAATCATTGCATCCCAGCGTGTCGAGTGATAGTACCTCGTCAGAACACAAACCGAACCACAGGCTTGCAGAGCAATTCTGCTGCAGCCTTGCAGCTACATCTGAGGTAGGAGATTTTTCACGTAAAGGGTGAGACTCTCCAAAAGCAGTCATGGAGATGAAGGAATGCTGGTGCATGGTCCAAACAGCTCACTTCTGCCTGCTCTCAGCTTCAGGGAACTGGATCCAATAAATCCTCCCAGGCACTTCAAAGTTAGTCTTAACATAAAGTCCCTCTGACTCCAGTTTTGCTTTTTGAAAATTTTCCCCCCAAAAAACCCAAACCCAACCTGAATATTATATATATACATATATATATATACATATATATGCACATGTATACATATATTCATATTTTCTGGCAGCTTATCTGAACATAATTAAAATCTCTCACCTTTTGACTCACCACTAGTTGTAAGATAGAGAATCTCTGAATGCATTACTGAATAAAAACACTTTCTGATTACATGACAAGTTGGTAGTTTCTGCTGATGGTAAAATATAAATAGCACTGTGAATTTCATCCTCCCCTTTGATTCTAGCCTCATGATAAGATGGTAGGAGAACCACTGGCTTGCTGCAATTTATAATATTCAGATTCTAAATATATATAGGTCTTTCATACTCTAAGATGATATGTATACGCTGCGGGATAAAGCCAATTTGAAAGAAATTAAGTTTATTGTGTTGTCATCATTGCCATTATGGGTAGTTTTTGGTGGTGCCATGGATAAAACTGAGATCTTCACACATGTGAAGTCTGTACTATACCAGTGAGTCATACATATCTCTGGCTACGGTTTCTTATAATTAAGGCATGTGCTTTCTTTGATCGATAAATAAATCCCCCATTTCAGCCACAAGTGAAATACCCTCATCAAAGTCAAAAGAACAGAAAAGCCCCCACAATCTTGCTCAGGCATATGGTCTATTGCTGAGAACATTTATTTGAAAGCTAAAAACTTTTATTATTACTATTCTTTGCATTTTGAGCAATATTCTTCAGTGCTCAGGCCTTTTCCTGGTTCAGTGCCCAGGGATCTCCCCTGGTGAGGCTCTGGGTACCCTACGGGGTGCCAGGGATTAAACCTGTATTGGTCACGTTCTATGAAAACACCTTACCTTCTATACTATTTCTTCAACCTACACAAAATAAATTCTTACAACAAAGTTCATTTAAGATATTATGGTCGTGCAAGAACATTACTTCAGCCAACTTATTCCACATGTAGTTATACTCCTTCAGAAGGTATGGTTTAACCTAGATTTTGTTCTCTTTGAAAGAATTTTAGTTCTAGCATTATTGGTGTTTTTTAAGTTCTTTGCCAAACCTATAATTTGATCAGGAGTTCTGTGATGCTTTTTATCTCTACCTGAAGTTCTCACAATTTTCCTTCATCATTTAGGAAAGTTGCTGTAATTTGTTTGGATGATTCTTTGGGTTCAGTATAGCCTAAAGCATACCATAATAGCCCCAGGGAAGTTTATCAGTTTTCCTCTACTGGTTCATCACTTTGCATATTCACGACTGTGAGGACTGAATATCATGGGCAACACACACCATTTTTATCTTTATAAGAACATAAGAACAATAACAAGTCAGTCAGTGATGCACAGATTCCATGCTACTGATAACTTCCTTATTTTATACATGTCCAAGAAACTTATCTTGAATAAATTCTAGTTTGAAAACTCAACACACCTATTAGCTTATCATTCCTTCCTTCCTTCCTTCCGTCCTTCCTTCCTTCCTTCCTTCATTCCTTCCTTCTTTACTTCCTTCCTTCCTTCCTTCCTCCCTCTCTTCCTTCCTTCCTTTCTTTACATTCTTCTTTCTTTCTTTCTTTCTTTCTTTCTTTCTTTCTTTCTTTCTTTCTTTCTTTCTTTCTTTCTTTCTTTCTTTCTTTCTTTCTTTCTTTCTTTCTTTCTTTCTTTTCTTTCTTTCTTTCTTTCTTTCTTTCTTTCTTTCTTTTTCTCTCTCTCTCTCTCTCTTTCTTTCTTTCTTTCTTTCTTTCTTTCTTTCTTTCTTTCTTTCTTTCTTTCTTTCTTTTTTTTTTATTTTGCCACCAAGAGCATACACATTTTGGCCTTGTTTTTGCTTTAAGGCACTCACCGTAAGTCCACTGACCCACTTCTCTATGGCCCTGCTGTCATGACATGGCCATCCCACCTATTTATTCTCATCAATCCCTTTTGACAGTCAGTCAGCACCTGCCATAATCAGGTTCTCTTTGCTGTGTCCTTGATTAGACTCCATCCATGATACAGGAAACAATGCCTTTTGACTCCAGAGAGTTATAGAATATAAATCCAAGTTTACTAGGTCAGCTCTGATCTCCATGTGAAAGGATCTCTGAGCCTATTAACATGGCACCATACTTTTCCCTGAGAACCAGTTTGGTTTGACTGAGACCACCCTCTCTCTCCTTGGGCTGTGATGGGACTATCCCAGAATGCAGACTTCCCAGTGCACTCCACTGAGTGAAGAGAAGAGATGCTCTGGCCTCATTCACCAGCCTCCAGGGACTGGTGGAGTAGCAAAAGATTAAACAAATTGTGCTTTTTTTCATCGGAAGAGCTACTCAAGTCCCAGACACCTCCTCCTGGGCTCCCTCCTGCTGCAGGAATGTGTACCTTTGACTCTCCCAGGACTTTGAAGGGCTGTAAAGGAACAGCTGAAAGTGACCACAGACTCCGTGCACAATGAATTGAACATGGTCTATGTTCTTTTGTAAACTTAAAGAGACACTGTCAAGATCTAAAGGTCAAAAATTGCATCAAACATGCACCGTTTTTATCAGACAGAAAAAATCTGATAAAAATCATTCAGATTTCTGGAAAAATGGCTAAGCCTTTTGTAAAATCCCTTATGTGGGACTCACAAAACTTTTGTTTAATGTTCTCCAGGGTGTGGGAGGGCCCCCAGCGGAGGTTTATATTGGCATCCGTGCCCTCAAACTGACATTATGGAATGCTTCCATAAGTTTGAGTCATGGGCTTTTGCTTCAACGTAGACAGCATCGTTCAAACATTTGTATTTGTGCAACAGCTAAAAAGGCAAAAGAAAAAAGGAAAAAGGAAAAGAAAAGCAAGTGGTTGGTTTGCCAAGGAGAAGCTGACAAATTTGTGAAGGGGGAAATTCACTTTCAAGCTTGTGAGTGGGAGTCACAACAAAAGTGAATCTCCAAAATCAGAAAAAGTGTTGCATCTTGCATTGGAACATAAAAATAAGCAAAGAAAACAATTGAACTAACAACTTGACAGTGCCCTTTTAAGAATGATGAACAATTAAATTAAGGTCATCGTGCAAACCATGGCACGTAAATGGTTTCTCATTCTTGATGGCATGCACCACATCTGTTTCCATGTTAGAAAGTGGGAAAATCCAGGAGAGAGAAAGCAAGGGGCAAACCACTCTATTTTCCATGCAGCTTCTCTTACACATTCACTGCAGTGTGGGGGTTTTCAAAGCTGCACATGTGCCGACGGACATTGGCTGGTGGGCGAGAATTCTGGCTGCCTCTTCCTAAAGATTGAAAAGAAAAAGACACCCAGTGAGTGAGTGGTTATACATGTGAACAGACATGGCGGTTACACCACTCAGGTGGTGCCTGGCCCTGCACGGGGTCTTGCCTGGCTCCTGAGGCCTTTGTCCAGTGCTTCTTGGTCTCTGTGTCCAGTATCTTCTCTGCACCACCTGACCACTTCTTACTGCCAGGCTCCTATCTAAAAACCACATCAGTGGAATGCATTCTTACTCGTTTCCTGTGAGACATCTTGCTATTTCTGCTGTCAGATCACCAATCCCAAATCAGTTCCTTCTGTTCTTGACAATCTCTCTATTGACGGTGGCAGCGGATTCCACCTTCCAGGGGATCCTCACACATTGCGTATTCCCACTCACTAGTCTCCTAACAGAAGTCCACGGGCTTATTTCCATGGCTTTGGCATCTGTTACTGTTGTGGGGACCTTACATGGAGGCGTTAGTCATCACAAGACCTTATCTGGTGGTATCAGGGAGTCAGGGGAGGTATGTGGTGCCAAGGATTGAACCCAGGCTCTCACATGCAAGGCATATGCTTTACCACTAGGGCTATATTCCAGGTCTTCAACTTTTAGTTTTATTTCTACTGCCAGGGACCCTTCATTTTGTTATCATAAAAAGCATGGATGTCTCTTCTTGTAAAAGTCACAGCTATCTCTTTGCCCTTGTATAATGGTGGATAAAAAGGGTATGAGATGATGCCCATGGATCCCTATGTCGATAAAAAGGAAATCCTTCTCCAACAGGAGAATATCATTTCATTCTCTTCTTGGTTACCTACTTCTATAGCACATAGGATGACGTGATAGGGGAAAAACACACTGAACAGATACGATGAGTATCCAAGGAGTGACCTCTCCATCAATTGCTGGAATGAGAATAAATGGGGTTTTCTGAAATTGCCCTTCAGAAGGAAGTGGGTTAAAACCATCTCAACGCACTGTCACCTCACATGAAAGTGTTCAAAAATAATTTCAAGAGCAAGATGCTAAAGGTGGACCATGAACAGGTGCTGTGGGAGTACGGGTTAAGTTGATTGAACTGGGAACAGTATTTCATATTAGATAACTCTTATGTGAAATCCCATAGAAGACTCCATAAAAATTTATAAGTCTACTTACTGAATCAGTATTGGATCACTACTCCCAAATTTTCTAATAACTTAGTAGAACATTTACCTATTCATCAAAAGAAAACTCTGGTAACTTCAGACAAAGACCATTTTCTATACTATTTTATAACGTTATCACCAGAAAATCAAATGGTTAGAAATTCAGAACAGAAAAAAGTGATTTTCTAGGAATAGAACTATCCCTTTCCCATTCCAAGTTTTTTAGCCTGATGCTTGTCTCATACTGGGAAGAAGACGTGTTTGAAAATTGAAGCAAGAAGACAGGATAGGATTTTAATAGCTAAAATAATAGAATCTAATCTAAATGAAACAAGTAGTGAACAGATTTTCTATAGTACTATTGAGAATGAGAGTAATAAAATTAAATAATAGGTATATTTATATCAAGTTGGACCACTTAATAACCCACTTAAAAGTACATAATAAAGAACAATTTGAAAATTCTGACAAGGAGATAGAATTTGAGACATTTTGTGTAACCTCACTACTACTTCAGCAATGTTTTTTTTAAGAAAATGAAATAAAGAGACAATGTTTGCTATTGAACTTGCCAAAATAACGTTCTTGACATTCAATATGCTCACCTGAAACCACAAAAATCATGAAAACGCTAGCAAGTAGATTACCAGGAATCAAAGGACAATGTTTGAATATAAGAATTAAGTTTGTAAAGAAGAACTTTAACCCATTAAATAATATTAGACCATTTATATAACCATTCTGCATTTATCATGACAGGCAAAAAACATTCTCAAAACACTGACTTTGCCTTTCTAAATGACTGTATTCCCTTGAATTCTCTAATTCTACCATTAATCAATGTCTTTAAATGGTGCTCCAGTGCTGTAGAGGATTTAGGACCCTGAAGGCTGGTTTCATGACATTGTGACCGCTGCAGATAGAAGCATGTGATGCACTGCTTAGTGCTCTTTGGTCGTGCTTATATTTTCTCTGTTTTATAAGTCATATTTAATGAGAAATGGGAATGAATATTTACTGGGCCTTTCCTGGTTAAGGTTTTGGTTGCCTTCTCCCTAGTTCCATTGAATCAGAACCCCACCCTTCCATTACCACTTCTACCCAAAAATCACTCAGTCCTCTGTAGCAAGCAGCTGCCCCACCAGGACACAAGTACATGGAAAGATAGTAGAGGTCTTGGGTAGCATCTCCAGGCTTTACATGACAGTGGCTGTTTCTTCCTCCGAATCACAGGGCCATTGATCTAATGTATAAAGTAGGCGGCATGGCAGGCACACACTCTGTGCAGTTACCTGAAGATTGCTGCCCTGTTGAATCACTATCCTTGATACTCTTGAAGGGAAGACAGTGAAGGACAGTGAGTGGTGGAAAGGCAGGCTAAGGTGGAACACTGCAAGAGGAAACATTTGGTTCTTTTCTCATAGGGGCATCTACAAAGTGATTGGCCGAGGAAAGTTAAGCAGCCAAAGGACTGTGTGTTTGTGAGTGTCTTGTCGCAATGGAACCAGCTGAAAGCTACCCTTGTCTCTTGTAATGAAAAATATTGAATTATATGGCAAATTGACATACTCAAAAGAAATATCACAGAAGAAATACTTTGATGTTTTAGTACTTCTAAAAGTTTTCCCTCTGCAATTTCAACCAGGAGGCCCATGCAAAGGATGCAACTGGCCCAGTCTTCTGGGATCTGGAATGATTAAAAAACACACTGAGGAAATGTGTGAACATCCTAGAGACTTGATGTGGCACCGACCATAGCACAGAGTGTGGCATGCCTGGACAGCCAAAATATTTGGGTCTCAGGCATTGAGACACAACTCTGTGACCTCTGGGGCTGATGTGGAACTCATCCTGCAGTTAGTGGACAGACCAGTGTTTCCTTTCAGCCACACTGTCAATGAGAATTCATACAGTAAACTAGGCATTGTGAAAGTCACCTACATGCACTCTTATCTGGAAACAGTGGTGGGGAGAATAATCAGGATCTCCCTCTATGAGCCATGTTTTTAGTGTCTAGTTTTCACTTTGTGTTGAAATCTAATACAATGACCTATGCAGATGGAACTAAATTTATATAAAGAGCAGCTCATTAAAGGGTACACACAGTCCTTGGAAAATATACCGCATTGGTCAATGGCATATCAACTGAGACAAGTGCTTGACTTTAGTGTATTTTTAGCAGCTGTAAAACCAATATTCAATCTACCAGATTCAGCAAGACAGTAAAAGTTTGGAGAGAAAAGATAACATATGGGGGGCTGTCAAATATACAAGTCCCAAATCTGTGCTTCAATCTTTTGGCAGAAACTGTGGATTAAAAAGAAACTCTAGTTTGAAAGACTCCTTGTCAATTCTTTCTACTAGTGCAATTTCTCCTCTTTTCCTCTTCTCTCCTCTCCTCTTCCTTCTCTTGCCCTCCGCCTCCCCTACTCACTCCCATCAATCCCCTTTTTTCTCATTTCTTTGTGCTTTTCTGCTTATAGTCTTGACTATAAGTTCATCAATTTTGCATAGATCCTTCCCCTTTATTGCTATTATCCAAATAATGTTTCTTTACAAAAGTGACCACCTCTGTTTGGGTGGACTCAGTTCCAAATAGTTTTGTTTGCAATATGTTGTTTTTGTCTCTGAAAGTAACATACCCATCAGTTTCTATGCTAAACTTGCATGAACCTGATAAATCTTTACAGACACATATGACCCATCATAGAAGAGCAATAAAGATCACTAGAAAAGACCTCAGGAACCATATACTTTGTATTTACCTTTTCTCAGATTAGGATTTTCAACCACAAATGTCTATTCTTGTATTATATATGATAAAACTTCCTGGTAGAAAATGTGGTCCCTGTTTATACCATTATTATTATTAATGCCCTTCCTCTGAGGATTGCACAGATAAGAAACCAGACTTACAGGATGATCTCTCTCATCTGTGAGATATAAAGAATCATATAAAGAGAGCAACAGGCAGCTAAAAGGCAACACAATTGAGACTACTCTGGGTGCAGGAAGGGAAGGGATGTGGGGGGCATCGCTGGAGAGAAGTTTCTCCAGATAGTGTGGTGTTGGGATGCTGTATTCCTGAAATCATTAACAGTACTTTAAATCATTTCACCTCAATAAAAATGGGGAGGAAAAGAAACCATAGGGCAAACAATTTCATAGTACCCCAAGTTTATGTTCATTTTTGCATGCATTTTAGTTATTTTGCTTATTCAGGAATTCTCTTGATTTCTAGTAGAAAATGAGATAAGTTTACTTTGTCTCTGATTTTCTTTTTTTCTTTTCTTTTGCTGGCAAAATTAGCCACAGCAGATATAGGAAAAAGCAGGTACCAGGTTTGTTAGCTGTCTGTACGTGAAGTTCTACATTATGGAAGTTTTGAAGACAAATATGATTTAGTTTCTAAATCTAAGGTCACAAGGGCAAGAGAGCTATTGCTAATGGGCTTTGCATGCAAGGGAACTGAGTTTGGGTCCAGTGATCACACTGTCTCCCAATAAATGACTGAAGATACCCCTGAGCACAGAGCCAAGGGTAACCCCCTGAGCACTGCTTAGACTGGCCCCTAAAATAGAAAGTCACATCTGACAATGAATGGCTGCTGACTAATGAAGTATTAACACAACAGATATAACTCTAGCTCACCCAGTCACACTAAGATGAATAACATGCAACGTTAAAAAAATATTCAATGTTGCCATTTAGGTCAATGCTTATATTTTGCTGTTTTAAGTAATGCTACAATCAATATTCTTGGTAATGTTTATACAGAGTCACTTTTCACTTGTCTTCCTATTGTTCATCGATTTGCTTGAGTGGGCACTGGTGACGTCTCCATTCATTGGGAATGAGGTCCATTATTGTTACTGTTTTTGGCATATTGAATACACCACAGGTAGCTTGCAGGCTCTACCGTGGCTGTGGGTTCATCCCAGGTGGCCCAGTCTTTTTCTATGTCAGACCATCAACCATCCAGGGCCCACAGGGCAGATGCCTGGGTGTAGACAAGTCTGGCTCCTGTCTGCCACCTGCTGACGCAGCCAGGCACGGCAACCACACCTTCAACACACCTCAAGGGGCAGGATTCGTTTCTCTACAGTTTTTCTATAGTGTTGCCAATTGTGTATGCTAATAATTTGGTTTGTGTATTGCCTAAGTGCAACCACAATTGTGAGAATATGTATTACTTTTTGGTCTGTTTTTGTTTATTTTGGAGGGGTATACCAGGAGATACTCAGGGGTTATTCATGGCTTTTCACTCAGGAATTATTTCTGGCAGTGCTTGAGGAGTATATGGAGTACAGAGATTGAAACTGAGTTTATCATGTGCATGGAAAATACACTACACACTTCACCACCTATCCATCTCCTTGATTTTTATTTGTTTGCTTGTTTGGTTGCTTTTGGACTACACGTGATTTGTCCAGGACTTACTCTTGTCTCTGTGCTCAGGTTTTACTCCTGGAGCATTAGTATACTGTTATATTTGTCCACCAGATTTCTTTTCTTTTCTAAAGCATTATTACTCATTAGCTCTTTGAATTTTCTGAAGTGGAATTCATGCTAAAATATAAGCTAAATGGGTGGTTCTTTATATTATTCAGAGTAATTATTCAGTTTAGTAACTTCCTCCAGCAGTGGTCACTATGTCACCCTTGAGTCAGTTTCTATTTACTAATTCACTTGTATCATCACTTGTTTTCCGGTTGTTCATCAATTTACTCGAGCAGGCACCAGTAACATCTCCATACTGACTGTTGCAAGCAAGTGTAGCCAAAGGCATCTGCTCGCTCCAGGAACAGGAAGAGCCTCAAACCATTCCTTCAGGTCATGGGAACGAATCCATAATTGTTACTGGTTTTTGGCATATCAAAATAAAACATGGGTAGCTTGCCAGGCTCTGCCTGTAGGTGGTATAATCTCAGTAGAAGGCTCTCATTCGAGCATTTACTGATGAAAATCAACGGGGAACGATCAGGTTTTCTCTTGGGTGAAGCTCTGAGGAGCTGAGGAGTCTGGATGCTGAGAATGACTGACCTCATTGTGGGGGTTCCTCTGTCTTCTTGCTAGGCTCACTGGGATGATGGGCCACATCCAGAACCTGCCTAGAACTATATAATGTATAAATGTGAAAGATCCTGGGAAGGACCTGATCCTAACATCCAGTACTATCTAAGCCTGTCACACGGCCACTTTGTGGCCACAAGCCAATGGAGCTGTGAGTCTGGTGTGTCTCTCTTCGGGGTTGCTGGCATGGAGGTGGAGAAGCCCAAATCCCCGCCTCCAAGTCCGGCCAGCATGGCCCCTCCCCCCCCATGTGTGAGTGAATCCTTGAGCTATGTTGGACTCATCCAGGGGCTGGCTGATCCCTTTATCACCCTCCGGGGCTACATGGGTTGCTTCCACGTGGGGCTGAGCTGCGCAGCTGTGGGTCTGGAGTTGTTGTCTCTCTTCCAGGGTTGCTGACGAAAGGTTACCTCAGGCAAATAATTTGTACAATACAATAAAGTAGCAGAACTGAAATCCTTATCAATTTGTGATTCCTTTTTTTGTACATGTACTGATTAATACATAGTTCTAAAAACATTATTTTCTGTGATACTGTTTTCAATAAGCATTCAAGCAATGGAGTAATATGTATAATATTTTATTACAGGTACTAAGTCAACTGAAAACAAGATATGTGGTTACTAATTTTTTTTCTCTTAATGGAGGAGAATTTTTATATTATTCACTAATTATTTCCCTTAAATGTTTTTAACCCCTAGGGTACACTTGATCACTTGACATCCTGTTATTCATCGATTTGCTTGAGTGGGTGCCAGTAACATTTCCATTTGACCTTATTACATGCCAGTGTAGCCCAATGGCATTTGAACACCTAGGGTTGAAATACATAAACCTGACTTGAAGCAGAAAATGCATTGCATATATCTAAGATTTTACAAGAACCTTATCTAGTGTTCTCCCCATTACAGCTGTTTCACCACTTTCTGCAAAGGGATAGGGAGCAGATCAATGAAGTCAGAAACTTGATAGTAACCTCCTGGGGATTTTCACAAAACTCTTGGCTTGACAACTGTTTTCCTCTCTGAGTCTCACCTTCTCAGCATCAAGAGTCTGTCCCGCTTTTCAAAGTTTTCAGTTTAGATTTTGGCTTCCTGCCCCACAACACTTCAAAATCAGGCAAATGTCTTCATGGGGAAACGTGACTATTTTAGAGCCATTTTGAGATTACAATTTGGTCTGTCCAGACTTTTTCAGTTACTCCATGTTTTTCTAGTAGTTCTCTTGACGTGCAGGTTTGTTGCTGAGAACAACTCCGTGGGAGGGTGGGGCCTGAAGAAATAGCACAGTGGTAAAGGTACCTGCCTTACATGCGGCAGACCCTGGTTTGATCCTCAGGACCACAATATCCCTTGAGCACTGATAAGTGCAGCCCTGGCGTCTACCTGGGGCGTCTTCCTGGAGTCTTTCTAGCACTTCCGGTGTGGCCACTAGAGCTCTTCCAGTGCAGCCTGGTAATCCCTGTAATGCAGGGTCTGAGAAACACTGCACCATTGGGTGCTAGCACTGGACCTCTGGCCCCACTGAGAGAGCATCATTTTGAAGGTCCCGGAACACTGAGAACTGCTTGGGAGCTTTCATACTCTTCCCCAAAAAACATATTTTTTATAAATTCTCCTTGATTGTCCAGTAGATCGTGCATGGGTTAGGATTCATGCAAAGCCTGGATTCCATCCCCAAAAAGCAATGAACCACCGTGCATTGCTGGGTATGACCCCGGAGACAGGTAATCCCTGGCCGCACTTGCAATGAACTAGTCAAGTATCAGCGTACAGCCCCCAAATACCCTGAATTCCATTTGGAAGTTTCCTCCCTCCCAAAAAAAAGGAACTCCAAGAAAATAGATTGTGCATGTAGGGAGGTGTCTGGCATATCTTTTCATTTTTCTGACCTACCCAAATGAAGACATCAACAAATGGCAAATGTTTTGAGGAAGAAGCTGAACATGTGTTTCAACTTCTTGTGCTTTTCAGTGTTCACACTCACTTCATTTCTTTTTCAGTGCTTGTACAGATAAAACAACTTGATATAAATTTAAAATTAGCTTAAATAATGCATAATTAGAAGAGTAAGTCTCTGCAAGCACGTTAAATCATGTATCCCGCAGTTGAACATTTTTGGAATGCTTGCTACTTTTGGTGGATGAGAAGATCGACGGGAGCTGGGAGTATTCAGACCTATGTTGTGGCTTTGATACTGACTAGTCTTGTCATCCCCAGAAAGCCCCTGCACCGTCCATGCTTCAGTTTCCTTTATCATAATAGACAATGATCTTCTGGTATGTAGAGTAACAGTCTCTCTTCTGCCTCCTCTCCTCTTGTCCTCTGCTGCTTAAAGCCTAAATACCCAAAAGACTAGTCAATGCAGAAATTTATAGAAGATCCCAAAGAAAAGCCTCAGGCCATGTGTTCACTTCTCAGGTTTTTTTTCTTTCCTACAAACTTTAAATTCATAAATCCTCATTCAGCGTCTCCATGATACTCTAAGATATAGCTTTGTCTTTCTATAAGTAATTTCCTTATTCTTGTTTGGACTGTTTTGTCATCACCTATTTCATTCTAACTACATGCTAACATCTTACAGTTTTGTTAAGTTTAGTATTTGCTCAACTGGTGACTATGTAAAAAAGATAATTCCTTTCTATTTTCAAGATATTTCCTGAAGGAAAAACATTGCCACTCTTCAGAAAATTTTGTGCATTAAGGCTGGAACGGTAGTACAGAAGGTAGGATGCTTTCTTTGCATCCAGCTACCATCATTCACACCGTGGCGACCTTTATGATCTCCAGAAATCCATAAAGAGTAATCCTTGAGCACAAAATGAGGGAGTAAGACCTGAGCACTGCTTAATGTGACCAAAACTGCCTCCACCAACTGTCCGTAGAGTCTAAGTAATTCTAAAATGATAATTGTTCTTTAGCTGTAAGGGATATTATATTTCTGCATCTCTCAGTTTTTCATGAGTATTGGTGCCCAGTGCCCGGCTGCATCAACAGGTGGCAGATAGGAGACAGGCTCATCTACACCCAGAGCTCTGCCCCATGGGCCCTGGATGGTTGATGGTCTGACATAGAAAAAGACTGGGCCCCCTTGGATGAACCCAGAGTCATGGCAGAGCCTGACAAGCTACTCGTGGTGTATTTGATATGCCAAAAACAGTAACAATAATGTACCTCATTCCCAACGAATGAGGGAATGAGGTACATTATGAGGTACATTATGAGGTACATTACTGGAACCCGCTCAAGTAAAGTGATGAACAAAGGGAAGAAAAGTGACATTGATGCTAATTTTTATTTCCTTTAGCAAGCTAGCTAAAAACTTTAGACCACAATTTGTGTCAGTTTCCCATTTTGTACTACTTTGCCCCCTTACCCAAAATTTGGGAAATGAAAGGAAATCATGTGATAGCATACTTTTAAGAACAAAAAGTACTTTTAAAAATTGAAGCCTGTTTAGTACTATGAGTTTACTCAATCAGAAATCTGTAGCATACTCTGCTGTTGTGACCCCCAAAACAACAAAAATGCTATTACAGAAGATAGAAATGGACTATCTTGAACTTACAAAGACATATGACCACCAATTTATAGAAAATGTTGAATGAATGAATGAATGAATGAATGAGTAATGAGCAAACAGAAGACAATGAAATTTCTAAAATTAAAATATTAAATTATTAATAATTAATTTAAATATTTATCATGTAAATTTTCTATCCATAGGTAGAACAGAAGGCACATTTTGCTACCTTCTTTTGCTTTACTATATTGTATATATTAATATAAAATTATAAAATTATTAATATTAAAATATGATCACTTCAGTATTTATAAGAATATAATGGTTACTTATTGCTTTTATTACTAATATCTAAATGGATCTAATATTGAATAATTAAAACTTAAATGTATATGTATTTATATATGTAAATATATATCAATTATATATACAATTAAAACTCAAATTTAAATCTTGTTAGGGATCACAACCCAAAGTGTTCAGGGGCTACTTCAGCCCCCCCACAAGTGGGGCTTAGGACACCATGTCGTGCCACTGATCAAATCCAGGCCCAAGGCTGCAAAGCTCATGCTACAAACTAGTGAGCTTTACTCCACCTGAAACGTAACATTTTTCTCTTAGTAAAAATGAGCATATGTAGAAACTAGATATACCTAAAATTGCTAATTGTGTTTTTTCCTATACATAGGTAGAACAGAAGGCACCTTTTGCTACCTTCTTTTTGCTTTACTTTTACAATTTTATTTTATAATTGCCAGGAGAAAAATTTCTCACATTTTAAAATATAAAAAGCAAAATTACTGTGATTATCAAAGAAAGTATAAATTCATGAGAAAAATTCCCTCTGCTCTCAGTCTTAACTCACAAATTAAAATATTATACAGCATCTATTATATTTTCTTTTTGCTAAAAACAGTTAATGTGAAAGTTCTAAAACATCTTAGGATCCATTAAAAAGATCAACCAGAAAGTATAAAAATTAGAAATCCAGGGGCCGTAGCGATAGTCCAACCGGTAGGGCATTTGCCTTGTATGCAGCCGGCCCATGTGGTCCGGGTTCAATCCCTGGCATCCCATATGGTCCCCCAAGCACCACCAGGAGTAATTCCTGAGTGCAGAGCCAGGAGTAACCCCCTGAGCATTGCCGGGTGTGACCCAAAAAGCAAAAAAAAAAATCCATACTAATATATATATATATATATATATATATATATATAAATTCATAATAGTTCATTTAATGTAAATGAAAAATTTTAGTAATTTATTTGAATATAAACTAGAACTTGTTTTTCTTAACACAGAATCCTAGTTATATGAGCTTGCAGATTTCTATAGTATATTAAGCATTTAATATGAGACTCACAGACATGGGGCAGAGCTGCTACTGGCTCTCCCTGTGCCCAGCCGCTCACGAGATGCCCGGTAGGGATGACGGGTTCTAGCCCTGGCCCGCGATCCCAGCAGAGCCTCGCAACAAGCCAGACGACCCCCCCCACTCCATGAGGGGCCTCCATTTTCCACATCTGGACTTCCTCCTCGTCAGAACTCCACCCAGCAGACCAGCCTATCACAGCCTGACTCTCATGGCCGCAAGTGGCTGCATGGTTCATCAATAAATGTTGGATTTAGAGATGACTACAAGAGTATCCTACACACACGGCAAAGCCTGGCAAGCTACCAGTGTCATATTTGATATGCCAGATACCAGTAACAATTATAGACCTCATTCCCATGACCTGATGGAATGGTTTGAGGCTCTTTATGTTCCTGGAGCAAGCAGGTGCCCTTGGACTCTACTAGCATGAGACAGGACATATGGAGATGTTACTAGTGCCCTCTCGAGCAAATCGATGATGAAAGGGAAGACAGTGACAATGAGAGTGATTAAGCATTTGTTTTGTAAACAAACAGTTTTACTGCTCATAAATCTATATTAAATTTTAAGGGTTTTCTATATTAAATTTTAAGGATCTCACCAATAAGCATCTCTACTGAGGGAAAACAAAATTAGAAAATAACTGCTACATAAGAAAAGGAGATTCGTGCAATGTATTCAGATATATCTGAGATCCAACACTTCCAAAATGCTTCTTTTTAAAAAAGAATTTAAAAAAAAATTACTCTGATTTACCAAAGACAGGAAGAAGTAGGATTATAGAAACTTGAAATCTTCACTTCAAAGTAGCAATTCACAAAATGGCAAAATTTTTGCTGCAGGGTGGCCTTGATCTTGAGCTATTCTCGACACCATCTTTAGAAATTAACTCGAGACGTTACAATCATCTATTGGATAGACTTGTGGAAGCTGCTTGTCAGCTGCCAAGATTTCCACTACAGATGCAAGAAAAAAGTATCCTTGCATTAGCTGTCTGTCTGATTCTGGCAACCCAGAACTGATGCGGGAAACATACAAGAGAAAAACAAAGAATATATGCAATTAAGAGACTTTGTGCATGGTGAGAACTTGTTTTGCTCAAAGAATAATTGAACATTATTTAGTTTTATAAAAAAAAGCATTACAACACATAGTGAAATTCAGTTATAAAGTTTCTAAAAGAGAGCAGAACTTTTTGAACCTTAGAGTATGCAGATGTTCTCTACAGTAAAAACACTACTCATAAATGAAAAATTGTATTTTATCCAAAAATACTACTAAAAAAGTGAAACATTTACCTGAGAAAAGAAATTGCATCTAGACTATAAAAGTAAATAAAAATCAATAATAAAATATAATTGACTCAAATTAAAAAGATAAAAGATAGAAATTTTGTAAATGAGAGGATAAAAATGGCCATAATTACATAAAAAGACTCTCAAGATCATTACTCATCAGGAAAATGCAAATTAAAACTATAATTAAATACTACCACACACATATTAATGAGGCTAAAATGTAAAAGACTACCAACAGCAAATGTATCTCATATATTCTTGGTAGGAATATAAAAGTGCAAAAAGATGATTGAAATATGGCAGTTGCTTAAACATTTGCTTGCCTTATTATCTAGCAGTCCATAGCTAACCATATTATCATAATCTTATTTGAATTAATATTAATTATTATTATATGCTACTTATTGTCATAGCTAACCATATCCCATAAGGAATTAAAATAAAAACAAACTATATGTGTACTGTCTATAGCATTATCTGTAGCAATGAGTGTTAGAAACAACCCAAAAACACATCCACAAAGTACACTAACAAATTTCAGCATGTTCATACAATGTAATACTACTCACCAACAATAAATTCAATGAACTTATTGTTCATTGTTCATACGTGCAAGAAAGTTGGACGACTCTCAAACTGAGAAAGATCAGAGTTTCTGCTTTTTGTTTTCACTTTTAATAACAGAATAGGTAATTTATGGGGAGAGAAATTAGAAGAGTGAGTGGTAAAAATAGGGGCTGGAGAGATAGAGCATTAGTCTCAGATGCAGCCAAGTGGGGTTCTCTCTCCGTCACCCCATATGGTACCCTGAACCCAATCAAGAGTTTTCCCTAAGCAGAGCCAGGAGTAAACTCTGAGCACCACTGTTGTGACCAAAAAAGCAAGAAAAGGATCTGGAGAGATAGCAGAGTGAGTAAGCCTGAGCTAGCACAGTATGTAAGGCTCTTAGCTTGGATGCAGCCAAGTTGGGTTCTATTCTCTACACCCCATGTGTCTCATGGTGGTTCAATTAAAAAAAAACAACTAAAGCCTATGGAAGTGTGTGATCAATATAGTGTCTCTTGCGGACCATGCATAATGTGGAGAGAACTTGACATTGTGGGGAGATTGATATAGCAGCACTTGTAAGTGAAAACAACGGTTTCAACGCCTTTGTAAATTATGATATCTCAGTTAAAAGAAACTGCCTCCCAATGGCCCATCTGGGATCTGGCTGACAGTCTTGTTGTTATCCTTCCCACCACTCACTGCTGCAGTAATTACATGAGAGAGATGATCCAGGGGTTAAGGAGTTAACCTTGCATGCAGCCACGCTGGTTCAATCCCAGCACCTCAGGACTAATCCCCTGGCACCTTCAGTAGTGATTCCTGGGCATGTTCAGGAGTAAGCCCAAAACTGCTATGTGTGATCCAAAACCCCAAACCCCAACCACCCACAAAAATCTGTGAGCAGAACAAAACTGTACTAAACAAGATCATATAAAAAGATTGCTGTATGGCATGCCTTTTTAAAATTTTACTTTGATAATTTGGGGCAACAAATGTCTTCATTTTTAAATTCTTTGTTCTTTTCCTGGGGACATCCTCTACCCATTGAAACCAAATAATACAATGATGAAATATTGATGAAAGAAAAACATTAATTTCTGATTTTCAAAGGTACATACAAGACAGCAGTAACTTTTTATTTAACAGTAAATATCATTTTATAACATGAAAGTCCTTGTTGTTATTGATTTCTTCTTAAAGCAGTTTATTGAAATAAATAAATTATTTGTATATTTCTCGGCACCAGTAGGGACTTGCCTAAATTTTGTTAGCAGTGACGTCACATTTATCTCTAAGCTAACCTATATAGGTAATTTGAAATAAAATAAAATTATAGAAACTTTTTTGGTCAATGGTGAAGTAATTGCTGGTTTTCTTTTTTTATTCTATTAATATTAACATTTTTATCAATGTATTATTGCAACACATTATTGTTGGCCTATAATTTATGTTTTGTTTTAATTGACTCAAACATAATATATCTTGATGATCTGCTTTATCTTTATCTTTTAAAAAACAAAACATTAGCTCCATCTTTTCCTTCATTCATTCTGAGACTATTAGGAAACACCTCATCAAGCTTAGTTAAGAATTCACCTTTCACAGAGAAACACCTCAGTGAAAACAGCAAAGACAAAGTCAAGTTTTCATATGTGGTTTATGCCAACACCTCATACTTCTATAATCAAATCTTTTATTTTACTTGCTCAACATTGATATATAGATGAGTATTTGTAACACTCATTCACCTTTAGCATAATAGATGATTATTTGACTGCTCACTAGTTACCTGATGCTTTAATTCTTCCTTCTTTCCTTCATTCTTCCTTTTCTTTTTCTTCTCTTTCTTTCTCACTTTCCTTCCCTTCTTCCTTCCTTCTCTTCTTACTTCTCTTTCTTCTCCTCCTTCCCTCTCTCTTCCTTCCTCCTTCTCTCCTTTCCTTCCTTCCTTCCTTCCTTCCTTCCTTCCTTCCTTCCTTCCTTCCTTCCTTCCTTCCTTCCTTCCTTCCTTCCTTCCTTCCTTCCTTCCTTCCTTCCTTCCTTCCTTCCTTCCTTCCCTCCTTTTTTGTTCTGGGATCACAATCATTTAGCATTCAGAACTTGCTCCTGTTTCTGTTTAGGGATCCCTCCTGGTGGTGCTCAGAGACCATATGTAGTCCCAGGTATTGAACTTGAGTCAATTACATACAAAGCAAAGCTTTAAGCTCTGTACTGTGTCTTTGGCCCCATGTTTTAATTTCTTTCTATCAACTTTTCTAAACATAATATACTTATAGTAGAAATGACTTATTCAGGCAATAGGGACAAAAGGACAGGAATTAAAACAGCGATATGATTGCTCTGGGGTCAACAAATGAAAGTCTCCTCATCACACGCATACTCCATCCCTCCCCCTTTCTGAAAACTTTTTTAATTCCATCCAGCAAGAACAGGAATAAACAGTCACTGAATTCAGGTCTTTTTGGTTGTTTTTTTTTTAATGTTATTTTTAGTTTGGGGGCACACCTGATGGTGCTCAGGGCTTACTCGGAGATTTTTGCTCGTGAATCACTCCTAGTGGCATCAGGAAACCAAAGGGATGTTGGAGATCCAATCCTAGTCTGCCATGGGCAAGGCAAGAGATCTACTTGCTGTACTATCACTTAGGCCCTAAGCCTCTGTTCTGTGACTCCGCTGTTTGTCCATTATCATGTGATTGAGGGATAAAGAGCTAACACAAGCTAAGAGGATTCCTCTGATGTTCATCCAACTAGCATAATCTTGATGGGGAAAAAAATGAACCTGTAATAATCCCTACATTCAGAGCACTGGAAGGGTTCTCTTTATATTGATCATGAGAGCTCAAGAAATGAGAGCAGATTTCTAAGGAGATGAAGAAGGCAGGTGGAGTCTGGTACATTTCTCCTCAGGAGGTCAGAACTCCATGTGATCCAGATGAAGCCCAAACATTGTTACCATAAGACATTACTATTTAATCTCCACATTCTTTCTATTAAATAACCAAACCCCTTTTGCCTAGTCTAGCTGAAGTTGGCTTCTATAATTTACATTCAAAGATTTTAAACTGAGGGCCTCTGTTGTTATGATATAGAACTACCAAATTCATTGGTGCTTTCTCTTATCTTTTTAATTTTTTCTTTCTGTGAAATGTTGATACTATTTTTTTTCTCTTGTACTAGATTTACAAACATGCTGAATCACATGGCCTGCCTGCCCTTTGAGTTTTAGACTGGACACTAAGGCTAACAGATGGAATGCAAATGATCTCATCTTTCCCTAGTTGCAGCCAGGCTTGGACAGGTTGCCAAGCTACAGCAAACAGAGTGTCCTTCCCCAAATACATCTCACACTGAGTATCACTTGCATGCCTCCACTTAAGGAGATATATTTCTTGTGTTATAGGACTCAAATATATTGGTTTGATGGTAGTTATCATGCTTGTACCTAGTTTTCAGGTCTCCCTTTACTTGAAGGTATGGTAGAAAGTACTAGGTTAGCATATGAACATCCTGACACCCTCCCCTACTTTTTACATTTTAAGTGTCATTAGAAAATTGAGACTTTATTAAATGCTAGAGATTGTACTATTTTTATGGGCATTTTATTTTTAATCCTTCAAACAACACTTTGAAATAAGTACTATCATAATTATGGTTTTATAATTAAAATTTTTAAATTAACAATTTACCCTAGGACTAGTACAAGAAAATAAAACACCAATTCAATTTGCCAGTCTCCAACACCACACTATATTGTTTCCTATCTTTTACCCAACTGATTTCATTATAATGACATCTACTAACAATAAACCACAATCTTCCTGATGTCTTAATTATTTGAATGAATCGATTAGATGAAGTTATTATTGAGGTCACAGTAACAGTTATAAGAATATCACGTGATTGTTATTAAAAATAATTGAAGTTTCATTTATTCTTAAAAATAACCTTGAATTTTACTAGCCTTTTTTTTTCATTTACATTGTGGTATTACCTGTACCTGTTTTGGTATTATGTTAGTAACATCAGTATGCCACTGAATTATGTAAGAAGCTACATTTTTTTAACATAGAATGATAGAACATCACTTTTTAAAAACATAAGGAACAAGCATTACGTTCTAAAACTTGAATTTGCACCAGTAGGAAAAATTTATTTGCATGAATGACAAAAGATAATGTATTTAAAAAGAAACTCTATTTGTTTGAAGCTTCAGCATAATTGTTGGCCCCCATGGCCTCTGTTTAGAAATTAGAAATAAAAATATGACTATTAAAAATATCTATTTCTATGTCATTTACAGAATGAGTGTAAAATAGGACAGAACAAACTGACAATAGTAACTGCAAATTTGTTACACCTTATTGGAATGAGAAATGTCCAATCTTAGGGTCATAAATCATTCAATCCTCCCTGTTCTTAATCCTAGACCTCTGCAAGAGGGTTTCACAAAACAGCAAGCTCACTGCACAGAATTTACTAACCTATTTCCATTCTAAACTATTGCTAAGGCGCTGTTAGGTGCTTTCATCTTCCTAAGGAGTAAAGGCACTTAGTTTTCGCTTTTGTTTTCAGAAGATACATACAAAGCTTTATCGCAAGTAAATAACGGAAGGCTCAGGGACCACAACGCTGAAAGAAAGAGATCCAAGTATTTCTAGCTCTTCCAATTACAATAAAAACAGGTATTTCCCTCATCCCCAATTCAGATTCTACTTCTGCTTACATAGATTCTAATTCTATGTTAACACATTACCTTTTCTTCTCAAAGGAATCCTTACTAGAAGCTATGAGCATTCACTCCACCATCAGTTCCCAAAAAGAAAACCTTTCCCCCTACCAGATGTCCCCTCTTTTTTCCAAGATTATAAATTCAGATTTTAAACCAATTATGAAATCAATTCAAAGAGATGTATTTTTAAACTTTAATTTAAGTTAGTGACTTTGTCCTTTTTTCATGTCAAGCAATACACACTTAGCTGAGTGAGAAATAGTATTGGTCACAAGTGACATGTCCTTGCCTCACTGTCCCAGTTCTCGACTAACATCTAATGGTGTTATTAGAGTGACATATTGCTGGGTCAAGCTGCCCAGTGAAGCTTCAAATTATTTCTTTTATATTTTCAATTGTCCCTTGTTGTTGTTAACTTTCTTGATGATAAGCAAGCTTAAACTGATTCTAATAAATTTGGGGTTCTATAGGATAACATAGTTTTATCACCTATTTCCCACTTATTCCCTGGTCTCTGAAATACTGCCTAAATTTATTAACTCCTTTAATGCCAGTTCTTCACTTAATGGCAGGAAAAAATGTCTACCCAGATTACACCAATTAAAATTACTCAAGGATAACCATGACTAGTATTGCAACCCACGCAGATTCTGAGGATTCTAAATTCAAGCTTCCTAGAACACTCTGTCGTGGACTGAATGTATGTGTCTTTCCTGGGAAGTACGGATGATACTTGAGGTCTTTGGAAAGGAAGCATAATCAGATGAGGTCATGAGGACTGGGTACCCATAAGGGATTCTGTAAGCGGAACTAGAAGAATTCTCCCATCAGTCCTTTCTGTTTTCTCTCTTGAATGCACCAATATATTTATACCAAGAAGAGGTTATGTGCTCAAATAACCATGAAGGTAATAAGTTTAATGGAAAAAATTCTCATGAGCAGTCCATATTGGTAATTTTGTCTTGGCTATACAGCTTCAAGAACTGTGGGAGAATAAATACGTATGGTTTGACATCTAGTTACCTTCTCGGTTTCTATGATTATGCTTTTCTTCCATGCTCTCTTTGGTAGCCTTATGCTTATTGTTTCATTTCTTCTTTGTTTTCTTTCTTTTTTTTTCTTTTTGGGTCACACCTGGCGACGCTCAGGGGGTTACTCCTGGCTCTTCACTCAGGAATTACTCCTGACTGTGCACGGGGACCATATGGTATACCAAGGATTGAACCCGGTGGCTGCATGCAAGGCAACGCCCTACCGCTGTGCTATTGCTCCAGCCCCACTTTATTTTATTTTTTAAGAAGAGAATTTGAGGTTCTCATTCTTGGGCTGGAACAACAGTACAGCTGGTAAGGTGTTTGCCTTGCACACAGCAGACTCGGGTTCTAACCCTGACATACCATATGATAGCTTGAGTACTGCCAGGACTAATTCCTGAGAGCAGAGCCAAGAGCAACCCCTGAGCATCTCTGGGTGTGACCTCCCCCAAAAAATAATTTTAAGAAAAGAAGACGTGTTCTCTATCTTCCCTTACTCTCTTTTCTTGTATCATAAATACATTTTGAGCTCTAAATATCAAAACAAAAATTAAAATACAAAAGAATCAAGCTTTGAATGTAGACCTATGGATTAGACATTTCTGTGCATTCCTGACAAGTTTGTCAACTACCACAGTTGATGCTCCTTTGTATGTCATAGCGTTTTCATTTGTTAAATCTGAAAGTGAACTCTTCTACATCTCCCCTGTCTTTATTTAGGTAGATGTATATTTATATTCAGCTTGGATCAATTCATTAAAGTTGTGCTCTACCTGCAATTTCTTTCTTTTTTCTTCATTTTGGGTCACACCCAGCGATGCCCAGAGGTTACTCCTGGCTTTGCGCTTAGGAATTACTCCTGACCCTGCGTGGGGGACTATATGGGATGCCGGGGATTGAACCCAGGTCGGTTGCATTCAAGGCAAACGCCCTACCTGCTGTGGTATCACTCTGGTTCCTCTACCTGAAATTTCAATTGTAAATTAATCAAGCTTGTCTATTAAGTTGGTGGGCCAATGTTGGTTTCAGCTTTCATTTCACTACACTACTTTGTTTGAGTCTATAATTTGAATGATTAGAAGCTCTACTAACCAGTTTTCCTAATATCAATATTTCCCCATAGAGCTTACATACAAAACTTCAGAAATTGTTAATAGACCTGTGGTTTTATATTTAAAAGTATTTAAGCTTCTTATGAGTGATTTTATATATAATCTGTAATCTTTCTATATTTACAAATTTACACACAAACCAAATATCAAGACACAACTCAAGTTACTCTAGTTGCACTTAATTTAGATTCTATGTTATGGTCTGAAAATGACCTAGCATTTATGAATCTTTATTTAAATTATTTTTATATCTGAACTGGTTACACTGTCATGTAGATTTTTATATTGAATAACAAAATTAACAGAATTGTCATGGGATTTTAATAATAGAATTAAATTTAACAGCGGAATTAAATTCTAACAAAATTATTTAAATTTTCCACTTAAATACACCAAGTTATCTTTTATTCAATAGAAAAATGACAAAATTCCTTAAGGACAAGTCTAAATGCTTCTTTAGTTAAATTTATTCCACAGGCATCTATTCTACAGACATCATTTATTCTACAGACATCACTTAAATTCATTTTTCTTCAACAGCACATTCAACATTATGTTATGGCATCTACCATATTTTGTATAATTAGCATATTTTAGTACATTTTTAATTGACTCCCTTACTCTATTGCAATATTGGGACAATAAGTATGTGATTTATAGCTTGTTTATTTTTAATAATATGTAACATCATATAAAGACATTAGTACTTTTAAGCCTCCTGTTGAAACAAAGATTGATTGAATGAAAGAATTAATTAACTGTAAATAGCGACATAAATGTCACTATCAAGTAGCAAAATTCTATAGCAGTTACTGCAATAAAGCCTTCTGACATTTACTATAGAATTAAGTGAAGAATTATAACTTTTTAAGTGTTTAGTAGTATGATTAAAAGAAAATAATCCAAAATGACAGATTTTCTCAATTAAAAGCTAAAATAGTGAAAGACTTCTTTCTATAAAAGAACATGTTGGGGCCAGAGCGATAGCACAGCAGGTAGGGCATTTGCTTTGCAGGTGTCAAACCCGGGTTCAATTCTCGGCATCCCATATGGCCGCTGAGCACCACCAGGAGTAATTCCTGAGTGCAGATTCAGGAGTAACCCCTGAGCATTGCTGGTGTGCCCCAAAAATTAAACAAACAAACAAACAAATAAATAAATAAATAAATAAATGAAATGAAAGAACATGTTATCTCTGTGATATCTGTTGGCTCAGTGTCATATTCCCTTTCATAATCAATGAATAAAGGACCAATTAATCGCTTACCTTTGGCATAATCACAAATGCTGTGGGCTTATTTATTTCTTCTCATGGGAAAAAGTGTCTCTAATAAAGCAAGACAAACATTTCCTCTGAACACTTTTCTATTTTGCTTAACCTAGGCAGGCAAAAATTATACTCAAAGGTCTAGAAACAGTCACAGAAACTTAAAAAATATCCTAACTGTTGCAGGACACCTAAAAGCCTAGACCTCTGCATCTGCCCTGGATTGTCTCCTGCTGGTCACTTCATAGATAGGGGGATAGTCTGAATGTGGCAGTCTTATCTGATCATGTATTCTGTACTGGCTGGTATAAATATTCTCTCATGCTACCACAATCATCGTGGGACTAGCTAGATCTTATCAGCATATTTGCCTGGCCACGTTGAATCTCTAAGTAATTAGACCAGAGAGAAATGCTGTTTGCCTCCAAGCAAGCAAGCATGGCTCCCTGATAACTCAAAGGCAACTAAAATACAAAACTAGCGTGAAGTAGACGAGACTCTTGTGAAGTCTTGGAGAAATATTTAACTGGCATTAGTATTAGTCTTTGGTACAGAGACATGCCATCTCAGAAACCCTCTTCTCTACTCTATAAAGACATTTCCAGGCAGATCTTGGCTCAAGTCATTAGGTGAGGTGCTGGGAGAAATTACCTGAGGGCATTTGATCCTTCCTGCCAGGGGAAGTTACATTTAGCTTATAGCTTCTCCCAGCTCTGCTAGGAGGCTTTTAATTAGCTCTGGGCCCTTGTAAACAACCAGATGGTCTCTTGAAGTTGCTACATTCTATGGAGCTGTTTTCCTGTTTTCATCTCTAGATAGCCCAGCCCAGAATGGGCTGGACTGGGGAGTTTGGGCAGATTTCTAGTGATAAAATAAGCTGTAAGAAGAAAGAATCTCTCTTTTTTTTCCCCCTTTTTGCCATTTCGGCTTCCCTTGGTGTTTTTGCTTCTCCGTCCTCTCCATTCTCTGTTGGGCCTCAACATGTGGTGGCAGCCATCTTGGCCTACACCTGTCTGGGGCCTAGCTGGGAACCCAGAGTCCGGAGGTTTTCCCTGCTCTTGGGTTGTATATTGGAACCTGTGACGGTAAGGCCCTTTTAAAACGGCATCGGATTCCTGAGTCTTCATCCATTCCCTGCCGGCTTTGGAGGTAGAAGGGAACTTGCTTCCCAACACTGTCGGGGACCTCGGCGGCGCCTCCCGACACCTAACCACTTAGGACTCTTATATCACTTGTCTTCCCGTTGTTCATTCATTTGCTCGAGTGGGCACCAGTGACATCTCTATATGTCCTGTCATGTGCTAGTGTAGCCCAAGGGCATCTGCTCGCTTCAGGAACACGAAGAGTCTCAAACCATTTGTTCATGTCATAGGACGAGGTCTATAATTGTTACTGGTTTTTGGCATATCAAATACGACACGAGGAGCTTGCCAGGCTATTACTATTTTGACTTCTGGGCCACACCCAATTGTATTCAGGAATCACTTCTGGCAGGCTCAGGGACCATATGGGTTGTCAGGGATAGAATTCCAGTTAGGGGGCTGGAGCAACAGCACAATGAGTAGGGAGTTTGCCTTGCAACCTGCCAATCTGGGTGTGATCCCCAGCATCCCATATGATTCCCCGGATACCCCCAGGAGTAATTCCTGAGCAAAGAGCCAGGAGTAATCTCTGAGCGTCTATATGTTTCAGAACTACTACTTTTCTTAAATATAAGTCCCCTTTTCTGGTTATAAATAAGTTTGTAGTTTATAATGGTCATGCATGTAAAGAGTAAATTGTTAAGACTGGAGAGAAAATTCAAGGGCTACTGTGCATGCTGTGCATACAGAAGGCCTCAGTTTGGTTTCTGCCCTAAATGGCCCCTCACATACTACCCAGAGCAACCACACAGAAGTAACTTCTGTCCACTGCATGTGTGGCCTTCTTCTTTCCACAAAAAAGATTGTTTTGTTACATGTATTGTGACATACAAACTCTATTGGTCACAATGCTTGGTATCTACTGAGGCTATTCATCTTAAAAATAACTAGAAATGTTAGTTTCAGATTTAGTCATATAAATAACTATTTTTATAGAAGGCATAAAGTTTTAATTTTTCATTTGCATTATAATAACTCATTTTGCTTTAAAGCAACGTGATGAGTAATTTGATTATAGATAGTTCATTTGTTTAAGAATGTATTTTTCTGTTTCTTCTATTACTAATAAAAATAATTTTACCAATATACTTATATTAGATTAGGTCCAGGTATTTTTCCATTTAAATATACCAAGTTATTAGCTAAAAAATGTTAGAGATATCAAATACTATTATATATTCAGTTGTTCTTCAGGGAAAAGATGTGCTTAAAAGAATTTTTACCTGTGAGTAACTTTGATAATCCAAACACCTAAGTTATTGTTTAAACTCTTCCTAAAAATTATTTCCTAAAACATAAACCAAGTATCTATGATTGTGTCAAATGTTTGGCTATGAATAACATAAAAAGTTGAATTAACCTTTGCAAAAAATATACATTATCTCTTCCATTTTCTATGAAATGGACAGTTGTGAGAATGTAGTTGAACTTGCAACACTTTATAGTAATATTCAAACAGATAGACCAGTTGGAACCTCATCATTACATCATCTGTTCTGTGTTTATAACTACATATGCAGACTGCTGAAAGCCCTCAGTGCACCATAAACGTAGGAATTACACATTCTGGCTTATAACACTTACTGGGTGCTGTGTTCTCCAGAGTTTTCAGCCCCTGCATTCAGTTGGCAAAACTCAGATTTTTATTGTTTCTGTAAAAATATTAGATTTTTTTGTGGGACTTAAAACTCTGAATACAGTCCAGGAAAACATAAAAAAGGTAAAAATACAGGCACTAAGATTACTGTTGAAATTATACTTCAAAATTACAGTTTTATAAAGAATTACAAAAAGAGCAGTAGAAGAATAAATTATAAAACAGATAACTAAATGGTTGCTATCTATAGAAGTTTAGCCCTAAAATACCTTTTGTGGTACATCCCAGTTATAGGGTACATCTTAGAGAAGGTATAAAGCATACTAAGAAAATTGTGTATTATAATAACGAATTAGAATATATTTCCCATTTCAATAATTGGATTGTAGTTGGTAAATTATCTAAAAGTTAAGCAATGTATCAGCACTTCCTTCGCAATCAATTCAGTTTAGATCAAGTTGACTTTTCCATCAATATCTTAATCCAAAATAAAAAAAAGTTAATTTCTAAACCCATAAGATTAAGTCTCAGTTTATAAGAAAAGCATTTTTAGGCAAGAGATGATCCAGATAGACAACACAGCCTGCCTGCCCCAGATGTGCTAAGAATTATTATATCCTTTAATATAAAATTATTAAAGCAGCATCAGCTTACCACAGCAGCCATGTGCTACATATTTCTTAGTCTTTGTTCTCTTGAACAAATGTCCATATCTGTCTGAATATAAAATCCTTAGAAGAATTTTTTAAATGCATATTCCTGGGTACACAGCTTCTCTCTTCTCATTAAATGAACAGAAGCACAGTTTTCATAAATGAACATAACCAGAAATATTTGGTGCTGAAACCGTCACAAAGGCAGACAAGTTAAAAACATGAAGCTGATAATGGTGAATGGTACAATGGATTTTTACAAGACCACATGGGAAGTGATAAAGAACATGGTTTCATTTCTATAAACATTCATGTTTAATGAATTTGGTTTCCCTTTCTTTTCATTGTGTTCCCTGGTAGTTCTTTCCTCTTAATGAAAATGTTAGAGTGCCATTACATCTGGATTCTGTGACTATAGTCTATATTTTTAAAATTACATCTCATGACACTGCTGTTTTGTTTTCATGCTTGTTGATAATTTCCTGCCAGGGAAATACTAAGGGATATTTGTTAGCTTGAAAATTCACCACAAGGGGAAAAATTGATAAGCAAATTTTATGATCAGCATCTTATGAGGAATTTGAAAAATGATAAAACAAGAAGTAGGCACAAATTGCTGCCTTATTTATTTAGCTAAAAACTTAGAAATGTCTATATTTGCTGTAATAGTTCTCTGGACTTAAATGTATCCCCAGTATGTTTATGTTATATTTAAGCTAATTATATTGCCCAAAGTTCCTGTAAAATACTGAATCCAGGAGGTAGTAGAAAGGATAAGGCGCTTGCCTTGCATGTAGTCAACCTGGCACCACATATGTGTCCCAACCATGTCCAAGGGTCAGTCCAGAACACAGAGCTATAAATAGCCCTTGAACACCACTGAGTATGGCCAACTTCCATCCCGAATATCAAATTAATTCCCATAGTGTTTTTTTTTTACAAGAAACGCTAATGTTTAAGAAAAGTAAAATTATTGGTGGTCAGGGCTACACCCAGCAGTGCTCAGGAGTTCCTCCTGGCTCTGCACTCACAGATCACGCCTGGTTAACTCAGAGGACTATATGTGGTGACGGGAATCAAACATGAGTCAGGTCAGGCTCAATAAGGCAAGCACCCTACCTGCTGTATTCCAGTCCCAGCACTTTTGACATGTGTAAAGATGAGATGTGTTATATCAAATAAGGCCTTAGTTATTTAAGACAAAGAGTGCTTAACTATGTAGAGATTATTCTTAAATCATACATATTCACAGCCGCTTTATTTTATGTGTATAAAATAAGGAAAATGACACACATCTCTTGGTCCTTTGGACTTGTTTAGGTAGGTGGAATAGAGATAAAAATTTATATGTCATAGTTGATAGTATCAAAATTAATCTCCTAAAAGGAATGTCTTAAAAGTAAAATTAATGCTGATAAAGGTAAAATTGCTTACGTTTTGGATAATTCAATTACCTTTAGAAACTTAAGCACCCATGCCATTTTTTAAACTGAATGCTACATAAGATCAGTCTCAGTCAGAGATGGTAAATGCAAAACACACAAACTGTGAGATACCCTTATTGACCAAAAAGCATCAGGAAATGGTAAGAGACTGTCTAGAGCACAGAGTAGTCAGGATGGCCAGAATAATGTAGACCTTGGTGCTAATGCTGACTGCAGTTTGAGGCTTATATTCGAATCCCTTCCTTCCTTGCTTCCTTGCTTCCTTGCTTCCTTCCTTCCTTCCTTCCTTCCTTCCTTCCTTCCTTCCTTCCTTCCTTCCTTCCTTCCTTCCTTCCTTCCTTCCTTTCTTCCTTCCTACCTTCCTTCCTTCCTTCCTACGTACCATTTTCTTTCCTTCCTCCTTCCCTCCTTCCTCCCTTCCTCCCTTTATACCAGGGGGAATCTGACCTTCCAGTACTCAAGAACCACTCCTGGGTATGTGCTCAGGGCCAACACTTGACTCTGTGCTCAGGGACCACACATGAAGGTACTTGGTAGCAGCACTCCAGGACTGTATGCTGTACTGAGATTCAAATCAGTGTTGTGGCTGCTGGAACATGCCAGGTAGTACCTTAACTTTTGTACTGTCTCAGGGCCCTCATCCTTATTTCTCTAAGAGCTTTATGGATATGAAAAATCTGCCCAAGACCTTGCAGTATTTCAATTCATGTGAAACATTTTGGAATTACAAAATACATTGGAAGGTCAAATAATAAGAGGGTCATGGCAGATAGGGTGTATGGGAACTTATGGTAATAAAACTTTGAAATGCTGAAATCTTCATAGGCATTTATTTCCTTTACTAATTGGATAACTAATGTTGCCATCAGAGTGAGAAATCCAATACAAATTGGAAACTACCTTCAATACAGTGTATGGTAGAAATGGGGGATAGAGTTGGAATCTCTCCCCCAAACTCCAGAGATGTTTAGGCTACATAGAGGAGGAAAGCGTGTGAAAGGACAAACAGCATGGACAGAACAGAAACTGCAACCTCAAGGTAAGAATGATGATGTGCCAAGGTGGTTTTATACTCCTCCAAAGGGAGATCTTTAGTATAATCATGTGAGGATTAGAAAAAATTGAGAGAGGGAGGAGAGAGAGTGAGGGAGAGAGAGAGAGAGAGAGAGAGAGAGAGAGAGAGAGAGAGAGAGAAGGGCAAACTGGTTCAGATAACTCACTTGGCATTCCCTGCCCCCGGTTTCTTTCTTCGGAAAATGTTGAGGAAAGTATTGGAGCGGCAGGGCAGCTTGCCATCACCAACATGCATGCGCACGACATCAGAGGTGGTGAAGGCACTGCGGACATTCCTCTCCGGCTTGGCAATAATGATGTACATCTTGGGAGTGAACATGCACCCCAGGGCCACCGTGACGCTGAGGCTCACAGCAAAGCAGGTCGTGATGATCTTGTAGTTGCTCCCAAAGTAGATGGGCACAAAAGCCAGCCAGATGATGCAGGTGGTGTACATGGTGAAGGCGATATATTTGGCCTCGTTGAAGTTGGCGGGCACATTGCGGGTCTTGAAGGCATAGTAGGTACAGCTCATGATGAGGAGTCCATTGTAACCCACGGGGGCCACCACGCCCAGGTTGCTGGTATTGCAGATCAGGTAGACTTCCTTGATACTGGGGTAGGACAGAATGGGCATGGGAGGCTCCATGATGATCAGCGTCACCACCAGAGTGAGCTGCACACTAATGAGAATCGAGGCAATAATCACTTGGGCCCAGGCACTCATGAACCTGGGCTTGCGGGTACAGATCTTCTTCTTGCTGCCAGCTAAGATGCGGGCAATGCGATTGGTTTTGGTGACAAGAGCAGAGTAGCACATGGCAGAGGAGAGGCCAACCAGGAGGCGCTGGAGGTAGCATGACGTGGTGGTGGGTTTGGCAATGAGAGTGAAAGGGCACACGTAACCAAGGAAGATCCCTGCTAGAATAATGTAGCAGAGCTCCCGACTGGAGGACTTGACCACTGGTGTGTCCGGTAGAGCACGAAGATGAGGGTGACAAACAAGGTCACTAGGATCCCCAGGCAGGAAAAGGCGATGGCTATGATGGATTCTATATTACTCCACTCAAGGTAGCGAACAGGAATGGGTTCACAGCCTGTAGTAGAAAAAAGTTGTAAAAGCAAGCCAAGATTTCTAGGGATCAATCATAACAGTGCTTGCTGAGTTACGAGGGGCTATGTTTGCATTATTTTGATTCATTCAGTTTAATGATTTTTTTAAATACCTTAATATTGTACACCTATTTAATAAACCTAAGCTCATGATGAGACTGATGAAATGCAGACTTATACTTGGCTACAAAATCATCTTTCATTACAATACAATATTATAAATGAGTGCTACTCTGTGTGGCACCTTACATCTTAGACATTTAGAAGTAGAAAAAAGGTTACTAAAATGTGTTTCCAGTAAAGAAATATTCCAGCAATAGAATGTGTATGAATGACACAGGTTTTTATTTTGCTATTGTTTTAGTTGGGGGGGTCCATACCTGGTTATGCTCCTGGATCTGTTCTCAAGGCTCACTCGTGAAGGGATTAGGAGGCTATTGGAGGTGATGGGTTACAAGGCAAGTGGCTGACTACTCTACTATTTCTTTTTTATTTTTTCAATATTTTATTATACCACTGTGAGATATACAATTACAAAGATGGTCATGCTTGGGTTTCAGTCGTATAGTGTTACAGCATGTACTATTCCTTATACCCCTGAGTTACAATTATCTAGAGGCAAGTCTAGCTGACAATATATTATTTTTCCAACAGTAAAAACAATTTTATTAAATCTAATTTATATTCCCTTTTAACAATGAGTAAAGTTCTTCATACTAATTTACTCATCATGTGATTTATGATGTGAACGTACTAGCAGAGGGCCTTTCAGGCCCAGAATAAAGAAGGAAAACTTGCACCCATCCTGGAAAAAAGACACAATGCTGTATTTCAGGTGTCTGGCTTCCCTTTCACTCAAGGTGGAGAATAACATGTTACATTTCTGAGAGAGAAAAAACATTTTCAGGTGCTGGAGACAACCACTTTCTGGGATTTTGTGTTTGGTCTGGAACAGAATTTCCCAAACTGTGAAAATAAAAAAAATATTTCCATAAATTTAGGAAAAGGCTCCTTTTTTCCTGTAACCATGGTAACAAGGAGCCACTGGATTCTGTTTTAAAACTGTGTGATCAACAACAGCTCAATGAACATGATTTTGCATGCCAACCAACCAAAGTCAGAACATGCATTTGATAACTATCCCATCACTCTCGGTGGATTTGTCTATGTCACAATTTCTTCCTGAAAAAGCTTCTACTTGCAAAAAAAGAAAGTCACATTTTAATCTTCAGTCTCATATTTCTTTAAAAATGTTTAGAAAGATGATAAGATAAATGGTAGCCAGGTAGGCATACAGAAACACTGAACACAATGGGCTGAGGGGTGATATGGTATCACTTGTATCACTTGTCTTCCCATTGTTCATCGATTTGCTCAAGCGAGCACCACTAACGTCTCCATTCGTTGAGAATGAGGCCCATTATATTGTTACTGTTTTTGGCATATCGAATACACCATGGGTAGCTTGTTAGGCTCTGCCGTGACTCTGGGTTCATTCCAGGGGGTCCAGACTTTTTTCTATGTGAGACCATCAACCATCCAGGGCCCAGGGGCAGAGCCCTGGAGTGTAGACAGCCTGTCTCCTGTCTGCCACCTGCCTGATGCAGCCCGGCACCTCAGCCACACCTGCAACACCTTGAGGGGCAACAGTGATATGGTGCAAACAATAAATTAAATATTTAGGAGGAACTCAACAAATTAGGAGACATATAACTCCTTCATTAAACAATGATATTTTCTAAAAAAAATTCTAATTTTATTGTTGTCATTGTTAGAGACTTGTAAACTGAAAGCAATATGCTATCACTTTTCCTTTTATGAGAAATCTTTTTTATCTTATAAAGTATCCAGTCCTTCAAGTTTTCATTAGAAAATAATAACACATTTAAATTTATAAATTATGTTTAACATTTTCATGAAGGCTCAAGTAAAATCTTGATCTAGAGTCAAAATAAGGGCTATAATTAAGGTTTTTTCTAAACTTCAGAGATACAAGCCAAATATTTCTACAGATTCAAAAAACTTTCATTAGATAGTGTCTTGCACGAAAGATATGTACTAATTAATGAAATGAATTGTTAGCCTATGATAGAGAATGTTAAACAAGATTATAAAAGAGATTTAAATAACTATGTTATGAATTTTAAAAATAAAAATAGACAATGCATTATGTAGAGCAATTTCAGAAGTTTTTCTAATAATAAATTCAAAATTATAAGCAAAGTAAATATGAGACTTTAGGAAACCTTTAAATAATTAGTAATGTATCTTCTCTATAAATGGGCTGAGACTTGAATTTAGGGAATCAAACAGAATAAATATTAAGGTATAAAATCATCCTTGCTAAACCTGCCGCTTGAGGTGTTGCAGGTGTGGCTGCAACACCCGACTACGTCGACAGGTAGCAGACAGGAGACAGGCTTGTCTACACCCAAGGCTCTGCCCTGTGGGCCTTGTTAGTTGATGGTCTGACATAAAGAAAAAAGACCGGCCCCCTGGGATGAACTCAGAGCCATGGCAGAGCCTGGCAAGCTACCCGTGGTATATTCGATATGCCAAAAACAGTAACAATAATGAACTTCATTCCCAATGAATGGAGATGTTACTGGCGTCCACTTGAGCAAATTGATGAACAACAGGAAGACAAGTGATAAAATTATCAGATTATAAAATATGCAATATGTTACAGAACATTTTTCAAATAAAGTAAAATGTGAGTAAACAGGCCCAAGTACAGCTGGAAGTGTGTTTGCTTTACATGTGGCCAATCCATGTTTGATGTCCGGCATCCCATATGGTCCCCCAAGCCCTACCAGGAGTGATTCCTGAGAGCAGAGCCAGGAGTAACCCGAGCATTGCTGAATGTGCTAAATAAATTTTTAAAAATGTGGATAAGCTAGATATTAAATAATATAGGTCTTTGATAAAAAAAAACTAAAAAGGTCTTTATTCTATATACCTTTATAAAAAGCTCTTTTATTCAACAAAACATTGATATTGAAAACAAAAGCATAATTTAAGGAACCAGTGTTCTAAATTAATTGAAAATCATAATCACTCATAATCTATCCAATGACTGGACTTCATGGAAGATAACAGACAAAATTTATGTCCTTCCTCAAAACTCCTAACTTAAATATTACTTACTATACCCTGATTTGAATTTCTTTGTGTCACTATTATCAATCACTATTAATAGAATATCAGCTAGTTTAATACAAGCACTTAAATAGTGATGAGCCTTAACAACCCGGTGCCTAAATGTACAACTGGATCTTTGAGGTTATTAGTAAAGGATACACTATTCTCTGACACAAACCCACAAATTTAATGATAGGATTACTTCCGGACAAAATATAGTACAGTTATTACAAATGGTCACATTATACCACTCTGGATATGAAATATTACATTATGTATAATTCAATAAATTATACAAGAAATAGCTTTTGCCTCTCAACCCCTAGAAAGTATACACTCATGACGGGCATAACACCAAAATTATGTGCTTGAGAAACTTATTAATAGTATTGGAAACACTGAATCCCAACCAATTAGAAAATTCTTTTCTTTTTCTGGATAAAAACACTGATTTTAAGAAAGGACTTATCTAGAATTGACCACAAAATTAAACATTAACAGGATAACACTTTCAAGATAGCATATTTGGTTAGTATCTGCTTCATTTGCATTTAAAATATTTTTTGAAAGCTTGAAAAGGTAAGCATTAGTTGAAATAACTGCGTAACTTGAAAATGACCATATGCGTAACTTAAAAGAGATGGCAAACAGTTGTTTTCCTTTAGAGTTTACAAATACAAACTGATTAAATCATCATTTTTAGAACTTTTTATATAGCTTGGAGAAATACTATATGCATGCATACGGCCCTGGACTTAATCCCTGGCTCAGGAGAAGGAGTGTGCTTTCTTCCTGGATAGCTTTAAAAATTTCCTTGCTTAAAAGCACAATATTTACGATGACTAAATATTATTAGATTTTGTTTCTTTGAAGGTATGTTCCTATTTATCAATTTGGTAATATGGGGCTATTTCATTAGAATATTTATCTATTAGTTTGATTATACAAAGTTGTTTTATTATTCCAACCCAACAGAAAAATTTTAAAGGAAGCTTAATACTGAAGGCTCAACCATTAATCATTCTAAACTGAATTCTGCAGAAACCATCAAGAAATGAAGGTCCATAGTAATGAACTACTAACCGAAGAGTTAAGCAACAAGCTAACAGTCATAATCAGGCATTGGTTAAGCTGATAGCCAAAGAAAAAGCTCTTCTATATAGCTATATCTACTTTTACTCTTGATTATTTTCTTCTTATACTTAAAGTGCAGTATGTCCTTAATACTATCCTTACTAGAAAAATATTACCTTACACTAGACACACTCTTCACCCTAACTGAACAACTTAATCTGATCAAACTGTAAAGTTAGTAGAGTTCATTTCCAAAATTGTATCAGAGAAATCTTCATTAACTTTTCCAATCATGCTATGCCTACTATCTGCAAATATTTCACAAGTATTTCAATATTTGAAAGGATCTTGAGGATTCACAGAACATATTCCTGCATGTTTTTATTTAAAGGTTTAATGCAGTGAAAGGTATAATAAAATAAAAGAATGACAGTGCAGGTAACACCAAGGAACTATGAAATTATGCAAAAATCGTCATTCCCACAAGTATACATTTTATCTACACACTGAGCTGCCAAGCTTTCAATAATGAATACTGACTTTGAAATAGCTCAAGACTTTGAAAGAACTTGAGCCAGTGAAGTCTTTTCATGACTCTCAAATCATTTAGACATTTCAGACTATAAACTATGCCAAGTGATAGTCAGGAAAATAACTAGGGAAGTTTCAAAATTTATAGTGAATATCGCTACTACTAGGAATCACAGAATTGCCTAGTCCAGCTAAAGTTTAATCCTATCCCTAAGATAAACTGTACAAAATGAAAAATCACAGCTGTGTCCTAGAAGTGTATATACATATATTCATAACGGTTGCCTTCACAAAGATATATAGGGTATATACATATACGGATATATAGTGTATATACATATATTCGTAACAGTTGCCTTCACAAAGCCCTGAGCAAAATCTATACAATTCTGCTATAATTGCATTATCACTTGAGAATATCCTAAGTTGATTCTCCAATTTCCCTGCATGGAACCAGACTCTCAAATACCTAAAGAGAATTACAGAAATGGGTATGACTGATTTACCTTTTGAATAAAATTCTTTTCTAACCTTGAATTTTTTAATTTAAAATTGAAAAATTATCGTTTAGTTCTTTCAGTGGGGCAGTGAGAGAGGCTGCTTCCACGTGGTGTTCAGGACTCCTGGGGTCTGACAGGTGATTCTCTACGCACCAGTCCCACAGTTCAATGTACAGACCCAAAGGTGCAAAGCTTCAGAGCTGCTCTTTGGGGTACTTGGTGGCCCAGGTGGTGCCAGGATCAAACCTAAGCTCAGGGAGTGCTAGGAATGCACGCTCACACACTTTCACCACTGTACCATTGCCTAACTGTGCATAAAACACTGACAGACATTTTTCTTTTTTCCATATTTTTAAGCATTCTAAATTTCAAGCTTGATAACCTTGAAATCTGAAGGGAACTGGAAGATCCTTATTGCTTAATAACAGAAAAAATTATGTAAGCACATTTTAGTAAGTTTTATTTTGAGGTTTTTGGGTATCCCACAATTTAGAAGAGATTGCCTTCAACCAGTAGTGATTATTATCCCAAGAGTAGCTCACTTCCAACAAAAGGAGATGATATTAGGAGGATTTTGCTTCTCTTCTCACTGACCATCAGCTTGACCTTCTTTTTTTTTTTTTCTGCTTATTGGGTCACACCTGGCGACGCTCAGGGGTTACTCCTGGTTCTGCACTCAGGAATTACTCCTGGCGGTGCTCAGGGGACTATATGGGATGCCGGGGATCGAACTCAGGCCGGCATAGGCCGGCCGCGTGCAAGGCAAATGCCCTACCCGCTGGGCTATCGCTCCGGCCCCAGCTTGACCTTGCACACTCTTGATATCAGCATTTTTTTTTTTTTGCTTTTTGGGTCACACCCGGCGACGCTCGGGGTTACTCCTGGCTCTACACTCAGGAATTACTCCTGGCGGTGCTCGGGGGACCATATGGGATGCCCGGATTGAACCCGGGCCGGCACAGGCCGGCCGCGTGCAAGACAAACGCCCTACCCGCTGGGCTATCGCTTCAGCCCCTGATATCAGCTTTCTCCAAGGCTCATGGGACAAAAGTCAATTTAGTTGTAAAGCCCTGAGTACCTAAGTACTGGTTATAATTATTTCAGGTAATCCAGAGCCATTATGAAAGTTGATTTTTTTAAAGCTAACTACAAATTACTGAGCGAAATTCAAAGAAATTGTAGTGACACTGATTTGATCATCAGAGATCACTCCAAACTCTTGAATCAATTTTTGATACATTTGTAAGGTCCAAATGCACAGAAAGAACCTAAAGTTTAATATCAAACTTCATCCAATTAAGGAAAGTCAAATTTAATATGAATAAAACATAAAGTTTACAATTTTACACTCAAAGTATTTGGGGGAATCTATAGCATACATAACAGTATTGATGATATGTATAAATGGTATCTTCAAAATTATTTTTCTTTAATGTTATTATAGATTTATCAATTATATATGTGGGAAAGTTCCGTTTATTATTCAGTCTTCAACTCATTCTCTTCCTCTATGAAAGATTTTCTTTTTGCCAGGAAATTTAAGTGATTCTTTCTCTGTGTTCATCTATTGTGCGTTCATTTATTATAGGATTTAAGTTAATAACTGCATGCTTATTGTCTACATTTATATGAAGCTGCTTCCCAGGATATTAATTTTACTGCACATACCTGTAGCTACCCAGTTTCACAAAGGCTACCTTTATCAAATAGGTGATACCATATGTTATAAAATAGATGAGTAAATAGTATGAGTTGTGAAAGTATCTATTGTGATGAATAAAATTAATTTCTATTAAAACCTATAGTGGTGTTTGCTACGTTTTAATTTAGTACATCTGAACTTTGAGCAGTTTTCAAATATTATTTGACTTTTAGGAATAAATATCAATAGATTATATAATTGGTTCAACTATTACAAAAACATGCTGGTAGCATTATTCACAATAGCCAGAATCTGGAAGCAACCAGAGTGCCCGAAAATCGATGACTGGATAAAAAAGCTTTGGTATATCTACACAATGGAATACTATGCAGCGGTTAGGAAAAATGAAGTTATAAAATTTGCCTACAAATGGATGGACATGGAGAAGATTATGTTGAACGAAATTAGCCAGAAGGAGACAGATACAGAATGACTGCATTTATCTGCATAACATAAATATATAGGTACATATTATGATACCAATATCCAAGGTCAAGTGAAACATATATCAGGAGGTCCTGTCAAAGGTGGAAATTATCACAAACGTGTGGGATTCAGAGGCTAGGTAAGACAGAAATGGAACAGTGTGCTAACAATTGTTGAGGGTACTAATGCCAACCTAGAACTGAGCATTAAATAGAGGCAAAAAGATACACATGACAACCCTTTAATGTATGTTCTGTAACCCATAGTCTGGAGGGGAAGGAAAAGAGAAAGAGAGAGAAATGGAAAGAAATCAAGAACCTGCCATGGAGCAGGGCTGGGGGGGGGGGAGGGAACCGGGGACGTTGGTGGTGGGAGATGGGCACTGGTGGCGGGATGGGTGCTGCAACACTGTTTGACCAAAACCCAAATATGAACTTTTTAATTGTATATCTTTGTAATTTTAAAAATAAAAAAATTAAAAAAAAAACATGCTGTTACATAGTATAAGAAATTATGCATCATAAGTAATACAGTGTGCAGCTTACATGCTAACTAAAAATGTGCATTTTCCAAGCAAGAAGCTATAAGGAATTTATTAACAAAACACTTCCTCTAAGGAAAAATATTTTCTTTATAGTCAACAGATTATATAATCTAATGAAAATTTAAAAAAATACTTACAAACAGACACATTTTAATTCATTAGAGATTAAGTCTTTAAAACATACATAGAAAATAACTCTCAAAATGATTTTAGGCACATTTAAAGAAACTTTTAAGAATAATTTCTCATTTTAATTATAATTCCATCACAAAACTCCACCCAACTACTTACAGGCAATCTATTTACTCCTCTAAGTGTTTTTCCTGATATTTGGCATTCTGCACCTGTGGTTTTTCTCTTTTCACAACTATTGCTACCATGGCAACAACCAGCCACACAGTACCATATACTGTGCCCTTTATGCAAGCCTGACCTGCTACCAAGTATTAAATGAAATCTCATTTTCCATCTATGTGTGAGACTGAAAGTGATGCAGAAACAATAGAAATAGGTGGCATTAAAATGAGATGTTAATTTATTGCAATCCACAATGTGTAAGAGAAGGAAGAGAGAAAGAGAAAGAAAGAGAAAGAGAGGAAAGAGATAAAGAACCTGCCATAGAGGCAGGCTAGGGGTGGGGGAGGAAATCGAGGACATTGGTGGTGGGAAATGGGCACTGGTGGAGGGATGGGTGCTGGAACACTATGTGACCGAAACTCAAATATGAACATCTTTGTAATTGTAAATAAAATAAAATAAGATGTTAATTTATATGAGAGATGTATATTCTGAAGAACTTTAAACATAATATCTTGGCTTTTTAAATTTGTTTTTAGGTTTTATGCCACACCTAGTTGTGCTAGTAACACCTAGCCAGGTTTACTCCTGGATCTGCACTCAGGGATCACTCCTAAGGGTGCCTAGGGACCCACCTGTACCTCTAAGGACCAAATTTCGGTCAGCCACATGCAAAACAAGAGTCCTGCTGTCTGTACTATCTCGTCAGTTCAAGTATTTGGAAAAGCCTCTGAATATGAGTTGTCATTAGATAAAGGTAGTCTGAGTTTGCCTAGTTTAACTCATTTAAATACTATAGTAATTTTATACACGTGAGAAACATAGGAGATTAAATTGTATAGAGTATAATTGCATTAATACAAATCTACTAACAGTCAAGGAAGACAGCTTTTTTTGCCAAGTTAAAAAGACCTAAATGTGATTTTTTCACAGTAGACAATCTTCATGATGGAAGATTTTTACTGTGTAACTATGACTATGTTTTAATTTTGTGTTTATTTCATTTTGGGCTACACCCTCATTCTGTGTCCAAGGATCTCTCCTTGGAGGGCTCAGAGAACCATAGAAACCGCCAGGACTTGAACCCAGGTCAGCCACAGGAAAGGCAAGTGACTTACACACTGTACCATCTCTGTGGTTCCTAATTTAATTTTATTTTGGTGGTTTGAAATGATCTAATTCTCTCATAATATTTTAAAATAAAACTAGTCACAAAACATGGGAAAACCCTAAAGAATGTAGAGAAGAGAAAAACATTTAGATCTCTTATCTTCTGACTTCTAACCTCAACTTGAGAAAGAAATTAGCAGTGTCTCTTCCAGGTCAGGTAGGCAGCAATATAAAAAAATTAAAAAAGAAAAAAAAGTCTGAAGATAAAAAAAATACAAACACAATAAAAAAATTAAAAAGCAAAGAAATTTGATTTTAAGCCTAATCAATCCTCAAGCACAACTTAAAGGAATGTACAGAGAGCACAATGTAAAGGAATCTATATTTAGTACTAAAGTTTAAAAATTCAAACAGAGCAACTATGAACAATGCGAATCAGTGAGTAGGAAAAGAAACATGTGACCACAAGAAGGATCAAGAAGGTTTTCCAAGCAAGTTCATCAGATTGCATAAATCCATGCTATAAAGTATGGAGAATTTGTTCCAGGCCTAAGAATTCCCTGGATGCTTATAATGGTTTTTCCAATTTTCAACTGCATTAGCCTACATGAGAAGAATGAGTTTTTCCTTTCTAGTTCTCAGAAGAATAAAATTACTCGGTATTTTAATAAAGGCTCAAGGAATATTTTATGGAATATGATTGTATTTTAGATATTGCCCACCTATCCTTTTTACAGGCCATCCTGAAAAATGTCAGGGGAGATAAGTGTCTTGGAATCTTTTGGGCCTCATCTTAGAAACGAAAAATTTGACTCTTCAGGTAGAAATTTCCAGGCATTTTTAGACAAAATAAAGTTTGAAAATCAAAGTCTCTAAAAGTTTTCTCATAGTCATTTTACTTATTTTTTAAAAATAGGATTAACCTTTTCCAATATATTTTAAAACATAGTGCATTTTACATAATTATTTATAAAATTATACCATCAATTTAATAATGACTGGGTTTTATTTGCTCAGTCATGTTTTGATGTGCCTTGAATAAGTCATACTATTTCTTACTGTCACATTTTTATTTGGAAACAATTTTTTAAAAAATTCACCAACAATTAATAACGGTATGTTCTTTGAGCATTTCAAATGGCACCAGAGAAGCAGAGTCAGAATTCAGTAAACTAGTCTTTTATGATGTGCAATTAGTAACTTGCTTGTACATGCTGCAAATGACCTTGCCCAAGTTCCCTTGATATAAACACTGTTTTTAATGAAGCCATGATTATAACTTCTTTTCTTATGATGTCCTTGCTCTATTGATGCCCTGATATCACCCCAACCTCACTGCTGTATTTGATACCATGATGTAACCCCAAGCTCCTTGCTGCACTGTTTGGCTCATGCTGAATAAGAAGTCACAGGACCTGCAAATGCTCTAAATTAGTGCTCTTGGGATCCCTGATCTGGATCAATATCTTCAGATGTTTTGCCTCACTAAAGCTCTGCCACAATAAGACTCTATGTGCTTGATTAAGCAAACTTGGATGCAACATTTCACCTGGAAAATGACCTTGGACATAAAAATATCCTTCTATGTGTGTTCCTCTGTCTAAAATGAAAGTTTGAATTACTCAGATGACAAAAGTTTCTGTCATCAATTTTTTTAAATGTATTAAGGCACTGATTACTCTTAAGGTTTATAAAAAAGTTGTGAAATTCCTCTTATATGAGATATTCTGTCCATACCAGTACATGTAGCAAATAAAATTCATATTCATGCCATTTGCTGTTAGGAAAATGTTGGACTCATAGAACCATCCATATGAAAAGTCACTGATTCAACTAATAGGTCACTGTCTTGCAGTGAATTGTTTCTCCCTGTCCTAGTTCAAATTCTTTGAAAGTTTCCACTTGAAACAATGCAATTGCTTCCTATCTTCTCTGATTTTAGTCTAGTCTCATTATATTTTTTTTAACACTACAATCAGGGGCATCATTCTATGGCAACATGATGTTATTTCGAGACTTTGAATCTTTTAGTGACTAGTCTGCTCAAAGCTTCTTTCCGAACTTAGAAATAAGGTGCAGGGCAGCTCTGTAGCACACACGCACTGCACACTGCTCTACCAACTGCCCAATTCTCTGCCAGGTCTCTTAACCATCTTAACCAAGCCCGTGGGCATGTTCCGTGGTTTTCCTCAAAGAGCTTATAGATGGCCCTGTTCCCATGTTCTAATTTCTCTCTGAAATTTTTGTCACCCCTAGTCTGCTGAACACACTTTGCAGCACTTTATAAATACCTCCATGTTTATCATTATACTGTTTCCCCTATATGTTCCATCGTCAAAAGATTTTAAGCAAAATGAAGCTGGGGATGTGTTTTGTTTTAGAGCTTGCTACAGCATGTCACACAGAAACGCTTGAAAAATGTTATCAATACAAACTTAAGTAACTAGAAATATCTACAAAACAATTTTACAGTAAAATGTGGAAGCCAGAGAGATAATACAGGGTCATTGTGCTTACAGGGCATGCATCCTACCCATGTTCAATCCCTTGATACAATGAAGAACAGTTACCAAGCATAGATCCGGGCATGACCCAAACACAGAAGGACAGGTAAAGGAGGGGGGGGAGAGAAGGGGAGGAGAGGTAAGGGGAAGGGAGGGAAGGGGAGAGAGGAGAGGAGAGGAGAGGAGAGGAGAGGAGAGGAGAGGAGGAGGAGAGGAGAGGAGAGGAGAGGGAGAGGAGAGGAGAGGGAGAGGAGAGAGGAGAGGAGAGGGGAGGGGAGGGGAGGAGAGGAGAGGGGGAGGAGAGGGGAGGGGAGGAGAGGAGAGGGGAGGAGAGGAGAGGGAGGGGAGGAGAGGGGAGAGGAGGAGAAGGGAGGGGAGGAGAGGAGAAGGGGAGGAGAGAAGAGGAGAGGCGAGGAGAGGAGAGGAGAGGAGAGGGGAGGGGAGGGGGGGAGGAGGAGGGAGGGAGGAGAGGAGAAGGGGAGGAGAGGAGGAGGAGAGGAGAGGAGAGGCGAGGAGAGGAGAGGAGAGGAGAGGAGGGAGGGAGAGGGGAGGAGAGGGAGGGGAGGGGGAGGGAGAGGAGAGGGGAGGAGGAGGAGAGGGGAGGAGAGGGGAGGAGAGGGGGAGGAGGAGGGGAGGGGAGGAGAAGAGAGGTGAGGAGAGGGGAGGGAGGGAGGAGAGGGGAGGAGAGGAGAGGTGAGGAGAGGAGAGAGGAGAGGAGAGGAGAGGGGAGGAGAGGGGAGGAGAGGAGAGACAGAATAACATATCAGGATACCATTTTTTGGGTACTCAGTTGTGATACTTTGCACTCCGGGATCACTCCTGGCAGAGCTGCTCTGGGATCCTGACAGTGCTCACGGATCCACATAGGATACCAGGGATCAAACCCTGCTGCGTGCAAGGCAAGTGCCCTATATATGCTATTACTCTGGACCCTATAAAAATACCTCTTAGGTATACTTTAATTTGCAGTTTAATCAATTTCCTTTCCATATAGTTCATAGAAAAATATGAGACATGCCTGTATTCGTTGTCATAGCATTAGAGTGTACACTGTAAGCAGACTCTGAAAGACGAAATTCATACTAATCACTTACATTTTAAATAGCTGCAGAGTCCAATCAGCAGCAGCAAAGTGAAGCAACTCCTACCTGTTAGGTCAGCATTGGGCCACCATCCTAATTCACAAGCTTTGCAGGTGAATTCGTCTTGCACGAACTCATTCTCTTTGCAGGCTGTGCATATCCAACAGCAACTCACTTCTCCTTTCCGGATAACCTGTAAATAGCGATGTTTTATATATTTCAAAGGTGGTTGTGCCAGAAATTTTCTTTTGGATGAGGAATTATTTTTGTATTATAATTAAAATAAAAGAGTAATTATTTTTCAGAATTCTCTCCACCAAGAAACAAGTATATGGCTTGAAATATGCCTGATTACCTTATAGTTCTTCATGTCAATTTTATTCTTTGAATCCTGGGTCTGACCCCTAAATTTTAATTTTGTACAATTATTTTTACTGCACAGGGACATTTTAATTTGATAAAGTACATGCTCTCTTTCTCTCTATATATAGATAGATATAGATAGATATAGATATCTATCTATATATCTTTATATTAATATCTATATAGAGAGATCTTTCTATATACACAGAGAGATCTCTGTGTGTTTGTGTATATGTGTGTGTATTTTTTTCACTTACCTTTTAGGAGTAGCATCCGCAAAGCCATTTCTGTGGCTAATATCAAACAGCATAGCGCCTGTTTTTCTAAGTCTTTAGGATTTTGTGTTAAACAGTCACATCTTTAGCCAACTTTGAATTAATATTTTCCAATACATTTTATTGATTCAGACTTTTAATTAGATTCAAGTTACTGTTATACGTGTGTCTGCCTGAACAACATTTTAAAATATTTTCTGCAGTGCTGACCTAAGAATTATTACTTCTTCCAACTTTTGTTTGAGTAGTTTTTATTTTTATTACTTTTGAAAACGATGATTTACTTGGCATGGGGGATTTCATTGAATACCTCATTTCCCTTCATTCAGCACTTCATGCCATTGTGTTGGTCTTGGGAATAGAATTATAGGCTCACTTCTAGTTCTTTCGACACTTCAAATATGTCATGGTTTTCTTCACATATGATATTTGAAAAGTTTAATGCAATTGTTATTTTGTTTCAGTATTGAAGTAGGTTTAATATTGTGGCCGATATTCAGATTTTCCTTTTATCTTTTAAAATACAATTTCATTGTTTTTGTTTATTCTTTGAATTCATTTTCTTTGGGAGTTATAGAGTTTCCTGTATTTGAGTTTATAATTCATTACCTATGGCTTTTATATCATCATTATTTTAGAATTATTATTGCTTAGCTCTCTCTCCTGTCCTTTTGAGTCTTCAATTGTACCAGAATAAACTTTGAATAGTACTCTCTAAGTCCCTTAATGTATTTTCTTTTCTTTTATTTCTCTCTCTTTGTCTTATTTGGCTACTTTTCTAATTGGAAATTTTTAATATAATATAATTTCATGTCATGTAAATAGTTCTCCACTTTCAATAATTTCACAGCTATTATAACATGAGGGTACACTTAGGTGAGTATTTATGAAATTTTATTGCAAGTACATTTTTCTTTTTTCTTGGTGACTTTCCTGTCTTTAAATTTAGGAGACATTCTTACAATTTTTTAGCAACTAAATGAGGCATTAATGAACAACAACTGACTACACAAGTCCTAATTGCTTATTGCTGATGTGAGGCAATGTGAGTAGCAATTAGAAGCAGGCTCTGGTGGCCAGAAACTGTTTATAACGGTCAAGTGACATAGACAAATCCTAGTCTTTCTCTGTTTCTCAGTTTTACAACTTGCCAAATGGTGTGTGATACTTTTTCCTCTGGATGAATCTGAGAGTTAATAAATATAAAAACACATGAAGTGCAATATAAATGACTACATATATATACAATAATTGACTGTATATATCTTATTTTGCTACAATTTAGATGGTTGACAGAGGCAGAGTTTAATGCAAACACTTTTTTCTGAGATAAGAAGGTGTCATTAAAAATATGCTAGTGACTTTGGGAGAAACAGTTTTCTTAAATATCCCTCTTCAAATATTCGAATGTGTCTAACACAGACACTAGCGAACATTCACTGGTTGGACCTGGGGCCCTGACCTAGCTATAAAGTCCTCAGTGAAGATGCTGCAGGATCCCTAGGAAGGAATGACCCTTTGCTGGGAAAGTCCCTGGGGTTGTCAGGTGGCTGCTGCTCCAGGGTAAGCTTGGGAGCTCCTGTAATGACTCATCCGCAAATCAAAGGCTAGTGAGTGCAAACCCTGGAGGGGATGAAGGACTTTGGAAAGATTTACTATCAGGTCACTGAGACTTTGAAAGCAGTGATGGTTGGTACATGGAACTCTGTGCCCAGTAAGCAGTCAATTCAACAGAGCCAAGGGAAGACCCCCAAAAGACTATTTCTGATGGGGGTGGGAGGAACCATTATTCTGCTGTCAGTATTTATATTATCCAGCTGAGAAGTATTGAACCACTCCAAATTTGGCCTATGATACTACTAAAATGAAATTGTGATGAGTATAAATTAGTGATACTGGCATTCTTACATATTTAAATATATGCATTAAAGTTGATAACTTTAGATTTAAAAAAAAGTTGTGCGACTGGAGAGATAGTTCATAGGTAAGGTGCTTGCCATGTGTGCATGCAGCAAATCCCGGCTGAATCCACTGATAAAATATGTTCAATTTTACTCAGTCTTGACTTTTTACAACAAGTCTAAAATAATTTTTCTGTTTATGCCATTTAGATGTTATAAATCCATTGAAAAATTTTATGTGATATCTCCTATTCATTATTTGGATGAATGAAGAAATTGGACATGATTTTGGGGCAAAATAAAAGAAAGACACAAATTTAATTCTTGCCAAATAAACATAGAACAAAATCAGTAATTGAAAAGAAATGAATAATTGAGTGAAGGCAATATTTTATTGCTTCTGGGCTTCTGATAGCAGAAGAAATGACATGCGAAAATGTTGATAAACGTATTGACACATACATCATCTTAGGGAGGACAACGTTATAATATTTAGTCATCTCATGCATTAGTATCCTTTCAATGATCTAAATCTCTGTAGCAACCCATTGAAAATGTCTTTCAACAAATTCTGCCTTCTAAAAATCATACCTTTGTGTCTTCTCCAACAACACTGCTTTAGAAATGGTCTGTGTGACAACAGAGCAAGGCAGATGATAGAGTGTGATATCCTATGTGTGGCCATAAAATACACAACAGCTTCTACCGTAGCCTCCTGAATCATATTTCTTGTTTAAAAAAGTTATAATAATCTAAGATAACTCTAAAATCATATGGAGAGATCTACCTCCCATTTCTAGTAAAGCGTGCAGATGACAAAATCCTCAGACAAAATCTTGAATGAATCATGAGTCAGAATTACTCAATTAAGCCTCTCTTGAATTCTTGACTTTCAGAATAGATGGGATGGGGGGGGGGGAAAAGTAAAGAGTTAAGGTGATTGCCTTGCCTGTGGGCAACCCTAGTTGCATTCCCAGCACTGAATACGATCTCCAGGAATGTCTGAGCAGAGAGACAGAAGTAAGCCTTAAGAAGGGGTAGTTGTGCCCAAAAATTTCGATCCACTCATCAATTAACCAAGTTTGCTGTCAAAAGGTAAATGTGAGAAAATTGTAAAATTTCACAATAAACCTCACTTGGCTATTTTTTTATTGATGTGTTTTTAAGCTTACTCATCTAACATAATGTCCAACATAATGATAATTGTTCCTTAAAGTATTATTTCTTGGGAGGGTGTGGTTCAGGCGGCAGAACACATATGTAGCACGTGTAAGCCCTTCCTTGAGTTCGGTCTCAACATTTGCCCTCTACACTACCACACACCACCAGGTAAGGCCCCAATAATTTTATTTTAATTTATCTTTTTGTTGCCAGGAAATTACAAAGTTCTTCATCATTTTGTTCTGGGCACACAATGTTGCAACACCAAATACTTCACCAGTATCAGCCTCCCTCCACAATGCTGCTCCAACCCCAATTGCCTTCCACTCACCAGTCCACTTCTATGAGAGACTTATACATATGTTTTGCTCTGTGGCTTACAGTACTGTTCCCGATAGGCATTCATACACACTTCAGCACCACCTCCCCAGCTGAATGCTTTCTGAAACCACAGTTGTGCCCCTCCATGTGCTATCCCACCATCCCCACAAGTGGCATGTTTACTGAATACCACTTCTCATGTTCTTTGTTTCCATTGTCTCTGGGGACTTGTTATTCCCTAGTTATGTTTCTCTATATTCTGCATATGAGAGAGATCACTCCATGTCAATCTCCTTCTAACTTCACTCAGCCTGATATTTTCCAGGTCCCTCCACGAGGCAGTAAATCTCATGACTTTATCTTTTCTAATGCCCAAATTATAGTCCAGTGTGTAAAATGGGGGAGAAGAGATTAACAGAAACTTCCTCAGAGAAGAAATATAATCGACCGAAAGACAATAACAAAATGTATTACATTACAAATCATCATGGAGATGTACATTGAAACATCAATGAGATATCTTACATCACAGAAACTGGCACACATGAAAATGAATAGAAATGACCAATGCTAGCATGAATGTAGATAGAAAGAGACTCTCATTCACTGCTGGCAGAAATGCTGACTGGTCCATCTTTCTGGAGAATAATATGGACATTCCTAAAAATGTAGGAACTGAGCTTCTATATGACCCAGAAATTCAAGTTCTTGGAATATACTCCAAAGGTCTTAAAACAAAATGGAGAAAACATATTGAAGTACTGTCCACAATAGCCAAAATCTGGAAACAACTAGTGTCCAAGAATAAACGGCTGGTTAAGAAACTAATTTTTTTTCTTATATTTTTTATTGTTCACTGTATATGTTCCATTTTGCTATCTTTGATTTTGCTTCACATTTTCACTTTATTTTCAAACTTTTAATTCATTTTATTTATATTTTTATTCTATTTCATTTTTTATATTTCTGTTTAAATTTTCATTTGTCTTCTCTTGACATTAGTGTCTTCTTTTAAATCCATCAGTGTGTATTTATACTGTATATTTATTTTAATATAGTGGATAAAGATCTAATCTAAAGGAAAAGTTTGTCTTCATTATTAATACACAACCCCTTGGAGTTTATATTTAATTCCTCTTGCATTAAATGCAATTCCTTCACACTAGTGGACATCCTGTGTGATATTGTGTGTGAGCTCTTCGAACCTTCATAAATCTACCCTAGGCATATGCAGGTTTGTCAGATACTCTGGAATATTTTCTGCATAGATCCTTCTCCCTTGTACTAGTATAAGTTTCAGGTTCCTTGGCTTTCTAATCTCTGATTTCTGTTTTCTCAAATTTGTGGTATGTGTCGGGGGAGCACACCTGGTGGTGCTCCAGGTTTATTCTTGCCTCTGTGCTCAATCAATCACTCTGCGGACACAATGCAGTGTCAGGGATAAAACTGGAGTCAGCCACGAGCAAAACAAAAACTGTACTATCTGCAAGACCCTTTAATCTTTGGTGAACAAGATGGTAAGCTTTGTGTTCTCATTGGATAATGATCAGAAACTACACTCAGAAAGTCTGAGTGATTTTAGAGTTTACTTTGGTTGCTTTCTTCAAATCCCAGGAATCAAGGTTATGATTGAACACAGTGATTTCCAGTGCTTGAACACAGTGATTTGATACATTATGTGAAATTCTCCGGCTCTTTACAACTGAAAACAAAACCTGCATCAAGTTAATCCCTGTGACAAAAAGAATTCCCTCCCAAACACATGTTCCATTTGCAAACTCAGAACTTCAATGAAATATTTCCACAGATTAGAATCACATTAATGTTATCCTTCATGTAATGAAATTAGCTTCTCACATATCAGCTTGGAATTCATATTACTATTTTAGAATTACACTTTTTAAAAAATGGTTGTGTTTGTCAAGAAAAAGTTTTTTCCTTCTTTTACTTTCATAGAAAACTTCTTTTACTTTCTTATTTTAGAAAATAGAATCAAATTAAATCTTGAAATATTCACTACTATCCTTAGAGTTAACATGAGAATTTTAATTCTAAGTAATTATTTTTCTATGATAAGAGTAAAATGGTAGTAATTAACAAATACCTACGGAAATAATTATAAACTAGTTTTTTTTTGTTTTTTTTTTTGGGCGGTCACACCCAGCGATGCTCAGGGTTACTCCTGGCTCTGCGCTCAGAAATCACTCCTGGCACTGAGTGGAGGACCATATGGGATGCCAGGGGATCTAACCCAGGTCGGCTGCATGCAAGGCAAATGCCCTACCAGCTGGACTATCGCTCCGGCCCCTAAATTAGTTTTGAATAGAGACTGGAGCAATAGTACAGTGAATAGAGAGCTTGCCTGCCACTCAGTTGACTACAGTTCACTTCCCAGTACTCGTTATGGTCCCCTGAACACCATAGGAGTATCCCGAGCACAGAGCCAGAAGTAAGCCGTGAGCACCATTGGTGGGGCCCAAACAAACAAACAAAAAATTTTGGAATGAGTGAGTAAAAGAACATATAACTACTTTGCTTAAGCTATCAATAAATCATGAAAAAAATTGAGCTGTTAGCTGAAGTCAATTTTTATTACTTCTCCTTTTTAATTACAAACTTAGTATAGTTTTTCAGACTGTATCTATAAATACTGGATTTGCCATTGTCATCTCACCACTATGCCTCTACACTAAGATTTTATTTACCATTTTATAACTCAACTCCAGCTCTATCTTATAACCTTACAAAAACCTCTAATTTTTTCTAACTTCAGCAAAACAGGTATGTAGTTGTCTAACCCAGCTGCAATGCCTGTGAGTTCCTGGCCACACTCACTTGGTTTTCAGATAATACTTACCAATGTTCCGAAAATCATACCAAGAACACACAATGTGGCCACTGAATAAAAGATGAATTAGACATAATCTGTCTACTCACAGAATATTAGTGCCTCCCAATCCCAATACCTTTAAAATTTCAGCTGATTAGCCAAGTATTCACTTAGCCTATGGTCCTTGTTTATGAACCAGACTTACTCCTTTCTTATGTGAGCCAGCCAACTAAGGAAGAACACGGTCTTACTTAGCATCAGCTGCTGATGACCTCAAAAGCATCCTCATAGCTCTCTGTTCTAAGAGGAGGTTTCAAATAGGACATAAACTAATATAATGTTTTTCATCTGATTTTTGCATAAAAATATTCTGCAATTTACGTAGAGAACATATTTTAAGAAGGGATGAGGTGTAACATGTATATGTATGAGTACATGCATGTTTTCTTCAATTGATCTAACAGGAAAATATACATATTAATAAATTGTAATAAAAGTTGATCATATACTTCATTTGGAATTACTTCCATATTTCATCTATTAATATAACTGTTTACAACATCAGATATATTCTGCACAATAGCTATATCTGGAGCACTGAGCATTCTTTTTCCAAATTAATTTTGGAACCATTGTAATTGGAATTCTCTAATAATTAAAACATAATTTTCATTTTATTATCACAAATTAGCTTTTGTTCTCTAATTATTTCACATATATAATAGATTTGATTCATAAAGTTAATCTTTGATTATCTCTAATTTGTGTTCCAACTTCATGTATTTTGATTTCTATTTTATTCCTACTAATATTTATTTTGCTTGCAGTATGCCCTTAATTGATGAGTAAAATGTCATTTCATTGTTATACTAAAAGATTTTAGGACAACTGGGTCATGATATAAGTTTTGTTATTTCACTAAAAACCGGTTTTGAAAAATAAGGTTGACCAAGACACAGAAACTGCTTTGAATCATTTTGCATCTTGTGTATATGGCGCTGGGTTTATTGCTAGGTCACCTGCTGATATACACAATGCAATTGAATGACTCAATGACAGATGCTGCAGGAATCTAAAAGTCTTTATGGCACAGGAAATTGAGTGTGTTGTGACTAAGCTTCTAAAGCATTTTTAATGGATTTTTAAACCTAAGGTATTATTTAGGAAGAAAGAAAATAAACAGCATAAAGAAAAAATAATGAAGGGATAAGTAGTTATGATCCAAGGAAACAAATATTTCTTCAAGAGGGAAATGCCATAAAGAACAAAGAGGAGAAATCAAGCAGAGCCTCCCTGGGTGGGACTGGAGGAAACCCAGGGAGTCCTGCCTCCCTTTGTCCTCCATGACACTCCAAACAAGAGCTCCATTTGTATTGGTTTTCTTCCAGTTACACTCAGTGTTGCTCAGAACAAGGGGCCGCATTTAACTTTATTTTGCATATAAGAGCTAGCACAATTCACAGCACATTTTAGTTTCCCAGTCATGTATAGAACAAAGGAGGGAAAAATACAAAATATGAACTAAGTAGAATCAATCAATGGAAAGGAAGAATTCTGAGAGATTGGGAAAACTGAAGAGATACTTTTTAATAGAAAACAAAAAGCAATGCTTTCAGGAAACCTCTGCATTGCAGTATCTTTGGAAAATCAATACAATTATATAGGAATATAAAATGATCATCACTTCACTTGTATCACTTGTCTTCCTGTTGTTGATCAATTTGCTTGAGTGGGCACCAGTAATGTCATAGTTTGAACTCAGCTATTTGTTAGGTACTCTTTACAGACTTATATTACTTTTCCCAACAATAATGAATGCCACAGTACAATAGAAAAATATTGTACATATGAAACATAGGGTAAGAAAAATGATCCTTTGTAGGAAGCTTGCCACAGTCAGGGAAGGGAGTAGGAAAGGAAAGAGATGACACTGATGGGGGAAGAGGTCAATTTGGACGAGAACTGGGTGTCAAAAAGGAGGTAAAATGATGTTCATGATACCTTTTTGGTACCAGTGTTGAAAACCTCATTGCCTTCAAATAAAAAAAAAAAAGGGAAAAGTGTCTGCCATAGAGAGACCAGGATTGGCAGGAAATTAGGGACATTGGTGGAGGAAAGGGGACACTGGTGAAGGGACCCCTGCTTGATTGTGTTTGCCTGAAACTCATCATGAATAACTTTATAATTTGATAATGCATGGTGATTCAGTCTTTTTTTAAAGGAGGAGGTAGTTACATGCATTTTTAGGCAAGTAAACAGCTACAAAGGAAATCAGTCTCTGCGAATCACATGCATGTATTTCCCACTATTTCCATAGAATCACATGCATGTTACTTCCCACTCTTTCCATAGAATCACATGCATGTTATTTCCCACTCTTTCCATAGAATCACATGCATGTTATTTCCCACTCTTTCTATTCTGCCAGGGAGAATACATGACACTCTGAGAACCAAAACTATATCTCAGGGACTGTCTCCTATGTGTTTTCCCTGGTTTTATCTAATAAACCCACATATCAGATATGATACTATATATAAAGATAAATAAAAGATCTGATCATTGAGGTTAAGAGACAGCAATAAAATAAACATTCTCCTTTTGGTTCACCTGTAAAATACTCTAGAGGGTCTATGGTAAGTCAGGCACTGTGTCAATACTAGTAACAGTTCGAGCTTTCCTCTCCTTGGGGAGTCGATAATCTAGATTAGGATTTTGAGTAATTGAAAGCAAAAAAATGTGTAAAAGGATATTAGGCAGAGAGACCAAGTAGTTTTTTAAAGGCATTAACCCTTAAATAACTCAAACAAATACCTACTTGGATCTGTACAACCTAAAAGTGAGTTCCTCCATAACGTCTTTATCAGTTTTCTTATCCTAGTCTCAGTATTAACAGGGAGTATCTTGGAGTAAAGAGTCATAATTTTGAATGTCTGACCAAGTCAAATCTACCTGACAGGATATGTTATTTGAATGAAATTTAAAAAAGGAATGAAATTAAGTCTTGATTTTTCCTAATGAGAAAAGAATTCCACATAGTGAGAGCAGATAGAGCAAAGACCTATTGGTAATAAAAACCTGGCATTCAACTTTTCTCTCCCATCTCTCCTCTGTATGCATATTAGAATTCAATAAATACTCCTTTTTTAAAAGGCAATATCATGTCCACTACTGTCACTTCCCAAACACAAAACTCTGCAGTTTCTGCTCTGTGATGTAAACGATTCAATAACAGTGACCATTGGAACTAAGCCTGAAATTTGTCAATGGATTTGTATCAAACTTAAGGTTCCAAATAATTCTGTAACCAGGAAATGAGCATAGATACAGGGTAAGAAATGAAGGTAAAGATTTAGATATTACATCCTCTCCCGATAATTGTAAGAGTGTAGTAATTCTTATTATTAACAGTGCTTGCAAAACTTCCCTCTTATTCAAAGAGACTATATTAATTTCATGTTTTCACATATATAGTAAGAGAGAAATCCAATAATTTTTTAACATACTAAACATATTTCTCTCTCCTAGGCGTTAGCTCAGGACTCAGAACTTCCTCTATTGTTCTCACCAGACCACAACAAGAGCAGTGAGACCCAGTGGGGTCATTCTCACTGTGCCACATGTGAACAGTAGTCACATAATAGAATATGGACTCCAATTTCGCCAGCACATGGGTGGCGTCAATGGGTCCAGTGATATAACTTCTTTTGAGTGATTTTTGACCATAGAAAATAGAAAATCACAAAATCACACATGGCATGTATCCTTCTTCCTTGCTCCAACAGTTCAACAACCTAGCCAGAAGTGTCCTTGAGTCTGAGTGCCTCACTTTTGTCCCAGAAGCAGCCTGCTATTCAGGAATGGATTCCTTGGTGATGGTAGTAGCATTTTCACCCTTTCAAGTCTTGCTTCTTCAGTAATGCATTAAGCATTGCTTAATTTTAAGAATTCAGGGGAACCCACATTAAGTTCCTGAGAACTATGTTTTCCAAACTCTCTTAGCAACCCTCTGGAGAGATTTGGACAAAAAAGAAGGTGCCAACAAGAGACTGGAGAAGAGAGGGTCAGTCAAGTTTCCTGTCTGGCCTCTCCTGGGGCTTGCAGGCTCAAGGGAAGATTTCTATCACCGTACCTGGGGCACTGGGGAATGCCTCCTATTGTGGCTGGTTAACTATAATAAAATACACTGCTTCCAGGATGAAAAGAAAAACATTACTCTTCAGAGGTTAAAATTTAGGGCTGCCTGGAAAAGGAAACCAAATGAGTTTTGCTCAGCTACTTCTGCAACCCTCTAAGGCAAACTTTGGTTTATATACTCTTCTGACAGGTAAGTAAAATATCCTCTACAGAAGGAGATTTATATTTGAAATCATAGCCAGAATGAGTGAAAGCATTTGTAGTGTTAACGAGCATAGGCAATTCCAAACACTTTGGCTGAGAAAGGGCAAACATGTGTTAGAGATTGTTAGTAAGGCAGGGGGCATTCAAGGTTTGTGGTAATGCAAGCGAAGCAACAATTTCAAAGATACTTTGCTCATGAAAAAGAAGGTAAAGAAATTTTGGAGGGGCCAGAGTGATAGCACAGCAGGTAGGGTGTTTGCCTTGCGGCTGACCGGGTTCTATCTCCAGCATCCCACATAGTCCCCTGAGCACTGCCAGGAGTAATTCCTGAGTGAAGAGCCAGGAGTAACCCCTGAGCATTGCTGGGTGTGACCCAAAAAAGAAAAAAAAAGAAAAGAAAAAAGAGAAATTTTGGAAGTAGCTGGAGGATTATACAGCAGGTAGGGCATCTGCCTTGCACATGGACAGCCCAGGTTTGATCCTCAGAATCCCATCTGGTCTCCATCTGGTCTCCTGAGCACTACCAGGAGTGATTCCTGAGTGCAGAGCCAGGAGTTACACCTGAAATGATTGGGTGCAGTCCAAAACAAAACTAAACAAAAAATAAAGGAAATTGTGCCACGATATGCAGCATGTATATTATTCGACAATAAACAAGATAAAATCATGCCTTTTAAAGCTACTGTTGGGATACTATCTTGTTAAGTAAACTCAGTCAGAGGAAGAATAAATGTTGATGGGCTTATATGAAATAGAAACAAAGGGAATGAAGAGTGTCCAATGAAAACAAACCCTTGAACTCTGACAACTGAACCCAGGTCACCAATCAGGGTGGACCAATCAGGAATGTCCGGTGAGGAGTGAGTGTGGGAGCAATGGGTGGACCAGAAAAGATTTAGGAATAATGGTAGGAGGAGGGTCTTTGTCTCTTTGCTTCTGGTGGTGGCGCAGAACATTGCACACCAAAAGCATAAACATCAACACTATTGTAAACTATATTACCTCAATTACAATAAAAGTCAGTTCCAAAAAAAAAGAACACAGAGTGTAGATGAACATTTTCCTGGCCTACTTATGTTGGTAGGCTCAGTTTATCAAGATCTCAGTAAGGGGCTGGAATACAGATGGCCTGGGTATCTGTAGATGCAAATGAGAAAGTTGAATTCTTTTTTTTTAATAAAAGGAATTTGTTTTCCTCTTTACTTTTTATGTATTTCTGATGAAAAAAGACCAATGCTCAGTTTGCCTCTGTGTCCACATATATCTCACATGCTACCTCCCCGTCCCTTTGTCCCTTTTAAAAATTTTTATAAGAATATTCTTATATTAAATTCCCTCCATGGCAAAATATCTCCTCCCAACCCTAATAGGACACTCATACAGAAAAAGTTTTAATTATTATTTTTTAAAAGTTGATTTACCTGTGATTGGGACATGATTAATATTAATTCTCCTTCCATAAGGTATTGATATAAAAATAAATGTTATTTTTAACGATTCAATAACATAAGAAATGGGACTTTCAACTTAGATCAAAGGAAAATACTATAAGAAAGTTCTATGGGTTATCAAAAAAGGCCTCAGATATTTGTGCTAGTTGCTAAGTGGTATTTGACATTCAAAAAGCATAATCCTTTCCTAAAGATTACATTTTCCAGTTCAAGTCTACAACCACCTTATAAATTGCCTCTGTCTGGTGTTTTCAGTGACTCACAAAGATCTGGCTCTATGCATCTTGTGCCAGTAGGTGGCAAATTGGTGGTGTAAGAACCTTAAGTGCTATTGTTTGGCAAATGAGATCCATTCCATTCCCTTGCATCCCTCCCGTGGTTCTTGTAAAAAACAAGCAAATATCCCCCTCTCACCACCTCTCCAGGTGCTCTCTGAGCTGGCCTGATTCTCTCCTGCAGTGAGTACATGGAATTTCTAAAATGGACCCCCAAGAGATTTGCATTTATAGTAAGTGCTCTGTAATAGCCCAGCAGTGATCTCTAGGTTCTCCTTTCTTTATGTGGATATAATGCAAATACAAACCTGGGGCCAGAAACAGGAGGGCTATAGCTGGGCACAGAGGCAGGTGCCAACCAACCAGCCTTCTTCTGAATCTAGGAAATGGGTCACCTTTCTTCCACAGTGTTACAAGGAGCAAGACCTAAGTTATGTGAGTCCCATTCAGGGCCTAAGTAGTCAAAGTCACAGGAGGGGACCGTAGAAGGCAGTTGGGATATGGCATTTCTCTGGTGTATACTAATCTCTTATCAGGGCTTTTCCCTTCTTTTTCACAAGACAGACTTTGCAAGTACCAGGAATTGTTTCTCTACTGCTGTCTATGGACAGATTCATTCATTGCTTCTCCCACAGGAGACTGGAGCCCTGAGTCAAGCATGCTACTGAAAGAATGGCCCCTCACCCACAGAACACAAAGACAGGAACCAGAGGTAGCTGGTAAAATGCCAGAGGTAACTAATAAAATGATGGCTCAACCGAAAGTAATTGATAAAATGATGGCTTGATAAGAGCACAGCAGGAAGGGCCTTAAGCAAATAATTCCAGGGAGGGCTATAAGGCAAACATTCCCGAGAGGTTGAGTCTGATGTCCCCCTCTGTATTTGGTATGATACGTGACTGGGCCCATGCCGTGCCAAATATGGAAAAAAAGTATTAGGCACTCTTAGATTGGTGGGTGATGGTTACCTGGTGCAGAGTGATTGGCTGCCTGTGCGCAGACCTTGATGTAATATTTTAAACCTATTGGGTAGTTATGCACGGGCTTTTCTGTAGCGCGGGAATTATTCCTTAAAAAATCGTCCCTGGAAGGGCTCGGGGCTCTGAGCCACTGACCGTTTGGGGTCACGCTATGAGCCCGAGTATACTCGCTTATTAATAAAACCCTTGCTTTTGCATAGGACTTGATCTCTCAGAGTTTTCCTTGGTAGGTGCGGCGTTCCAAGGCTCCCATCAGTCACCCCATTGGGTGGCCAACCCTTACACTACTGTGGGTCATAGAAGATGAAAGCTCAGGGATTCTGCACTTGCTCCACCCCTGAGACTTTGGATGCTGGACACATTGACTTTATCTATTAGGTAAAAAAAAATAATAATACAGAGCTTGTGGTCTTACATCTTATAACAGTTAAGAGATCTGTGACCTCTAGATTTAGGAGGGTATATTCCTATAAAGCATCTGCCATCTCATAGGGAAGAATTCTAGCAGCATGAAATTTTAGGGATAGCCTCCATACTGGAAACAAGAGTTTGGAATCACTCTTTGTTCTTGTTGTTGTTGCGGTTTGCAACTGTCTATGTAATACTGTCCTAGTAGTGCTCAGGAACTAATTTGAAGAGCTCAGAGTTATTCTTGGTAGTACTCAGGGCCAATACAATGCTATGGACTGAGACCAGGAGCTTTCACATGCAAGGTATGCAAACACTCTAACACACTGTGCTATAACCCTCCTCTTTGAGAAAACATTCTTACCCTTTGTTCATATGTCTGCAATGAGTAGAAACGAACAGTGTTCCCAGAATGTCCAAGGCCACACCAGCCAGGAATCCTACCACATATCTCCTGGTGTCAAAACACACCCATGAATTTTCCATCGCATGGCAGAAGGCCTCCAGCATCCTGTCATAATTCTAGAACAATTCTGCCCAATTAAATGCCATGATAATGACCAAATGTCTTAGACATCACACCTGCAGAGAAGGTCTTTCCCAGAGACACTGCAGTCAGGGCTGAGACCATTCATAAATACCTTCTCTACTGCAAAGGATGTTCCAGGTCCAAACTAGACACTCAACTCCAGACCCTTCTACCAGTAAAGGGTGTATGTCTTCTCCCATTTCTGCAACAACACTTTCACATGTGACTAGATTCCTGTCCTCAGGACCTCTTAATGTACTTCTTCGGACACCTTCCCTGCCTGTGGAGGCTCTGTAACACCTGAGAATGGCAGAGTCACTTGGCAGTTCAAGAGAACCAAAAGATTCAAAGGGCATCGACTTTAGCTCCAGCTGTGCTGGGCGACATTTAGGTGACAGCCTGTCTGCTCTTAGAGGTGAATCACACAAAATTAGAGATGGAAAAGGCCTATTAGGTCACTCATCCTATGCTCCTGCCAGCCCATGATCACTCCCCATGCTCTTCTTCCTAGTGTATCATCCAGTTGGGTTTTAAAATAGCCCTACGAAAGCAGGATGAGAATGCTATTCGGGTCTCCCAAAGAGGAATAGAAAGAGCTATGCTTGGAATATCACACCACACTCAACTGAGAGAAGGACCTCCATCGCTGTTCCAGAGTCAGGGACGCTTTCTGATTTGCCAAGGCATCAAAAATTAGATGGGCTGGACATGTAATGTGATTTGGAGACGACCGCTGGACTAGAGCCGTTACCGACTGGATCCCAAGGGATGTCAAAAGATCACGTGGTCGCCCACCTACAAGATGGTTAGACTTCTTCGTCAAGACCCTGAATGAACTGTTTGAGGCTCTTCGTATTCCTGAAGCAACCAAATGTCATTGAGCTACACTGGCATGCGATAGGGTCAAATGGAAATGTTACTGGCGCCCGCTTGAGCAAATCAATGAATAACGGGATGTCAAGTGATCAAGTGATTAAGTGATGGGATGGAGACAATGGGTGTTCACCAAGCCCTCTATAGTACATCCAACCCAGTGTCCATTATTTAATCTTCATTTACTCTAATTTTATGTATACAGTAACATTGTGGTTACTCATTTACTCCAAGCTCCTAAAATAAGCTATTGAGAAAAACTAGTGGGAACTCTAATAAGTTATGACTAGAACTTTATTATTTTAAAGTTATTAAGAAAAAGCAAAGAACTTGGTAGAAAGGAGTAGTGATTCTGCTACCTCAGTTCAACTTCTATTTTATTTATTTTCTTATTTAAAGATGACATGCTTATTGTTGAGCTTCCTTATTCCTTAACAATAGCTAAAACTATGAGTAAGCAGGATCATTGCTATTACTTTCCGCATTTGATTCAAGTTCTTATGTGTTTGTTTTAGGGGCTACATTCGACAAGGCTCTGGCACTATACCTGGTTTAGTAGTCAGGGGTTAGCTTGGGAAACACCAGAGATATTCCTGAAGGTGTTCATGGAACCCTCTGGTACAGGGAGTTAAACTTGGTCTTTCTATATGGAAACCATGTCACTTGTCTTTTGAGCTATCACCCCAGGTCCACAATTTTTTAGGAGTGTTAGGGGCCATTGTTGGTAGTGCTCAGGGCCTTTCCTGGCTCTGTGCTCAGGGATCACTCCTGAATGGGCTCAGGGAATAATGATGGGACGCAGGAGATTGAACTCAGGTCAATCACAGGTAAGGGAAACACCCTGCCAGCTTTACTACTTCTCTGGTTTCTGTCCACAATTTGTAACTCAATGATTGTCCTTTATTTCTACATTATATTTAAGGTTCCAGATCATCTACAGGGATATAGTATGAGCATGGGGCATGGGGTGGGAAGGGAGGGGGGACACTGGGACAATAGAGTCAGGCAGTGGACACTCTGGTGGAGCGTGTGACACTGTAATGTTTTATGCATAAATCCGTACTATTAAACATATTAAAAAGCATAGAGTCAAAAGTAAAATTTTTTGTTTTAAACAATGCTGTTAACCTGGAGATAACCACAATTATTCTGAGGATAATGATGGAGGGAATATGAGAATATTGGTGGAGATAAGTGAACACAGGTGGTGGATTTGGTGTTGTAACATTGTATGCCTGGAACTCTATTATAACCAACTTTGTAAACCATGATGCCTTAATGATTTTTTAAAGAAAAGATATAAGATCATCATTGCAACTCATAAAAATATGACTAGTCTCTATATCTCAATGGCTTGCTTATTCCTGTTTTTAAACTTTGTCTTTTAATTCTAGCTTAACAAAATAACAAATAGAGTGAGACTGGTATGTCTTTTTGAGCAGTCTTCACTAAGAAAAATGTCTGTTTTCTTAGTCTTCACTAAGAAAAATATGTGAATAAACAGGAGGGATTCACATGGACACTGTCCAAGAATATATTTTGTTACTGACTTACCTTAATTTGCCCCTTTAAACAAGGCTCACTGCACACAGATCGAACCATCCCACTCTTGTTCATCTGGATTTTGTAATCGTCAATGTTCAATACCCCTTCGTGCCAGGTTCCAACATGAACATAATCATAGCGGTTAGCATCAGTGTACTGCAGATTCATGATATCATACCTATAAGGAAAACAACATATGTGTGTTGGGAATCTGTACAGCTGCAGAATGCAAAGAGAATTGGCAAATAATAATAGTAGAGGACAATAAAAGCTATTCTCATCCTATGTTTTATATACAATATTTGTTTTTATTGATTTCTAATATTTTCCTGGTTTAAAAACAAGCGAATTATCTTCAACCCATGTCACTCATATTTGCCAAAGGATTTATTTTTATGCTCTTTCTCTGTACTTTTTCTTTTTTTGCAGTTTTTGGGTCAATGGTCAGGGCTTAAAGCAAATGCCCTTGCTCAAGGCAAGTGCTTTCCCCTCTGTACAATTTCACCAGTCCTTTTCTCTGTGCTTTTTCATAAATAAATAAGCTTCTGTGTGCTGAATTGATCACCATCACCCTCAAATCAATTAAGTTATTCTTTAAACAAGTAAATATTATTGAGAAAGTTCATTTCTAAACTGGATGCTTTTAATATAAATTGCCTTTTACCTTCAGTTGTCATTTTCATTATTGGATTAAAAGAGGTTAGCTTTGCAACCTGGAATATTTATAGGTGTTAATAGAGCAAGAAATCTGAGAAATGCATCTTTAATCAGCAAGGATTGAACACTTTGAGCACTGACATTTAAACTGGTCTCTTTCCTGATTAGAACCAAACCATTTTTGAATCTAAATAATTGATGCCATTTATGTTAGTGATTTCAAATGTGACAATTTTATAGAAGAGCAACATCTACATTCAGCAACCACTGCGGCAGTTGGAGTTCTGGGGACCAGAACTCATCATTTTCCAGCTTGAGCAGAGTGCTCCAATGCTATGCAAAGAACACAGAAGTTGACATTAGAATGTGCAAGTGCTAACATTTTAAGGCAGAGTATATGCCTTCGTAATGTCACTAAATTCTTTAAATTTAGTTCTTGTGCGCATTTATTAGCAAGGGATGTGAAAATTCTTTCATGATTGTAACACATGTATGTGGATGGCAATATCACCCTATCATTCATATTTGTATTATCGTGACTACCTAAAATACGTGAATTATTTCTATGACTGTGAATTAAAAAAAACCTGGGAAATGCCTTTATGTTTCCATAATCATTCACTGCTCCATCACAGAAACCTTTATGGAATTCTTCAATATTTCTTGTATGCCATCACTTATTCTAAGTAAGCTAAAACTTTAGGGACATTCTCCTCAAAATGTATGCTTGATTCTTCCTTAGTGTCATGCAATGTGGAATTCTTTTTTCACTCTTGTTTATTGTTCATTGGAGGTCACACCAGGTGGTGCCCAGGATTTAATCTTAGCTCTCTGTTCATCTGTCCATGGTGGGTCTTGAGTGACTCCCCAGCTGGGTAGGATGCTGGGGATTGGACCTAGGCTTTCCTCTTGCAAGGCAAATACCCTTTCAACTGTTCTATCCCTTTGGGCCTCTGGAATTGTTTTCTGTGATTTACTGCAGAAATCTCCCCCTCCTGTGTTAGACTATTAGACTTTTGCTCATTGTGTGTGACCCAAGGAAATTGATAGCAATTAGCTAGTACATTTTCATCTTCCTTAGTTCTCCTCTCTGCCTCCCAATTCTATCTAAACTGAGGTATTTTTCCTCTTATTTAGATGCAGAATCCTCAATCAGCATTCCAGAAAGCTGCTACCAACCAATTGTAGAGGTAGACAAGTAATATCCTTTACTAGATTTGCTGCATATGTTTAATACATTTTTGCCTTTCACAAGGTAGCTTATAGCTTTACACCCAGACCAGATTCTAGGGACTTCTATGACTTCTACAACTAGTTGTTCTCTTTAGGAAAAGAGAACTCTGATCTCTTTTAAGGAAGTTCCCTTCCTCTCTCTTAACTAAACAACTCTGAGTGAAGAGAAAATGGCACACCTGGAGAACATTATTTTCTCTCTCTGTTATTTTGACTTTTACGAAAGGAGTAAAAAGTCTATTTTCCCCTGATGCTGAGATACACAGAATGTTCTTTAGAGCACCTCTCTGAGTGATATCAAGGGAATATTTACTGTGGACTGAAGGCTAACACATCCCGCTGATCAATGAACTAATCTTCACCTCCAATATTTTTCTCTATTCTAAACTCATTATGGTTATAGGACTTGCTGTGAATGTTCTGTGTGAGTAGTTTCCTTTTTCATTTTCTTTAATGTTTATGTTTTACTCTGTACTCTGTTATTAAAGCTCCTTTGAGGCTTCCAATGAAAGCTTATCTGCAATGTTGGCTTTAGAATATTTCCTTCTATAAGTCATTTCCGAAGACTTTTATTTCAACTCCCTCATTTGCTCTTCAATAAGAGAAATCAGTTCACACTTCATTAACATTTAGAAACTGGAAAATTCACAATATTTTGGTATGAAGCACATTTTTAAGAAGTTCCAAACACTGAATGTTAAAAAAAAGTACTGAAATACCAAGGGAAAGATACTGACATATTGTAAAAGAGACTATCCCCTGTGCTGAGTGTGTTAATGAACATTGCTTTATTTCTCTTGACCCCAGGATCTCTTCCCAGCATGTTGGCATTTGTTTGGATATCCTCATGCTGTAAATTACAACTCCACAGCATCCCTCACTGCATCCAGTTTATGCTGCATGATGATTAAAATAATCAAAGAGTGACCCAAAGCAAGCATGATGATGTGACAGGAAATAGAAGCTGGGGGAGCTGATTAAAAACAGGCATGAAAAATGAACAGGCCAAATTCGAGCAGGAGGAAATGATCCCTGAAAAATAGATCTCAGATAAAGCTTATGATTAAATATGTAAATAAAGATGGAAAGAAACAAACTAAAAATGTGTGCCTGCACTTTGGATAACAAATAGAGTGAGTAAGAGGAAATACATATCTGCGGTATATGTATGGAATGGAGAATTGAAGTAAATGAGAACAGAATGGAGCTGGCCTTGTGCTCAGGGATTGCACTGCATACCTTACCAGGAGAAGCTAGGCTTCCATTCCAAATATGATCCTTCACAGAACCTACTCTGATGTCGATTTTTCAGTTCCGTTAGAGACTGAATTTCCAGTGGACCGAATGTGTAACAATAGTTTTGAGGAAAGAGTGATCAATGGTCTGACTCTCAGCCCTGTCTGTTTCTCCTTGCACCATTTTCTCAACTGCCCGGCAGCCATCTACATTCCCAGAACTTGGATCATCTCATCTTCCTCACTTATGTTTCCATCTAAATCTGCTTCCACCTAATGAGCAATTCAAATAAATCATCGCTTGTATCACTTGTCTTGTCTTCTCATTGTTCATCGATTTGTTCGAGCAGGCACCAGTAAAGTCTCTATTCGTTGGGAATGAGGTCCATTATTGTTACTGTTTTTGGCATATCGAATACACCACAGGTAGCTTGCCAGGCTCTGTTGTGGCTCTGGTTCATTCCAGGGGGCCCAGTCTTTTTCTGTGTCAGACCTTGAGCCATCTAGGGCCCACAGGGCAGAGCCCTGAGTATAGATAATCCTATCTCCTGTCTGCCACCGGCCTACTTAGCTGGGTACCACAGCCGCATCAGCAACACCTCAAGGGACAGGAAAGCAATCATAAGTACTAATTTTTGTATGACTAATAAATGCTTCTGATAAACCTCATTCCCATGACCTGAATGAATGGTTTGAGACTTTTCATGTTCCTGGTAAGAGCAGATGCCCATGGGCTACACTAGCACATGACAGGAAGTATGTAGATGTTACTGGTGCCCACTCAAGCAAATCAATGAACAACGGAAAGACAAGTGATTCTAGTGATACCAGTGAAGAATAAATGCTCTAATCACATGTTCTTCCTAAGGTTATTGATTTTGACATGGAGAATTCACTTAGGCCTCACAGGGACTCCCCTAAACATAGAACTTCAAGCTTAAATGAAAGTACGAGATATACAGGGAATTAAATAGAATCAAATAGTCTCTTAAAGAAGCTTGAAATAACACTAACAGGGCCTCCAGAAACTTAACCTAATTTTAGGATTAATCTAAAGACAGTGTGATGTGGTTTTAAAAAAATAACAAGACTCCTGTTCAGTTACTTTGTCTCTAAACTTCTCTGGTGTGATTTTTCTTACTTCTTCTGGCACTCGGTTTTCTCACCTATAGAAAGGATAATGATATGCCTTCTCATGCCTCTAGCAATGAGAAGTAAATTATTCGATAATCCATTTTAATACTACATGTGTTTTCCCGAAAAGCTCTCAGTCTGCAAAATCACATACAGAAAGATAAGAGGGATTATGGGGAAGAGCCATTGCTGGTATCCAGAGCAGCAGCTAAGCTGAGAACAACTTTCTCTTTCACTGCAGGTTTTAAATATTCTCCCACTATTCTGATTATCACTTTCTTAGGAAAATTCATATGGATAAACAGAACTACTCTAAACCTTGACTTCATTATCTACATACTGTTCATATAAGAGCTCATGATGCTATAAAAGCAAAGAACTAACGTTCAGAATGAACTAAATATAAAGTGACTTTAGAAAAGATGAATATTAGAGGGATTTAATTTTCTTTTGTCTTGGTGAGTTCTTTGAAAGTCAAAGACTCAGTGCAAGAGAGAAAATAATTTTCTTTCTAATTCAAAGAGCTATAAGATAGCAGGAACAGAAAATATCCTAAGGAAGGTGAAGATATATGTGGGTTTTGGTTTTCCTCTTAAATTAAGCTCGGTAAGAGGTATAATATTAAAATACTTTACTCCAAGTGTGGCTTTAGGACCAATCCATTAGAAATTCATGCTGCCCTGTTGTTCTCAGATCCAAAAGAAATTCTACTGATCAGGCATAGTCTCCTGGGCTTGTGAAGTCTCAGGCATTTAAACGGAAAGGTCAGGTAATAGATGAGGAGAAAGTAGTAGTGAAGGGAGCAGTATTGTGAGTGTTAACTAATAAGCATTCTTATGTTTTAGAGAACAGTATGCTCTTTGGTGATTTCCATATCATAGTGACCATGTATCTTTATCTACTCAAAAATCATGGAGTCGGAATTGCCATTAGGCTAATATAAGAAGGATCACAGTTACACCTGATGTTAGGGAAAAGATGGCTTTACCTCCCAGGAGCATCCCCTTTCTCATCAAACCACACCTCCTCTCCGGACACGCCAATAAAGGTGGACTTGATGAGGAAGTCCAGGAGTTTCCTGCCATCAATGGGCTTCATGGCATCGCAGAGTCCCACATGGCCAGGACAGAGGGCATGATGCATGTTCTGCAACCCGTGAGCCATGGCATAGATGGCATTGATGACAAACCCCATCTTACTGTCTTGTACATAGTTTTCTTCCAAACTTTCATTGCCTACAACAAAAGGAAAACATATTATCAAGATCGCAATAAAAGTATGGCCCTCATCTTTAATTATAAGACACTCTACTGATATCAGAGCAAGGCAAAGAGTCGTGACCTGAGCAAAAGTTATTGTTGAACACAAGCAGCTCATCAAACTTGTGTTTGTACCTAGTAATAGCACTCTACCATAATTCTTCTGCACATAGTCTACTCAATGTTATTTTCTGTATTCAACAGTAAAAGCAAACTCATTAGAGATGAATATGAAAACTCTGAAACAATTCAAAAAAGTCTTAAGAAATGATGGTGGGGACAGAGTGTTCACAGATTTGTATTTCAAGTCTGAAAATCACGGTGCTGTAAAAGAATTTCTAAGAGCCTATGAGTGATCTATAATGAATAATAGATTATTTTATGCACACTATAACCCATGCCATTTTATTTTTGATAATTCCATGAGTTTTATCATCTCTAGGACCACAAAATCCCCAAGTATGAAGGAAAAATAAGAAGTATGAATTACCTATCATTTGTATTAGCAGTATCACTGTATCACTGTCTTCCCGTTCATCATCGATTTGCTCGAGCGGGCCCCAGTAACATCTCCATATGTCCTGTCTCATGCTAGTAGAGCCCAAGGCATCTGCTTGCTCCAGGAACATAAAGAGCCCCAATCCATTCCGGAATGAGGTCTATAATTGTTATTGGTATTTGGCATATATCAAATACAACACGGGTAGCTTGCCAGGCTCTGCCGTGCAGGTAGCATACTCTTTGTAGGCACCTATAAGTCCAGCATTTATTGATGAACCGGCAAGCAGCCGCAAGCGGCTGCGTGAGCCGGGCACTGATAGGCTGGTCTGCTGGGTGGAGGTCTGACGAGAGAGAAGTCCGGATGTGGAAAATGGAGGCCCCTCATGGAGTGGGGGGGTCTTCTGGCTTGTTGCGAGGCTCTGCTGGGATGGTGGGCCAGGGCTGGAACCCACCATCCCCTCCCGGCGCCTCATGAGCGGCTGGTCACAGGGAGAGCCAGTAGCAGCTCTGCCCCATGTCTGCAAGTCTGTATTAGCAGTATAGAAATAATAATATACACTTTTATCTAAAAACTCAGGCAAATTATTTATCTAAGAGTCATATGATATATTTAGTTTCAGTCTTGTGCTTTCAGTTGTAAATTTCAAAACTTTCTATTATTATCTTTACTTATAACAAAGATAATAAAATGTTTGCAAATTTCAGTTTCAAAGAGGCAGCACTGATTAGAAATAAGCAAGCTAGGGGCCGGAGCGATAGCCCAGCAGGTAGGGTGTTTGCCTTGCATGCGGTCGGCCCATGCCTGCCTGGGTTCAATCCCCGCATCCCATATGGTCCCCTGAGCACCGCCAGGAGTAATTCCTGAGTGCAGAGCCAGGAGTAACCCCTGAGCATCGCCTGGTGTGACCCAAAAAGCAAAAAAAAAAAAAAAAAAAAAAAAGAAAAAGAAAAGAAATAAGCAAGCTATTTGAAGTATAAACTTCCATGATTTTAATATGGATGAAAACTCCAGGGACCAATGAGATTTACTAAAAAAAGGTAACCTGTTTGCACAGTGTTGATTAGGAGCACACCACTGCTTAATTCTGAGATGCTGTATGCAGTAGATGTTCCTTCTCTCCCTGTTGACTGAAAGTGAGGCGCAATGGGAGTTGTGCTCCAACACTGAAAGCTGAGATAAGTTGGATTCGCTCAGTTGCTTATGGGTTGAGAAAAATATGAGGCTCCCTGTGACATGTTCCAGACTCAGTAAGTCACTAAGAAGCAAGTTTTTTGAAAAAAGGACTAGCAGAGACTATTTAGGAAGCCATAGATCTCAGAGTCTGTTGAAGAAAGAGCACGGAGTTTTCACTTTGATGTTGAGCTTGAGATAAAATATAAAGTGTCTAAAGAGTTCTTTATATATATATATACATATATACATATATATATATGTATATATATAAAGACTCATATATTTAGATATAATTGAAATGTGAAAAAAGATAACACATTTAGCTACTCTAAGTGAAAGGTACATACAAATTACTCAGAACTGATTGAACAAAGAAAAGATTCCAGTTTAATCCACCTTCAAATGTTGCTTAATAGGAAATTGTTAGAAGTATAATATGTTAAAATAATAGTTTACCAAACAAAAATTATATTTTCCAGGTAAAAATAAAGAGTAAGAAATACACAAAGAACATTTAAAACTCAAGCACTTAGAATAAGTATAGAGACTTATATAAAAGCAATGCTTATTGTTGCAAAAAACGCTGAAGTCATTGAAATTGGGTAAATTAAATCTGTCACATAGAACCAAACCCAAGGTTTAAAAAGTTAGTTTGTCCTCTATCTGATAAGTTTCAAATAAGTCTTCTTAGACAGCCTCAATATTCCAAGTGATGTTGCTAAACAGTAAAGTTGATAGTATCAGAAAAATCACAGGGAGGCAGGCAATATATTGGAAGGAAGGAAAGAGGGAGGGAAGGAAAGGAGTGTGAAATGATTGAAAGACAAACTGAAAACAATATCACTGTAATCCACTTGATGGGGTCTAGTTGATACTTAAGCCATCAACCTCAACTTTTTTTTAAATATTTTATTATACCACAGTGAGATATACAATTACAAAGATGTTCGTGTTTGGGTTTCGGGTCATACAGTGCTCCAGCACCCATTCCCCAACCAGTACCCATTTCTCACCACCAATGTCCCCCAATTCCTCCCCCCTCCCTAGCCTGCCTCTATAGCAGGTCCTTTATCTCTTCTCTCTCTTTCTCTCTCTGTCTCTCTTTCTCTCTCTCTTCCTTCTCTTACACATTGTAGATTACAATACATAGATTTAGAGGTTAGCATGTGTATCTTTTTGCCCATATTCAATGCTCAGTTCTAGGCTGGTATTACCATTTTCCCCTTCTCTGTCTTACCTAACATACTCCTACCTGTTTGTGGCAGATTCCACCTTCAACCTGAACTTTTATTAATTATAATCAATCAAGCTGAAGTTGACTGATATAATCAAACCTGACGCTGATTGATTATAATCAAATTGAGCAAACTGTGGAAATACATGAGAATGTGTTGAAGCTTATTATTTCTATTTTGTTTCATATTTTAAGCTATAACTATTGTGCTCAGGGGTTACTCCCAGCTCTGTGCTCAGGGGTATCTCCTGGTGGTGCCGAGGGAATACTCAGTACTGGGGATCAAATCTGGGTCTACCACATTGCAAAGCATGTGCTTAGTCTGCTGAGCTAACCCCACACCCAACATGAGCTGCTTTTTATCAAATGAAAAGCTTTCAGTTAGGGAAAATACCAATGACTATGGAATTTATCACTACTGTTTTCCAAACATTATTAAATATTTGTTATAAAAGAGGCAGGAATAATGATACAGAGGGTAGAGCATTTAGAGCATAATATATCATAGTCTTGCATACAACTCACCCAGGTTCAACCCCTGATAATCCATATGGTCCCCTGAGCTCACCAAGAGTGATCCCCGAGTACAGAGTCAGATGTAAGCCAGGAACACTGCCAGATGTGAACAAAACAAAATAACTTATGTTCCAAGAAATATATTCCTGAGCTATAATATATTAATGATATTTTAATGATATTAATGATAATTTAATGATCAACTTTGAGCTGGTAACTGTTGTTGGATTTCTCTGAAGTTTTCACTTAAATTTTCACTTAAAATTTTCACTTAAAATTTTTTTAGATTCTTCCTTAGAGAGGCAAATAACTTAAAACCCAGTCATAGTTGAGAGTGAAGAATTCCTTATTCCTGTGTAAAGAAACTGCTCCAACTGCATAGTTTTGAATACTACTGCCCTGTTAATGGGTTTGTTTGCTGATTTATTGTGTCACTTGTCTCACTTGTCTTCCCATTGTTCATCAATTTGCTGATTTACTATCAATGATATTTATAGGTTGGTTACAGATAAAATGTAAGTATAAAACTTACATAGATATATACTATGTATATATATTTTTGTAAGACTTAAATATATATACATGTACATATATATTTGCAAGATGTAGTTAGGTGAATAACATATTAATCATAATTAATTTTACATTTCTCTAAATTTAATACAAAGTCTATGCATCAGTATTAATTCTAGCTGCCATCTTGATTTTTTGTTACAGAAAATATTTATTCATTGGATGCTAAAGTTCCTCACAGTGCTGATTCTTAGAATTTATACCACAGAGCACAGTGAAGGAATCCAAACTCCCCTTGGTTCTTGTTTGTTCCCCTTGTACTCAGTTGTAGTGCAGGTGAAATAATGTAAGTCTACGGAAGCAGCACTTTTCCGGTGAACAAGGGCATGCTGCTCATACCAGTGTCATTATTAGGCCTGATTTGGGGACTTCATCCTGGGATGGTTCCAGACGTGCACAGCTGCCTCTCAGCTTAGGAAGTGCTGGCACCCAATCTATTAATAGCAATCTAAGACAAAAAGCCCATTCTGTCAGTGTTTGCCAGAGAGCCAGGAGGCTACACACATGTTTTCAAGGAATATTTGCAACTCAATGCCTTTCCAAAATAAATAGCAGCAGTTTGTGTATTTGTGAAATTCGAACTCAACATGCATGCCCTTCTCCACCCTGCCAGTTCACAGGGTCAACACAGAAAGGGGGAAACTATTCTCTTCATCTACCCCATCTGCTCAGTGTAAACGAGCATCTGGGAAAGTATAACAGACAGAAAAACACAGTCTCTAAACTTTATTTTTTAACTTTTTAAATTTGGTTTGGGGCCACACCCAGTTATGATCAGGGGTTACTCCTGGCTCTGCAGTCAGTAATTACTCCTAGTGATACGTGGGAGACTATATGGGATGCAAGGTTTTGAACCCTGTCGGTCATGTGCTAAGCACTTGTTTAGCTCTATCCACTATACTGTCACTGTGCTGGTCCGGCCTTTATAGGACCATTTTGTTGGCCATAGTATCTCTCCCAGATGACAGTGCCAGTATCCTCTCATCTACCAAACACAATATGTTATTGAATTTGCCCAGCTCCTCAGAACCTATATTTTTATAATCAGCAAATAGAGAACCCAAACTAATAATATTGTCACTGTTGGGAAGGTGAAAACACTTATTCCCTGCAGTGTAGTCCTTTTCATAACACTAGTTCCAAAGTTATTAGTGAGAAAGGGGATTTTATGATTCATTTTCTAGGATGCATTAACTGTTATAGTGCACTAAGGTATCATTAAGGCATTACCTTTTCTAATATACTAAATGGAGTCAAATAATTGTAGTTGACTGTGTTTATTTACTTTCAAAAGAATACCTGCCTAATGACTTCACAGTGGATTGTGAAAATAGCTACCTTGATTCTAAATAGTAATCTTGTTCTTATTTCAAAGCAAAACAGGGGCTATAAATTGCTGCTGAGAGCAGTGGCACACAGAGCCTCTACAGGGGTAGGAACAGACAGTGAAATCTTTTGAAAGAAGAAACGCTTGTTGGTCGGGAAGAGTTGGAGTTTTATTCACTGCCATTTAGAATGGCCATATACCAGATCATATAGTATATCAAACCTGGACTACACACGTCAACACTAGGGAAATTTATCTGCTTTAAATAATATATTGGACATCAAGATCTTTAATTCATTTTGATTTTATCTTTGTGTATGGCATTAGAAAGAAGTCAGAGTTTCTTTTTTTTTTTTTTTTTGCATTTACCTGACCAGATACTACCTCTTGATCTTAGCCAAAGGGCCGATTTACACAGGGCAGAGCTACTACTGGCTCTCCCTGTGCTCAGTAGATCTTGAGGAGTCTGGGAGAGAAGGTGAGTTATCGCCCAGCCCACCTCCCACTCTCAAGAAGCCAGAGGAACCCCCCACACCATGAGGGCCGCCAGTTTCAATATCCAGACTCCACTGCTCGTCAAAGCTCCACCCAAGACAAAAGCCGATCTCAAGCCCTGCTTGTCAGAGTCCTACCCTACAGTAAAGCCTGTTTCAAGTCCAGGTATGCTTGAATCAGAGACACAGATACACGGGGTAGAGGTGCTACTGGCTTTCCCTGTGCTCAGCTGATCATGAGGCATCTGGGAGGGAAGGCGAATTCTTGCCCTAGTCCACAATCGCAATAGAGACTCACAACAAGTCAGAGGAGCCCCTACAACATGAGGGCTGCCATTTTCAACATTTGTACTCCACACCTTGTCAGAGCTCTACACAAGAGATAAGCAGATCTATCCCATTGTGGTTCATCAGTAAATGCACAAACTGAGAACCTACTACCAAGAGTATACCAGCCACTTGGCAGAGCCTGGCAAGCTACCTGTGTCGTATTTGATATGCCAAAAACTAGTAATAATTACATACCTCATTCCCATGACATGAACGAATGGTTTGAGGCTCTTCATGTTCCTGGTGCGAGCAGATGCCCTTGGGCTACACTAGCATGAAACAGGACATATGGAGATGTTACTGATGCCCACTCGAGCAAATTGATGAGCAACAGGAAGACAAGTGATACAAGCTGACTAGTTTTCCCAACACCATTTGTTGAAGATGCTTTCTTTGTCCAGTTCATCTATTTTAGTTCCTTTATTGAAGATTAATTGATCATATCACTAAGAGTTTTTTTTAAATCAGGATATTCAAGTCTATTCTATTGATATGAGGGTCTATCTTTATTTCAATACCATGCTGTTTTAATTATTAAGGCTTTGTAGTAGTACAGTTTGAAGTTTGAAGTAGTACAGCTTTGAAATAGTACAGTTTGGGAAAGTCTTCTGAGTCAATAAGATATAAAGGGGAAAACATAGGCAGAACTTTTCATGATATTGAAGCTAAAGGCATTTTCCAGGATAAAAATCACTGTGCTTCAGAGAAAACTATGACCAGAATAAAAATACAAAGTCCACACAGAATACAAAAAAATTATTTACCCAACACTCATTTGATAAGGAGTTATATTCAGGTTAATATTCAGGATATATAAGACTCTCGTAGAAATACACAACAAAAAATACATAACCTCATCAAAAAATGGGGAGAAGAAATAAACAGAAACTTCCTCAAAGAAGTTGGCAAAGAGTCACATGTAAAGTGCTCTACATCACTTATTGTCAGGAAGATGTAAATCAAAACAACAACAATGAGATATATCATCTCACACCACAGAGACTGGCACCCATGAAAAAAATGGTGATGTGAGAGAAATGGATTCTCACCCAGCATTTCTGGTGGAAATGCTAATTGGTTCAATCTTTTTGGAAAACACTGTGGGCATTCTTCAACAAAAAACCTAAAATTAAGATTCCATATGACTCAGCAATGCTGCTTCTGGGAATATACCCTTGGTACCCAAAAACACAATGCAGAAAAGCCATCTGCACTCCTATGTTCATTGCAGCACTGCTCACAATAACCAGAATTTGGACCAACCCAAGTGCCCAAAAACAGAAGAGTGAATAAAGAAGCTATGGTACATCTACACAATAGGAGAGTACGCAGCTGTTAGGAAAAATGAAGCCAAGACATTTGTTTATACATGGATTGACATGGAGGGTATAATGCTGAGTGAAATGAGTCAGAGGGAGAGAAAAGTCATAGAGTAATTGCACTCATTTGCAGGATATTAAAAAAAAATATGAAAATAATACCCAAAGAGACTCACAGACATGGGGCAGAGCTGCTACTGGCTCTCCTTGTGCCCAGCCGCTCATGAGGTGCCCGGGAGGGATGGAAGGTTCTAGCCCTGGCCCGCCACCCCAGCAGAGTCTCACAACAAACCAGACGCCCCTCCACTACATGAGGGCCTCCATTTTCCATATCCGGACGTCCCCCTCATCAGAACTCCACCCAGCATACCAACCTATCACAGCCTGGCTCGCATAGCCGCTTAGAGCCGCGTGGTTCATCAATTAATGCTGGATTTTGAGATGACTACAAGAGTATGCTACCCGCATGGCAGAGCCTGGCAAGCTACCCGTGTCGTATTTGATATGCCAAATACCAGTAACAATTATAGACCTCATTCCCATGACCTGATGGAATGGTTTGAGGCTCTTTATGTTCCTGGAGCAAGCAGGTGCCCTTGGGCTCTATTTGCATGAGACAGATCATATGGAGATGTTACTGGTGCCCGCTCAAGCAAATCCATGATGAATGGGAAGACAGTGATACAGTGATACAGTGATACCCAAAGACAAGAGAAACGGGGGGCCAGCCAGGAGGACTGGCCCATGTGAGTATGCTGGTCACAAAGTGGGTAAGGTAGAAAGAGAGACCACTATGACAATATCGTTGGAAATGATCACTCTGGACAAGAACTGAGGGCTGGAAATAGGTAAAGTGATGTGCATGATACCCTTTTAAGTGACAGTATTGCAAACCACAGTGACTAAATGGAAAACGAGAGAGAGAGACAGGTAGGGAGAGAGAGAGGGAGAGAAGAAAAGTGTCTACCATAGAGGCAGTCTGCCAGAATGGAGTAGGGATGAAAGAGAAACTCAGGTCACTGGTAAGGGGTAATATGCATTGGTGCAGGATCAGGTGTTGGAACATTGTATGGCTGAACATCAATCATGAGACCTTTGTAACACTCTCAATAACAAAAACAATACAACAGAGGGGGAGAGGGTGGGAGGATAAACCCTTGCTTTGTATGCATTCAAGGCTGGTTTAATCTGCAGTCCCATAGCATATGGTCCCTTAGTACTGCCAGGGGTTACTACCAAGCATAAAACCAACGATAGTCTCTGATCTTCAAAGTTCTGTCTGTTACTCCAAGGTCCTACACACCAGTCAAACTAAATGTACCATGACTAAACTCTTAAAAACATGCTTCCCATGCAGTATGCTTGGGTTCGAGTTAAGCAGTCCTGGGAGTGATACCTGAGCACTGTGCCTGGAGCAGCCCCTGGGTACACCAGGTTGTTGACCCCCATAAAATAAATTTTAAAAATGACTAATTAAATAAATATACAAACAATATGTTTCAACAAGTCATAGATTTTGGACAAGGTTCAAGCTCTCTAATTTAAGTGTCCGTTTTCTCATTTTAAAAATGCAGAATGTATCAGTTGGCCATGATGCAGAGAAACAGAAACAGGGGCAGAGCTGCCATCCAACTCTCCCCAGACTTGGCTGACCATGAGGTGTCCAGGGAGGAAGGACAGGTTCTGGTCCTGGCCTACTACCCCAATAGGCCCTGGAAGAAGCTAAGGGAACCACTCACCATAATTGCAGACATTTTCAATATTGGGACTCCACAGTTCATCAGAGCCCCACCCAAGAGAGAAGCTGATTTCAAGTCCAGTTATGCAGGTCTCAGCATGCTACCAGGCTTCCTGGAGACAGAGCTAGGGTCCCTTTCCCCAACTCTGTCCCGTTCGAGCCCTGGAGGACCCACCCACGAACTGCCTCTGGTCTGTCAGCCATGATACAGAGACACAGACACCATCTGGCTTTCCCTGAGGCACGTGACCTCAAGGATGCCACATGATACTTCAAACTAGTAGAAACCAAACACGTTCTAGAAACTCAGAAAGTAAATTAAAGAACAGGATTTGGCCAGATTCTACCTTAACCAACCAGAGGGTGGGGGGGATACATTTATCAATAACATTGCCAACGTATGTGCTTTAATGGTCAATATAATTCATGCCAGCTGAGGGAGCAGGCAAGGGTATTGGGAGTTGGTGAGAAATGAGCTTCTTTGTTGGTGGAAACACACTGCGGGTGGGAGTGGTGTTGAAGTAGGAATCTTTCTAGCAACTGTATTATTAAAATCTTTTTACTTTGTAAGTCACGGTGTTTCAATAAAAATATAAAAATGCAGAAAGTATCCGATTATCGGTCGACAATCTCTTTCCCCTAAAGATCTATGCTTGCTTCTTAAACTGCACATCTGAGGATACTCAATAAAGTAACTCACCAATATTACCTCTTTTGTCTTAATACAGTTGTCTGATCACTATTTCAGAAATAAAAAGACTAGAGAATTTAGGTGTCAATTAGGGAGATATATTTCTCTTTTCCTTCACTTCATGATTCTTTATGAAGAGATTGCTACTGGTAACACTTCAGATCACTTATTTTATATCATAGAAATAACAGAGATTCATCCTACTGGTTTGTTTTGGGAAAAAATGAAAGAAGAAGAAAGAGAGCGAGGAGATAGAATGAGAGAGAGTGAGCAATCAGTGTGGTCCCTTCTCTCTCTCCTTTGAGTCAGGTACTTGACAGAGCTCAACATTTTTGATTGTTTCTCTGTCTGTGGTAAATGTGAGCTGTCATTCCACTGTGCCAATAGGCACAACAGGTTAATCATCTAGTTTTGGGATAAAGTATTGAAAAGTCTATTGTGGCCACACATCTAATCCTTGGCATTGTAACTTTCCACTGCTCTTTTCTTTATCCGACAGCATTTTTCAATACAGAAATGTACAATATCAATTCAGATCAAACTTGAAGGCTATAATTATTTATATTGTTAACATATCAAGCAAAAGAAAATGAAATTCATGCTCTTTAAATTACCAGAGTATTAGATTAGTTGAAGTAAGATTAATCAGGTCACTTTTTAAATACTGCCCTCAAAGGTCTAAAGTGCCCTCAATTTTTCTTGAAGATGTAGACTGCTAAATTTTCTCTATACTGATCCTGGGAGAATTTGCTTTAAGATTCAGAACATGAGCCTCACCATGAGTGCCAAGGATCTGTGAATTTTTTTCTTCTCTGCTTCTATAGTTTGCTCTTTCCCTAAAAGGTTTTATGTGCTCACATCATAGAAGAGTCTGACCCCTTCATTATTTTGCATTCAGTTAATTAAAATGTAAATTAACTCCTATGTAGGTTGGAAGAGAAAAATGAATGATCATACAATGGAGAATAGGTTATTTTTACTATTATTATTAGTTAAATTTCTATTGCTTGAACACATTTGATTTTAACATGTGTGAACAATACAGCTATCTTCCTGGATGCATAACTCTCTATTGTTTAGAGAGAAATTCTCCAATCATAAGACACCTGAGCAAGCGCCCTGAGATTTTATGATAATGCAGAGTTAAGCATCATTGCTTTACTCTTTAAAAATAATGGAGCAGTTTATCTAATTCATATTTGGAATAAATTGTGGTATGTTAAAAATAAATGAAGAGAATCCTGGTATGTCTAAATGATGCTGCATGTTACAGCAACTGAACCTTGGGTATCTTGTCTCTCTGAAGAAATAAAACAAGGGTCACTACTATGTGCCTTTATCATTATTGATTGGCACAAAGTAGCAGCATGGAATTATAAACCACTCCTCATGGAGTAACCAGTTTTTGTAGGCCTACAAAAAATTAGTTGGCAAATAATCACAGAGTTAGAGTACATTATTGAAATATTGCTGCTTATGTCAGTGTGGGAAGTCAGACTTGTTAAAATTCATTAGGAATCAACTCCCTTTTGAGCAACCTGCTGGGTCAAAATACTTGCCAAGCCTTTTTCTCCAGGCCTCATTCAAACCCCATAAAGGCATATCTGTACTGGATACACTACTTCTACTTATATATGTAGGATAAAAAAGTTTTCTTTTAGAAAGGTTTTGGGGTTAATGATTAAATAGTATATTATGGTCTTTTTGAGTTCCTGTCAATGACTTGGTACTATTTTAGAATCTCTAGCTCCATTCTGCTGTATTCTGACTGATCTAATAAATTAAAGAGTGGGTTCTGCAGAAATACAAGAATTAGTTGTGAGAACTCCACTTATCCCTGACCTGTTTAACTAAGGCTTAATGCAATATCTCCTGATAAACAAATATAGTCTTTACTATGAAAGCAAAACTGTCAATAATTGTTCATATTAACATTACAGAATCACTTTTATGATTAACTTCAATTAATTTTAATAACTTTGACATGATTAACTGTAATAAAATATAGGGTCTATAACATAAGAAGTCACCTGTCACCTATCTTCCCATTGTTCATTGATTTGCTCGAATGGGCACTAGTAATGTCTCCATTCGTTGGGAATGAGGTCCATAATTATTACTGTTTCTGGCATATCAAATATACCACGGGTAGCTTGCCAGGCTCTGCTGTGGCTCTGGGTTCATCCCAGGGGACAAAGTCTTTTTCTATGTAAGACCATCAACAATGCAGGGCCCACGGGGCAGAGCCCTGGGTGTAGACCAGCCTGTATCCTGTCTGCCACCTGCTGACACAACTGGGCACAGCAGCCAACCCTGCAACACCTCAAGAGGCAGTAACATGAGAAGTACTATGAATAAAAAGTAGACTTTGAGAACATTAAATGATTTCATACTTTTTCCTAAAATCATGTGCCAAATGGATATATTCGCCTTAAGAATGAGATATGTTTATCTCACCTGCAGAAAAGATATGGTGTGTATTTTTAATTAGACTCAGCTTCTTAGGACACTATAGGTTAATATTTTTTATGATTTATTAAATGGCTTATTGCCTTTTATAATGTGTCATCCAATATATATCTTGAAAGAATAAAATTTGGAATTTGTAAGAGTTTAATTAAATCTCATGACATAAAGATTTATAGTCACTATCTGTCACAGAAATTATAAGACCAACTCCTAAGATTCATGTTGTCAAGGGCAAGTATATCAAAAACTCTATGAGAATCTTTCAATAAAACATATACAGGGTCCAGACTTCATACAATATTTCTTGGATGTTTCAACCACTGGGTTCAGGTTGTGACAAGCAAACTTACAGAAATAAGAATAAGAAGGAATTTCTCAAAAGGTCACAGGAAAGATCCAAATATCTATAGACAGAAAGGTAGGGAGATAATCTAAGGGTTAGGATACATATTTTACATGTAACTAACACTTATTGCATCCCCAGAAATACATGGTCATGAATCATTTCTGGGTGTATCTATGGCAACAACACACATTTCTGGAGTATTCTTCCTGGTTCTCAGCAAAGCAGGCCTGAGTAGCACTGCATCCTTGGTGACTCATGATGAACTCTCATCATGTCATCGGAAGTCTGTCAATGCTTTTGAGTTGCCCCAGCTTTGGAGTTTCCCACTGAAAATATAATTCCAAATGGGATATAAACACTACATTCTAGTCAGTAACTTTGTTTCTTTAAGGTTCATGTTAAAAATTCTGAAATCTCTGTATAAATATACTGAGGTTGAATAAATAAGTGTAAAGGGGAGTGGGAAACTATCACAAACCATGTTGTGTTAGAATCAAATAGAAGGCAAAGACAAGAAATTTAAGTTTATCCTAAAATATGCACAACATGTGTCCAAAAATTACAAAAGACAAATTTCTTGAACAAAGTAATTCCAAAGTATTTAAGTAGTCTGCCATCAAAAAGATGGACCATAATTCCCTATTACATTCTTGTGATTTACATTTAGTGATCTACCTTTCAAAAGTACAGAACACAGAAAAGGTATAAAAAGAAGTTACCCCATCTGACTGTGTCCTACATGGCCTCCAGCCATTCCCCAGTCTCCAGGTCATTGGGTGTGTGACCCTGAGCTCCAGCCACCACAGCCAACCGCTGGAAGACAGAGACTCCAGATCCACAGCTGCGCAACTTGGCCTCATGATGAGTGGCCCTATGGAGTTCCTGGGGGGAAAAGCAAAAGGCTCGGCCAGTGTCTGGCCATGCCCTACAAAGCTCCTAGGGCTTGCTCAGCATGCAGGCAGCTACTCCTGCTGGAATTGGAGCAAAGACTGGGGGCCTTCACCCATTCCCCAGTCTCTGGGTCAGTGGGTGTGTGACCCTGAGGTCCAACCACCACAGCCAACCGCCGTAGGACAGAGACTCCATATCCATGGCTGTGCAGGCGCGCGCCGCTCTGTGGCTGAGCATTAATTTTATACTCAATGTATTTTAGCACCAGGTCCTTTCAGGATCTTTCTCATTTGTACACTTCAATGATCATTCTATTTGCAACAAACTGGAGAGGTTATGGGGAATGAGGAATTATGATGTTACACTAGAACTCACTATTAAATATTAAGATAGACATCATACATTATTAGTATCTATAGGACAAACCACAAAGTGTAATAGAAGAGAGAGAGAGCTAAATACAGGAACATAGACAAAGAGATAGAGAAGTAAAATGCACCTGCAATAGGGGCAGGCAGGGTTTGGGTGGGCGTGTTTGGGAATTGGGTGGTGGGAATTGGCATTGGTGGAGGGATGAGTTCTGGAACAATGTATTGTAGAGACCCAATTATGAACATCCTTGTAATTCTATATCTCACATGGTATAATAAAAATTAAAAAAATGAAAGAGAGACAGAGAAAGAGACAGAGAGAGAAAAGGAAGGAAAAGAAAAGATGCCTACTATAGAGCTGGGAGGGAGGGAATGTGGGGACATTGGTGGTGGGATTGGGACACTGGTGAAGGTTTGGGTGATGGAAAAATGTATGACTGAGACCCAATTATGAACATCTTTGTAATTTATATATCTCACAGGGGTATAATAAATAATTAAAAAACAAATAAATAAAATAAAAAGTTACCAAATAAATACTAACTTAGAACCCAAGAATGCCATTAAACTCACCTGACTTATGAAACTATGTGTATTTGTCAATGTATTAACACATGGTTATATGTACAGCTAAATATTTCCCTGAACTATAGGCATAGGCATAAGCAATCTATAAATAAAGTTTCCACACATTTCATTTCTTTTTGAGGTACAATGATTTTGTGTGTGTGTATTTTGTTGATATGAGGCGGTCTTTCTCCTCCCAATATTAATGCATTTAGATGATTGATTATTCACTACTAGAGAAAATAATTGAAAGCAAGAGACAAAATCATTTGGAAAAATATCTCAAATAAATATTGATAAAAATCAGTATTATATTCTAGAACCCCCAGACTGACTTCATTCCAAGAAATTATTAACTGATTCTCTAAATATTTTCCTGAGTTGACAGGCTGGCTGATTTAGGGCCAATTCCTTAGGAACACAATTGTGCACTTAAAAAACTGGAAGCGCACCTTTTGTTCCAGGGAGAAATGCATGCAAAGATCATTAAGAATGTATTTAGACAAGTGAGAAATAAGTTTTGATTGCTATTACTAGCTTGAGAGTCACATAAGGAGAATAAATTTAGAGGAATCTAAGTCTCCACAAACAACTCAAGTAGCACCCCTGCTCCATGCCGACATCTAGACACTGATCTAGATAGCTGAGAGTGAGTCTGTGCAAACCGACTTTGCTCAAGCTCTTCAAACAGACTCTCAGAAAGTATACTTGAGGAATATATGGATTTCGGCATCCATCTTTAGGTTCATATTTATGCTGACCATGGGACTTTTTTTAGTGCTTTATGGGTCTTCACTTCTTAGGTTGTCAAGTGCTATGAAACAATTTTTGGATTATAATCATATGATTTAGTCTTATTGAAATAAAATGACAATATGTCAAGATTTTTCCCTGATTGAATTTACCTATTCTTAGACTAAGATATATGAGACAAACACAAGTGCGGTCAAGAGGATTCATTATCAATGTCTACTCCTTACCCACATTTGTGCCAAACGAGTAATTTTTCTATGTAAAAGAAGTTACTTCACTGGGAGGTGAAATTCATATGAACTAGCTGTATCTACTCCTTCATAAATGTATCTCATTTTACTTTTCAAAACATTAAAAGCAACTAAATTTAGAGAGAACAGGGTACTTGACACTCATATACCACCAAGGTTCTAAGCTGAGAAGGTAGACAGAAATAATTGCAACCAAAGTTAGACTGAAGAAACCAACAGTGGATATTTGTAACTCAGAATTAGGGTAAGCCAAATTGAGGTTTATTGTGAAATCTGCAATAGTAGAATTCTTTCTACAATGTAACAGATTTGTGTGTGTGTGATTGCTTCTATTCATCAATCCATCCTCTGAACTAAAAACCTCTTGCACAATCTTCTAATTAAATAATTGCCTAATTTATGTATATAATATATATGTGTGTATATATGCTTCTATAAGTAAACATAAGCATATACACACATATATATTTTATACACATAAATATTCAAAACAATCTAATATTTAGAGACCTAATATTTTGTAGCATTCTTCAGATAGACAACATCAAAAGGGAAGCATCATTTATTAACACACAACTTCAGGTCACAGGACTGAATCAGATTAGAATTTTTACATTTCTAAAAGTAGAAAGAAAAGACAGACGAGTAAATCTAACCCTTCATGGGGAAAAAGTATATTTCATATAGATTACTTTGCTGAGAAATAAATACTGAAGCCAAGGCATATGTATTCTCCTTGAATGTGCTTTCTGCTCAGAAATATTTGGGAAGGAATAAAATCAGGAAAGAGATTGATCAGTATGACACTGTCCCAGTGATGGAATATGACAGCTACTTCAAATCATGAGGTCAACAAGAAAACCATTAAAACAGCTTCTCTAGGAATACCTGGCATTGATTTTTTTTCAGTTGTTCTCCCTGAAAGCTTACATGACTATGAAGACAAACTTGGCTGTGAATCAACTCCTGCAATTAGAATTCCCAGGCATGTCTATAACTGCTAACAGAATCTGTAGCCACATAAAAAATACCTTGGTGCCTGGAATAAAAACAGACCTGTGGACCTATGGAACAGAGTTGAGTATCCTGACACCCACCCTCAAATACATGATCAGTTAGTCTTTGATAAAGGTGCAAAGAGTCCAAACTGGAGTAAGGAAAGCCTCTTCAACAAGTGGTGCTTGGAAAATTGGACAGCTACATGTAAAAAATGAATTTGGACCTGTGTATAACACCTTGCACAAAAATCAGATCAAAATGGATTAAAGATCTCAATATCAGACCTGATTCCATAAAGCACTTTGAAGAAAATATAGGAAAAACCCTCCAAGACATTGAAGCTAAAGACATCTTCAAAGGTGAAACACCATTAACAAAGCAACTGAAGAAAATATAAACATATGGGACTACATAAAACTGAAGAGCTTCTGCACCTCAAAAGAAACAGTGACCAAGATAGAAAGACAGTCCACAGAATGGGAAAGAATATTCACCCAATACCCATCTGATAAGGGGTTAATATCCAGGATATATCAGGCACTGGTACAGCTATATAAGAAAAAAACAGCCAACCTCATTAGAAAATGGGGAGAAGAGATGAACAGAAAATTTGACAAGGAAGAAATTCGAATGGCCAAAAGGCATATGAAAAAATGCTCATCATCACTAATCATCAGAGAGATGCAAATCAAAACAACAATGAGATATCACCTCACACCACAGAGAATGGCCCATATCCAAAAGGGTAAAAGCAACAAGTGCTGGCGTGGATGTGGGGAAAAGGGGACTCTCATACATTGTTGGTGGGAATGTCGACTTGTACAACCTTTCTGGAAAACAATATGGACATTTCTCCAAAGACTAGAAATTGAGCTCCCCTTTGACCCAGCCATACCAGTCCTGGGAACATACCCTGGGAAGCCAAAAAACACACAGCTGAAACACAATCCACACTTTTATTTTCATAGCAGCACTATTCACAATAGCCAGAACCTGGAAACAACCAGTATGCCCGAGAACCGATGACTGGATAAAGAAACTGTGGTACATCTACACAATGGAATACTATGCAGCTGTCAGGAAAAATGAAGTTATGAAATTTGCCTATAAATGGATGGACATAGAAAGAATCATGTTGAGTGAAATTAGTCAGAAGGAAAGAGAGAGATATAGAATGACTGCATTTATTTGCATGACATAAATATACCAGGTGATCTTACCAAAAGTGGAAATTACCACAAGTGCGTGGGAGTCGGAGGTTAGGTAAGACAGAGAAGGGAACGTGTGTGAATAAATGTCAAAAGGTCTGATACCAACATAGAACTGATCATTAAATACAGACAAAAAATGCAAATGATGGCTACTAAGTGTATGTAGTGCAACCCACAATGTGTAGGAGAAGGAAGGAGAAAGAGAGGGAGAGAGAGAGGGAGATAAAGAACCTGCTATTTAGGCAGGATGTGGGAGGGGGAGGGAATTGGGGACATGGGAGGTGGGTGATGGGCACTGGTGGAGGGCGGGGTGCTGGAACACTGTGTGACCGAAACCTCCAAACGTGAACAACATTGTAATTGTATATCTCATGGTGGTATAATAAAATGTTAAAAAATAAAATATTAATAAAAAAATAAAAAAATACCTTGGTGCAATATTTCGTTGAGTTACATTTATCAGGACCCTGATTTATTCATCAACATATATTGTTTTATTGATGAGTTTTGATTGCCCTTGGATTTCTGTGGTTTGCTATGGCATACAAATTATAAAAGCCCAAAGTAGCTTGTGATGCAATGAGCAAGGATAAAGAATGACATTTTGCTTCCAGAAATCCATCATAGATCCCCTTTACCTACTGACAATTGCAAAACACCAGCATATTGTCAAAATGTACTTTACCACAATAGAAGCTTCTCTTCCTTGTTTTCATTCAATATTAAGAGTAATTTAGACAATTGTCTTCCACATTATATCAACTGTTCTCATTGTGAATGAGTGACAGTTCAGGAAAAAGGTTTGATCAGAGGCACTTTCTTTACGATGACTAAAATACATTTAAGAATATTCAAAAAGAAACCTGATATGACGACTACAAACTTTTACTTGGTAACACTGAGTAGGACCTGTAAGTAGTCTATTTAATCCAGTAGTTAAAGTAGAAACTTAACTCTGTAGAAATAAAAATATGAAGATGTGTATAAATAGAAGAAAAAATATCAAAAGGAGAAGTTCAGGCAATTGTGTCAATCAGAAACATTAAGTGAGAATGTTCTACAAGCGCTCTTCATCTTTAATCATCAGGGAGATGCAAATCAAAACAACAATGAGGTACCATCTAACACCACAGAGACTAGCACACATCCAAAACAGCAAGAACAACCGGTGCTGGCGTGGATGTGGGGGAAAAGGGACTCTCATCCATTGTTGGTGGGAGTGCCAACTGGTCCAGACCTTTTGGAAAACAATATGGGCATTCCTCCAAAAACTAGATATTGAGCTCCCATTTGATCTACACTATGGAATACTATGCAGCTGTCAGAAAAGATGAAATTATGAAATATACCTGCAAATGGATGGACATGGAGACTATCATGCTGAGTGAAAGGAAAAGAAGGAAAAGGACAGATATAGAATGACTGTATTCATTAATAGGATATAAATAGATATCAGTGTTTTACCAAGTGTGGGAAATGGTAATGGCAGATTGTAACTCACCATTGAATATACACAAAGAAACTTAAGTGGTAAACTCTAAATATCTGCAGGCTAGCCACAATGTGTAAAAGAAGAAGGAGAGAGATGCAGAGACAGAGAGAGAGAGAGAGGAAATGTGGCTACCTGCTATTGAGGCAGCCTAAGGGGGGGGCGGGAGGGGCTGGGGTACATTGGTGGTGGAAATGGAGCACTGGTGGAGGGATGGGTGCTGGAATACTGTATTACTAAGAACCAATTATGAACACCTTTGTAATTGTATGCTTCACAGTGGTAAAATAAAAAATTAAAAAATAAAGATAAAATCCAAATTTGTTCTGTATTATGCATGTGAACTAAATCTGCTCGAAAGAAAGTGTCCACATGGTAAGATGCAATGAATGAGGATGTAAGGGGATGAAGATATCAGTATCTAAAATAATTAAGTATTTTAATAGCTTTTTAGAATAAAGCTAAACTGATGATGCCAATCACTCATTTTAGCTACTCAGGAAAATGAGAATTTAATGCCAAGTAATTACATTGCCATTTTGAAAATCACTCAGCCATCCTGGCTGATTTCTGTGTGTCGCATTTATGCAATTTGTGTAGTACAGAGTTGAGGTGTGGAGGACAGTTCTAGGAGAGGCCTTTAGAAAGCAACCATTCTTGCAGAATCCCGGGAGAAGCTGCCTTCACCTAGGGCCTGGACAAAACCTTGTTAAATCAGCACAAGATGCCAAGAAAGAAAAGTGGCAGGGCTTCCTATACAGTGAATATGGTGATAGAGAAGCCAAATGGGTGGGAATATGCCCTGTATGGAAGGGAAGGAGAACCCAAGCTTATTATATTCATTAATAAAGTTAATGATAGTAACACTTGTTGGCTCTTAAATAGTCAGATGTAAAAGCAACAAGCCAGGGAATTCCTATGGTCTTTTAGCATAAACAGCTTAAATTTCATGCTGCCTCTATTTCTTCTTATTAGGTCTGTATCACTGAGATGAGTGAATTTTAGCTGTCAGTCACAGATTCCATATATCTTTTGACCATCTGTATGTCTTCTTTGAGGAAGTCTCTGTTCATCTTTTGCCACCAGGTTTTGATGGATTGGGTTTTTTACCAGTTATACCAGTGCTTTATATATCTTAGCTATTAACCCTTTATCACAATTGGTGGGTAAATATTCTCCCATAAGGTAAGTATTTTGAACCCTGTGCTATCTTTGTCAACTTTAAAGTTTGAATTTGCAATACTAATATTTGGGGAACTCCTATTAGTTGTTTAGGCTTCAAACCAACTTCTTCAGAATTCAAACAAGTTGGGATGATTACATAGAAGCCCTGTGTAACTTGCAATTTCAACCCCCAAGTCGTTTTAACTCTGCTAGATCCATATCTTCCATACTATCTAACCCTTAACTTTCTTGAGCTCTCCAAAATTCTAAATTTTGAGTCTGAATTACATCACTACTGTAATAATTAATCCCTGGCTTACAATACAAAATCTCGGAGATTGGGACATAATCTTCCGTGGTGAATGATATATATATATATATATATATATATATATATATATATCAGCAATGGGATCAATAAATGGTGGTATATTCAGTGCTAAAAACAAAAGCAAGGCATGAAAAATCATAGAGGAAACTTCAATGTAAGTCATTAAGTGAAGGTAGTCATAGAAAAACACATAATAAATGATTCTAATTCTCTGGCATGTGGGGAAAGGGAAACCGATTGAAGCAGTGAAAAAATACATTTCAGAGTAGATATCAGGGGGTGTGCAGGGGAGATCTGGTGGGGAAATACTAGAAAGATAAATAGGCAGAAAAATACATTTCTCCAAACTCTTAAGATACATGAAACCACGAGTGAGTCAAAATGTAAAGTACAGATTCAAAGATAATGATAAGTCAGTATAGGTTTGTCTGAACAGTGACACTATGATAGAGGGGTAGGGTGTGTAACGGGCCAATGTTATTTGTAGTGGCAATAAGGGAATAAGCGAACATGTCTGTTGACTTTCTCATAAATTTGTTGTGGGTTTCAAACTGCTTGAGAATGTCTTTTTTAAAACGTACTTATACAGCTCGTGGAGCCCCTTCCGGGAAGGCCGCAGTAGTCCTAGCGGGGAGACACCACATGGGCCCTGAGCTTCTCTTCCCCGTGGTCAGACTAAGGAGCTGGAACCACAACAGGGTCCCACAGAAGGCGCTGGGGATTGCAGCACTGAGGAGCCCAAGCAAGAGCAGGACACTGGGATCGGCCCAGCCTGAACCAAGACCAGGCGCCAGGGAGGTGGAGCTGGCCCCAGTCGGGGCTGGAGAAGTCATTGCTGATATCCAAGAAACGATCCCCGTCTTGGGGCTTTACTTGTCAGACCCACGGATGGAAAGTGAGGAAAGTAGAGGAGGAGGCAGGCGCCTTGGCACTGCTCTATGGACCCAGCACGAAGAGCTGGTGCAAAGGACAACGGCTGGATTAGACCTGCCTGGGCTCAGGAAATCTCAGATGCTCGTGGGAAGATGTGGGCAGAAGGTGCTCCCAGACCTGCAGACCTCCCCTGCCTGGAAGTGAAGACCCCAGAAACCTCCCCCCACACCCCGGAGAGCTTCCCGCACGGGACTGAAGACATCCCTAGTTATCACATCTGTCTCTGATCTTCAGCTCCAGCCACATAAAGGCAAAATCAGACTCTTAGAGACCCACTTTATTCAGTTCTGTACATGTAGGAACATCGGCCTAAGCTCAACCCACTTGAGCATTTATCAATCTGTGGAGAATCAAGCACACAGTCAAAACAAACACAAAAAAATAGATTATACTCATACACAGCTTTCTCATAACCAGAGGCTAGGAATATAAAATGATTTAATATTCCCTCCTATTTGTGTACAATTGTTTGCATTACTATGTGGATGGTAATTTTATTAGTATAAATTTTATTCTTTATATCCATTATGCATATTTTTAAAATTATCCTCCAAAAAACTGCACCAATTAATCTAGCGTTAACTCCATCTTCTGTATGCATTTTACCACGGCCTCACCACATAAATCATTTGTAAAATATATGCCAATTTCCTGGATGCAACACTCTTCCTTTTGTTTGCTTTGGTTTCTAGGGGGAACTAAACCATTTTCTTAATTGCGAATTATGTATTCTTCTCTGTTGGCTCATTATTATTTAATTAAATAAGAAGCTCATGTTATTATTCTCAAATAGCTAAAATTTTTATTTCTATGAATTTTATCATAAATAAACACAAAATATAAGCCTCATCTGCCAAGTAAATCACTCTGCTGTATTTCCAGAATAGGAATTTTTGCAAGGAAGTTCCTGGAAGTAGAGATGTACGCAATTTCTCTCAGAGCACAAAAAGCCCAATCCTATGAGAAGGCCAAGCTGTGTGCAGGCACCAATCCCCAGCTTAAAAAGCTGGTTTAATATCTCTGTGTTTTACACTCCACACTTAGTTTAGTTCTTTGTTTATTTTATGTTACAGACATTTTTTGTGGTGGCTCCAGCAAGTACAGTCATTTCCTTTTAAGTGTTCATTCTTATTTTATGATAGAATGGAGTGTGCAAAAGCATTTTCTGGCCTCTTGTGACTTTTATATGCTTTTGTAAAATTCATACTAAAAGTAGAGAAAGTAGTAGAAGAAAACAGCCATAGAATAATAAAAGCATTCCTAGCATTCCTAATCTCAGAGGTACATCACTGGGCAGAGACTGGGAAACAGAAGCCTGGGATAGGCTAAGACTGGGAAGGTGGAATCCTGATTCTGCTACAATCCTAGTCCAGAACCAGAATCCAGTACTCAGGGAGTATTTCCTGGATGCCATATTGCAATTTTTCATAAGTTACTATTTTCAGAGACTATAATAATATAGGCCCTTGGAGTTATGCAATATGGAAATCTTCCTATAACTAGCACTAGGGTCAGACAAATTCAGTAGGAAATTAAAAATCCATATTCAGTCCTTGAAACAGGAAGGGTTATGCTGAAACCTGGTGTCTAAAGGTGACCAGAGTTGATACCCTTTAAATTGGCATGTTTCAGGGAAGTCCTTTTCTCTCTGGCAAAAGGATTCCTAGCAACTAGTTCATAAGAAACTGTAATACTGTTGAACTACCAGGAAAGGACTCAGATTTGGAAATCTATAGCCAAATATTGGATACTACTTCGGTAGGGAAATGATAATGTGAAAAGCACAAGACTTGGAGGAGTGAAAATAACTATTGTTGAGTCAAAGTGACTCTAGTGTATACTACTGGTGCTCTGCTCAGATCGATGTCAGTCAAGCATCATACTAATACTCCAGTTGCTGCAATGTTCCTGATTACAAGCCACCGCTCCTTCTATGAAGAATGTTCTCAAGCACACTCTGATGCCACATGGAAAATGTGCACTTCTCCATTCTGGTCATGAAAGAATTCAACCAAAGACACAGTCTGAAGTTCAAAAACCTGATCCTCTTGCCAACTCTGTGCTTAATCTGTATTCAGGAGTAACCTGTGGGATTAGACTGAAGCTAGGCAACAGCTGAGACATTGCTTAGCTTATTTCCCAGTTCTCTGTTGCCTACTTTTGACTCTTGAGAGCACATTCAATAAATCATTAACAAATAAATCTGTGTCTCATGCTTTTCTCAGGAGCCAAGTGAAGTTAAGAAGTCAGGGAAACTACGGGCCATGCTGCCAAAAGTGCAAAATGATCCAAGGAGAGGAGTTGTCTGTAGACTGTTGCAGCTGGGAAAGGGGGCAGGGCACTTCCCTTTTGGCTACACAAAGATTTCCAGGAGGTACTGAGTAATATTTTCTCTGGAGAAAGGGAATCAAGCAAAATAGTCTGGGAACCTCTACTCTAAACCATTGTTCTTGTTTAGAGATTATTAAGACTCTTCTCAATTTTCCCACTCCACATCAAGATTTATTGAATTTTTTTCAAGTATGTTTAGCACTGAACTCTGTAAAGGTGTTTGCTAACAGTAAACTACTAGATCTATGGACTTCACCATAGATCTACTGAAAAGAATCACTACCAAAAAGAATTATGATTGTTGTAGCCCAGAATGCCCTGGGAAAAATCTTAGACATTTCTTATACAAGTTTAAAAATGATGTACTAAGATTTGGAGTAGGAAGGAGTTACTGATGGTGATAAACAGGATTCAAAATGAGAAAATGCCACAGGAGCTGAGAACCAAGCAGGGATTTATGGCTAGAGCAGAAGATGAAATTGGATGTATAATTAACACAGTGGAGTGCAAATAAAACCATTGCAGAAGTGAAATGACTTTCCAATAAAGGACTCAGAGTTGAGAAATACCTCTTCTAGAGAATTATGTGAACTGAGTTGGCTTCTATTGCTTTATGTATCCTTAGGATCCTTACTTAAAAAATAAAGTTGCATAGCTTTCCACTTATAAAACAATTCATGTGCACAGCGCAAAAACAGAAGGGACAATGTGCTTTCTTTAAATCAGTAGTAAGAAAGAGTATTGCATAGTATTGCAAGAAAAGAGTATGCAAGTTATAGCACATTAGTATCTTCACGCTGAGTATTAAAAAAGAGTGTCAAATTTTGGAGACTTATGATGTATATGAAACTACAATAAAGTTCAAGAAGCTTTAGAGCCAATTGTTAAATGGCAGTCAATGAAAGAGACTGTTTACTCAATTATTAAACTATTGATTTAATAGCTGAAGGAAGCTATTAGCTATGTACAATCATTCTAATTGTAGAACTAAGTATGCTTTTAAGAATCAGACTGCATAATGAATAGTTATTAATCACTAATTTTTTTGCTGAATTTCAAAGTGAAAGAAATTTTAATGAAGAGTAACTATGCACAGGGATTCGTGCAAGGATATGTTCTGATCATATATCACCGATATATGGAATGTCGTGGACTTAGAGAAAATGAGGCTGTCAAGACAAGGTCTCAAGCTTACAGTGATTTATTAGTGGGGAAAATAGGCATCCTGCACACTAATAGCATGTGTAGACACAGATAATGAAACATCTGGTGCTTTACTTCATAAATAACTACTCTATTATAATGTGTCTGCTTTCCTAGGTATGTCACACTTAGTTAGACATGTTGGCAGGGCATGTGAATTGAAGAGAACACAGTTTTGCCTTCTGCTCTCAAGCTATTCATATTGATCAATATTATTGTAAGTCAGTAACATCATGGCCTTGAGATCTCCACATGTACCAATGATGATATAGGACCCATTTTCTGGGTGTTTATATGGGAAAATTTAGATAACATTTGCATTATGGGCTATGCACAAGACAATAAAACATTATGAGTCCAGGATTTTCATCTTATGAAGGGAAGAAAAGACACATTAGGCACCTCCAATTTGGGTTCTAAGTATATTGGAATCTGTATATGAATGATTGTCCACAGTTCAAGAACTAGACAGTTGCCTCTACCTGTCTCTGGCATTCGGGGTCTAGGAAGGATAAGTAATGAATTTATCTACCTCTGGCAATTGGTTTTATGCAATCTAGTTCACCAAATCTAATATTTCAGCTAGCAACTAAGATGAGAAATACTTGGATTTTACTTATTTATTCTGTTCACTTCTTGGAATAAACTCTGATTAACAGTGAAGTGGTTGAAGGGAAAGTAAGTCAAAGAGAGAAAGAAAAGAACAATCAATGGAAATTGTAAACATTTTATAAGAATGTATTTTGACTTCCCCTATTGTATTTTTTAGGATTAAAGAAAATAAATATTGGAGCAAAAAGGAGGGAGGGAAGAAAAGTGAGAAAGAGGGAGTGAAAAAGATAATCAGAAAGTTTAAATTTGAGTTGAAAAACAATAAATAAGCACTGTAGAACGTTAACTTTTGTCTATGAATTATTAGACTCCCCAACTTATAACCACTGCTTAGCTTCTTGCCAAGAGCAGTAAAAGCTTAATTGACAGTCAACCTGTCTCTCCAACTTCCTAAATTCTACCTAATGACAAGAGATGATTCAGTGAATGCTCACAAGAAACAGCAAGTGTTCTAATAGCTAATTTTAATTCATTTCCTGAACATTGTTTCAAATAATATATATGAATAAGTGTTTAGGTTTAGTGAAGTATAGGCTTCCATAATATTGTTAAATACCATTTTCTTACTTGATAGTAAATAAAAGAGATCCTATAAACAAATTATGTTTCTTATTCACATTAGGAGAGACTCTAAACAATGTTAGCAAATATATACTTGAGAATAAAAAGTGCTGAGAGTTAATCCAGACATATTAGATGGCAAGGATTTTAGAGATAATTTATGTGAAATAAGACAGGTAACTTGCTCCAAAAATAAAGGATTATAATTTTTTATGGTAGACAGCATAATCTCCTACCAATGGCAAAGTCTCTGGAAGCTGTGAATGAATGTTAGGTTACATGGCAAATGTGTCATGCTATTTTACATATGCAATTAAGAATTAAGGAATAAATATGAAATACGTTTGTTGGATGCCTACCAAGGGGCACACTGTATGTATGGGGGAAACATAAGGTTATTGAAGGATAAAAAGTTCACATTGGTGATGAGTTTGGTCTTAGAACATTGTATGCCTAAAACAACTCAATTACGAACTTTGTAAATAACTGTCTTAATGGAAATGAATTTGTAAAAATAAGGGGGTTATTCTGGATTTTTAAGGTGGAGCTCAACTAAACTACTTGAATCTTGGAAGCAAAATATCTTGCATTGGCATCAGTTACAGAAAAGTGGCAGAAAGTCAAATTGAGAGAGTTGAAGTATGAGAGAGACACCACCCATCCCAGCAGAAGCAGGCAAATGAAAAGTGTGAAAGAGGAAGGAGACCTAGGAAACGTTGTCTAGGAACAACTGCTGGCTGGCTGGTAGGGAAGGAGCAGCGAGCTCAGTATTAGAGCTGCCAGGAACACAAGTCAGCCCACAACATGAAGGTATGTCAGCTGAACTCATCTTCACAGCCTCGCCAGACAGTAACTGAAGACTCAAATGAACCACGCTGCACTGAGCCTTCATACCTACACATCAGTGAGACAATAGATAGCTCGTATTTCAAGTTTCAATTATGCTTTTTTGTTAATGAAGCAGTAGAAAACTGAACACCTCTTGATGGCTGATGTGACAGTATATTAACCCCAACCACGTATAGAACGAAGATAGGAGAGCCCCCATGGAAAAGATAACCAGCTTGTCTATTGGATGGAATTCACCATCATAATACCACTACAGATGTCTAAGTATACTTTGACTAAAATCTTTTGTTTTCCCAGATAACACTTATCTGAAGATCCATGTTTTCAAGCAACAAGCTGTTGCTCTATGACCTTAAAGGTGTTCTTTAAGGACAATTGATGGTCAGGCTGAACATATTTTTTGCTGTCACATACCACATATTTAGTAATCTTATAAAATAAATTTTTGTGAAGCCAGAATTCTTTCCCTTAAAAAGGAGGTGGGATAAACTCTTGTCTATATATTTGAAGCCTATTCTTCTTCCTTCAGACCTCTGAAGAGGGTATCAGACCTTCATTCTGCAGACAAAAAATCTGACCTTGCATCATAACCAGTTAAGTCAGCAACTGAGAAGAGATAAAAAATTCATTGTGTTTTTTTTTTTCTAATCCTGGTATCTTTAAAATATCTTTTCTAGTAAATAAGCAGCGTATTTCCTTGTTAGAGGCTTCCAAATTTAACAAAAAATTTAAAGGTTCTGGTTTGCACAATGATTTTTCCCTCAAAGTTTCTTAGTCATTACCCGTTTTCTCTAGCTAGACGACATGCATCATAAAAATCACAATATGACCCTATTACACAGATTGATTTTTTTTCTTTTTAGTGAATGCTCCTGGAGTTGAGTAAACCCATAGAGCCACTGCACAGAGATGACATTAAACACAAGTGGGTGCAGGGATGAACACATTCCGGCAAACATTCCAGGAGAGCTGATCAGCATTCCCAGAAGCTCCTCAGAATCTATTTATGCTTGTTCTATATTCTGCCAGGGTGGCAACCCCTGTTGTAACTCTCCTAAAACTCCTTCCCTTGAAAGATAAGCCTGCTCTCTACTCTTCTGTCCTGTGTGAAGCATATTTTTAAAGGCAGAGACCTCTCTGCCCTACCCATTTCTGCATCTCACAATGGAAAATGTCATTTTTTCAGCCTCTCTTGCTGCTATAACTGCTTACATTACACTTGTTAATTGAGTCACAGGAATAAATGACTTTATCTCACTTGGATTATGAATTTTTGTGGGCATCTATATCATCTAATTCACTTTTGCACACCACAGCATGTCCTTACATATTTCTGTAGGAGTTGGGACATACATTACAGATAAGTATTTGATAGATTTATTATTAATATTTGCCTCCAACAGCTGATTGATCCTATTTTTATGACAGAGAATGTAAACTAAGCCCTTTTGTCCCCATCTAAGTGAATTTAAAATAAATAAGCATTATAAAAGTAATTAATAATGTGGGGATAATGTTAATCTGGTAATTTAGAAAGCAATAAGGAACAAAAGATAAGGAAAGAGGTAAGAGGAGAAAAATTAATCTAAGATTAAAAAAAGTGAGATTATCACATTGAACTAACAATCTTACTATGACATTAGGAAATGGATTATGCACTAAATAAATCATAAACTTTATTCTATAGATATAAAAAGAAAAGAAATTTGATGAGGTGATAAAAATGTGAGGAAAGTTCCTAGACATTAATGTGATTATTCAAACATTGTTTTCCCAGTAAAAATCCTTTAAAAATACAGTAACTCTTAGCAAATAAAGAAAAAAAAAGATGAGTAGTTGTTAGGGAGTTGGGTGTAAGGTGGGTGGGGATGGAATAATAATAAGAGCACAGAGGATTTGAGAGTGGTTAAAGTACACGGTATGATACTGTACAGTGGACATATGGCATTATACATTTACCAAACCCACATAACACACAACAAAATAGTGAGTCTCTGTATAGCCACAAACTTTGGGTGATAACAATCTGTCAACACAGATTCATCAATTGTAACACAATGTACCTCTCTCAAGGGGGATGGTGATAATGTGGGAGGCTGAGTCTATGTGGGGAAGGTATTTGGGAAATCTTTGTAACTCTCCTATTTGTTGAAAACTTAAAACTGTCCTCAAAACTGAATTTTAAAAAGTCATTAAAATGAAAACAAGTATAAGTGATTTTCTCCAGAAACTTCACTCTGAATTTTTTTTCAGTTAAAAACAATAATCATATAAATGCAAAACAAAACTTTTTTAACTACAGCAAAGATTTAATCATTTCCCCATGAATCTTCATTATGTGCTCTCTAAACCAGAAGATTTGAAGGGTGGCCTAGGATTCCTTGGGTTGCCCTATTATAGCCAGATAGCCTTCCCCTTTACCAAGCAATAAAACTTGCCACTGCCTCTGCCCTGGAAAAAAAAATCTCCTTGAATCAGAGATTTGAGACACAGAATCTCTATGGAAAGCTCAATCTTGTGTTGATCCAGTTAACTCAGTGTATTACATATTCACTTTGGTGAGGGGAGAAAAAGCAAAAGTATAGCCTTAATTCAAAACCTTCATGAAAACTCAGGTAAAAAAAAGGAAGTTTATATTCACTGCAAGAATAGTCTATTCAGATTAAGGAAGAGAAATGAAGACAAACAGGTAACAGATGGCAAGAGAACAGATGGTCCAAGTAGGGGTGAGTTGGGGTCCGGAGGATCCACACAGAAATCACTGAGATGGCACTTCCCAACAGATGCACAGATCAGGCTGTCCAAAGCCACCGGACCACCTGACTTAGTGGTCATGAAAGACAACTGAGCCAAAGCTAGTACTCTCCCTGGAGTTAAGAGTTCCTGTTCCCTCAATGAAGGAATCAAAGAAGATACAATTCCAAATTCCCAAAAGCAGAAATATTTCTCCTGAGCTAAACAGGCATGAAATATACCAAACAACCAAGAGACATGGAGAATTGAACTAATGTGAAGAAATACCATTGAAATCAAAACATGAAAGTGTAAAGAGCACCATAGTTTAAGAATTATATATACAATATAGATGTCACATCATATTTAGATAATTGTATGGTTTTAATATATCTGCTTCTATAAATATACAGTATCATTAGTACAAATAGATTAGAACATAAAATAAGCAATTTCACTTATGTGATCATTGCCCCCTCACAGTCGTATCAATGTCCTACTTCATATGCAATCATAGGCAACTGAATCTACTAAATGTTAAAAGAAAAAGTTTTGCAAAACCACACACATCCAGCTATAGAACCAGACATTAAATAAGGGTTTACTAAGCCTAGCGATGAGAGACCACAGTGGAAAGTGTATCTATGCTCTTTTGTATACAGTGGTATGGTGATGCTTTCTTTAAAGGAATGAGTGGACAGTAGGTCACATTTTCATTTAATTGTAGCAACGCTTTGACGAGCAATACTGTTCACAGAGGAATTCTAAATCCAGAGAACAATATAAATAATTGCGATTACAGAACAGTCCATCTGGTTTCTGGCATATTTTAATTACGTAGAGAAGGTAGCTTCAAAACTTTTGGCAAGCTTGCACTATAGACAGATGTGGCCAGGGAAACTGTGATTCATTTTTATGAGCAGCTGCCCATAGCCATGATGCACAGATAAAGTGTAAAGCAGCAAAAGATAAATTAGACAGCTCTCCGACAATCTGTGCGATGCCCGAAATACGTGCCTATTGAAGTCCAGCCCCTTCCATTACCACCAGGCTCAACAATCACCTGATTTTTATTGTTCACACTCTAATTGTCCTATAGAAATTTACTGGACAACTATCTTTAAAATATTTAGTCTGTCTTTATCAGTGAACTAGGGGAATGGTGGGGAAAGAGCAGTCAGAAGGATCCACTTGAAGTCTTTAGTGTGCAGTCATCTGAAGTTTCTGGTCATCCTTAGGATCCCTGGGATGCTTTACATAGGGACTTGTAAGTACTATGCTCCTGTCGCCAATAGATTAGCACAGCTGCACAGAACTGATCCTACTTATCATCCATCCTCCCCACATCTGAAATGCATTTATTTAGTTGTCCAAACCATGGTCTACTTTGAAGGTGCTATATGAAATAGCTATAATAAATCTCTGCATCTTTGTTTGTCAAAGCGAGTTTGAATCAAGTTTCTGTCATTTGTAACATAGAACATTTTATAAAAATATGGGAGATCATTCACCAGAGCTTGCGTGATCATTCACACAAGTGGCCGCGTGGTTCATCAATAAATGTTGGAGATCAGAGGTGACTACAAGAGTATGCCACTCCACGGCAGAGCCTGGCAAGCTACCTGTGTCGTATTTGATATGCCAAATACCAGTGACGATTATAGACCTCATTCCCATGACCTGATGGAATGGTTTGAGGCTCTTTATGTTCCTGGAGCAAGCAGATGCCCTTGGGCTCTACTAGCATGAGACAGGACATATGGAGATGTTACTGGTGCCCGCTGAAGGAAATCGATGATGAATGAGAAGACAGTGATACAGTGATAGTGATACTAAAAAATATTTAGAACCTTACAATATGATCTCTCCCTCCCTCCTCTCTCTCTCTCTCTCTCCCTCTCATACTCTCCCTCTTGCTTCCTTTATCCCTCTCTCCTAGCAGTGTTCAGATACTACTCCCAGCTCACTGCTGCTTGAGGTATATCTCCTTATAGTGTTTAGGGGCTCCCGAGGATAAAGGGATCAATCACAGTCTTTGTAAATGCAAATATGTGCAATAGTGCATTTTGCTATGTCTTTGGCCCAAAATGATCTCTTATGATGGTATCTTATAGATAGTTATCTCATCATTCTATTCTAGGAAAATCTTGTTTCTTATTTCCTTTTCTTTCTTTTGTTTTGGGGCCAACATGGTGGTACACTGGGCTTACTCCTGGTTCTAGCTCTAGATCACCCCTGGCAGACCACATGTAAGGCTGGAGATTTAACCCAAGTAGGCAATACAGAGGCAAAGCAAATTTCATGCTGTACTATCTCTCTTGCTTTCTAGTTGTATCTTTGGTCAAAGTTCAAAGTTGTATTAGTTTGAACATCTCAGTCACAAAACTCAAAACTCATGATATTCATTTAGTCTCCAAATATATACTTGACTTTATCGGGATTTTTCCTATTTTTCACTATCACTATCTTCCCGTTAATCATCTATTTGCTAGAGCGGGCACCAGTAATATCTCCATATGTCCTGTCTCATGCTAGTAGAACCCAAAGGCATCCACTTGCTCCAGGAACATAGAGAGCCTCAAACCATTATATTAGGTCACGGGAATGACCTAATATAAATGTTACTGGTATTTGGCATATCAAATACAACACGGGCAGCTTGCCAGGCTTGCTGTGCGGGTGGCATACTGTTGTAGTCACCTCTAAATAAAGCATTTATTGAAGTGCGCTCCCACTAGCAGACTCGCGAGCCAGGCTGTGATAGTCTGGTCTGCTGGGTGGAGTTGTGACGAGTGGGAAGTCTGGATGTGGAAAATAGCAGGCCCCTTTGATTAGGGAGGGTGGTCTGGCTTGTTGTGAGGCTCTGCTGGGGTGGCAGGCCAGGGCTTGAACCCGCCTCTGCCCCATGTCTGAGAGTCTCTGGTTCAGCATACCTACTCTTATTCCGAAAAATTTCCTTATTCAAAGTTAGAACTATCAGTCATGATAAGCCCAAAGATATGTGATAAGTCAATGTGAAGTGACATCTATTAGATAGAAAAGAATTTTTAAAAAAGAAATAAGAACAATTCAAAACTATGCTTCAGATTTGGGTGTTAGTTCATAGTGTGCAAATACTGCATTATTTTCAATGATAAGAAGATATTAGGCTAGCAAGTATACAATAGGAGAAAGTTTTAGGGTATATGGACATTCTCCACAATTTTCTGCTAACTTAAAGCTATTTTTAGATAACTTTTTTAAAGAAAGGAAAATGTAAAATACTTCATATTGTACAAGAAATTCCTGTAATACATTTTATGTTCATTTAACAAAAGGTCATATTGTTGAAATTTCATATATTGTCTTAGCAAGTTTTGCAAAAAATTCTAGGTATTAATATATAAAACACTGGCAGGCATGTTTATATGGCTCTTTAAAATCTAGCCTTATATAGAGTTTTTCATATTTTCTTTTGTACATAGAATGTGCCAAATAACTGGAAAATTTATATAGTTCCTACATACTACATTCTTATTTATTTACTTTTATTACTATTCTTTCACTTTAAAAAGTTGATTATATATGTGCATATACCTAACACTGAAGTATACCCTCAATGTGTAGCATAACTTATGTTTATAATTTTTCTTGTCAATAAACCTAATTGCATATGACCACTTTAACTTGTTCGCATAATCAGCAAAGTTGTACTTTGCTGGTATCTGTAACTTGAACAAGCCACTAATGATGTGTTGTTTTGTTGTTGTTTTTGTTGTTGTTGTTGATGTTTTTCTGTAAGTTCAAGAACCTGGGTGGGGTTGTATTGTTGTGTAATGGTTTTTAAATGAAGCTACAAGTTCATAGTAAAAATTTTAAAACAAAAATAAATTCTAATGGTCAAAATAATTCTCTAATAAACAACACAAGACATAAGTTTAAAAGTTAATTAAAATTATAAAAGCTGACAGTCTGTGATAATAAGAAAAAATTGAAAATGACACTAATTTTTATGTATATTATTAAAAGATATTTTTGATTGGAGGCTACAGCTGGTGATGCTCAGCGCTACTCCTGGTTCTGCATTCAGAAATTATTCCTGGTGGTGCTTAGGGTACCATAAGTCGATGCCAGGGATACAAGCCAGGTTGGCTGCATGCAAAGCACCTTACCCAGTGTGCTATAACTCTGGACCCATACTAGGAATTTTTTAAAGTATAAAGCCTAATAACTGATATGCTAAGAATCATTAGACAACCCTAAAGGAGACTGTACTGAGAATGGGGTGTCTTCACACTGGCTACATGACAATATCCCTTCATCTGTCCAAGGAGACTTGGAAAATTGTCACTGTGTCACCAAGAGAACTTGGCACAGCAAGCTGCAAATAAATCACTTAAAAGAGGAAAAGCCTAAAACCAGAGATCTGTAATGACCTTTTAACATGTCATAAGAATTTTTTGAATGCTTGTTATCTTGCAAGGGCTAAGTCTTATTTTTTTTAAATGTTGGTTTCTCAGCCTCCCAGGAAAAAAAGATACCTTTTAACCACTCATACATGTTAATATTCTTAGATTATATTCAGCCTAGAAAATGGGACCCCCTTAGTAAAGAAAGTTTACTTCTTAATTAATATAAATGAAATTTTACTTCTTTTCTCTCCTAAGAAGAGAACCAGCTCCAGTTCTGGAAAAAGTCTTCAAACAAACAAAAATGAGCCAGGAGCAGGAATGTGAAAACTGCACAGTAACAGCTACTGATTACTTAACTTGATTAGAAAACTAAAGACATTTTATTGCCAAGTATTCTGATTGTTCAATCTGTCTTGGTGTTCTGAATCTCTCATTCACGGTGTAATATAAATGACTTCCAATTAATTTAGCTAAAGAGAAGGGAATTCCTCCTCATCCTCAGCAAGTGTTTCCCAAGACACTTTAACAATCATTCTAGTGATTATCTTCACAATCCACACACTGCAGCTGGTAAGATCTACCCCCAGCATATTAATCCAGTCTCCAGCCCACAGATTAATCCAGTCTCCAGCCTGGCTTGTTAGAAACCCTGCCTACAAGGACTCACACTGCAGAGACCCGCCCTTCAGAGGAGAGTATTTCAAGCCCAGGAATGCTTGAGCCTAAGACACAGGTACACCCAGAAGAGCTGAAACCGCTGCGCCACCACTGCTGGGGCGGCGCGATTTACCTCCAAATTACCATAAATAATCTACCCACCCCTTGAGAGAGCCCCACAAAGTAATGAGAATATAGCGCCCGCATGGCAGAGCCTAGCAAGCTGTCCGATGTGTGTTCGATATGCCAAATCCAGTAACAAAAATGTTTTTATCCTGACCTTGAAAGAGCCCTTAATACGGCAGCAGTAAGAAAGGCGAACAAGCAGTGCCTGATAAAATTTCACGGCCGTCCTAGGCTGCCAAAACAAAGAAGGACTAAAATGACTGTCTGTACTTTCAATGCACGTATGCTGGCATCGGAAGCATATATTGAGGATCTGCCGTCCTAGGCTGCCAAAACGAAGAAGGACTAAAATGACTGTCTGTACTTTCAATGCACGACGCGCGGGCATCGAAAGCATATATTGAGGATCTGATGGTGCAAGCACAAAAGATCAAGTACGACATCATTGGTCTGACTGAGACGAGGGAGGCGCCAGTCGCATCATGCTTTATTTGACACTGGAGAAGAATTGTTCCTTGGAACATGCGACAAAAAGAGGCATTGGTGGCATTGGTGTCCTTGTCAACACAAACATGGCTGTCAACATTGATTCATTTGAATGCCTAACAAACTGAATAGGACGATTACACTTGAGGAGATGTGGTCCACTGCCAGCAATTTCTATCTTCATTGTCTATGCACCAACATCCACATACAAAGAAGATGAAATTGAGAAATTCTACATGGAATTGGAGAAGTTCTATAAAAAATATCACACCTTCTACAAGATCATAGTCGGTGATTTTAATGCCAAGATAGGACCGAGAAGATCGGCTGAAGAACTCCACATTGGGACCCATGGCCTAGAATGGAACGAACAGGGTGAGAGACTATCTGAGTTCATCATGTCCACCAAACTATTCATGGGAACTCACAGTTTCAGAAGGCTGAAGCGAAACATTGGACATGGGAATCTCCTGGCGGACAGTTCCACAATGAAATTGACCACATCATCTTCAATCGACGGTTTTGTCTGACCAATGTTGCTGTCGTCCCCAAATTCCAAACAGGATCGGACCACCGTCTCCTTCGCAAAATTCTACTTCCCGCAACGGGGAGAAAAAGCTAAAAAATTTAAGAGAACTCCCAGAACGACCACCAACTGGGAACTCTTTGGCACCATTGCAGCAACATGGGAAGATACCATCATTGACAACATCGATGAAGAATACAACTGACTGGTTCAGCACCTCCATGATTGTGCTAAGAATGCAGAGAGAGAGAAAGACACAAAAGGACACTTGTCTTCAGAAACTCTTGAGCTCATTCGCCAACGTGGCAAGGCGCGAGCCTCAGGAGACCAAATGCTAACGTCCAAGCTTGCTAAACAGTGCAGAGAAGCGATAAAAGCAGACCTCAAAGACAGAAGAGCAGAAATACTGGAAGATGCAGCAGAAGCCAGGAAAAGTATTCGCACTGCCCGCCTGTCCTTCCCCAACTATAAGACCAAGATGACTGCCCTCCGACGCCCTGATGGATCTATCACATCTTCCAGAAAGGCAATGGAGAAGATTATCCAGGACTCCTACTCAAATCTCTTTGATAGCCACATCCACCTGCTCACATACCAAATTCCACATGATGGATATGTCATTCCCAACATTCTCCCTTCTGAAATCCGACATGCCATCTTCTCGGTAAAGAAGGGAACAGCACCAGGTCCAGAAAAGTCAGACCCGAACACCTGAAGAATCTGCCGTCGGTATTCATCAATACACTAGCTCAGCTCTTCACATGCTACCTGTCCGAATGCAAGGTGCCCTCCCAATGGAAAACCAGCAGGACAGTTCTACTGTTCAAGAAGGGAGACATTCATGACATCGGGCAACTACCGCCCCCTCTGCCTGTTGTCCGTCATCTACAAGCTGTTTACACAAGTCATCCTGAACAGGATTAGCACAACCCTACATGAAGGACAACCATGCGAGCAAGCAGGTTTCCGGAAAGGATTCAGCACAATCGACCATATCCACACAGTAACCAAGCTCATTGAGGTTTGTAGGGAGTACAAGATGCCGCTCTGTCTCATGTTCATTGATTTACAGAAAGCCTTTGATTCTGTGGAGACTGAAGCAGTCATTGAAGCCCTAGCCAAGCAGGGCGTTCAAACCCAATACATCAAGATCCTTCGTGAGCTCTATTACGGATTCACCACCAGGATCTCACCATTCTACATAGAAGTGATCATTGATGTGAAAAGGGGGTTCGACAGGGTGATACCATTTCACCAAAACTCTTCAGCGCCACCCTCGAGAACATCATGCAGCAATTAGAATGGGAAGGAATGGGAGTGAAGATAGATGGTCGGCAACTACACCACCTCCGCTTCGCTGATGACATCGTTCTAATAACACCAACATTAGCCAAGCGGCACAAATGCTGGCTGACTTTGACCAAGAATGTGGAAAGATAGGTCTACAGCTGAATCTGAAGAAAACTATGTTCATGAGAAATGAACTAGTTCCTGAGGCCCCATTCACTCTCAATGGAACAAACTTCTCTGAATGCAGCAGTTATGTGTACCTAGGTCGAGAAGTCAACATGATGAACGACCTAAAACCTGAGCTGCGCAGGAGGAAGAGAGCGGCATGGAATGCCTTCAAAGTCATCGAAGAAATAGCTAAAAGGACAAAGAACCTCCGGCTCCGGGCACATCTCTTCGACTCCACCATTCTCCCTGCATTAACATACACCTCAGAGACCTGGGCCCTACGAAAGCAGGATGAGAATACTATTCGGGTCTCCCAGAAAGGCATCGAAAGAGCTATGCTTGGAATATCACGTCTCACTCTAGTGAGTGAAGGAATCCAGAGTTCTGACCTCCGTCGCTATTCCAGAATCAGGGACGCTGTCTCGTTTGCCAAGGCTTCAAAAAATCAGATGGGCTGGACATGTAATGCGATTTGGAGACAACCGCTGGACTAGAGCCGTTACCGACCGGATCCCAAGGGATGTCAAAAGATCACGTGGCCGCCCACCTACAAGATGGTCAGACTTCCTTGTTAAGACCCTGAAGGAACAGTTTTCCTCAATCAACCAGATGCCATTGGGCTACATTGGCACGTGATAGGGTCCAATGGAAACGTTACTGGCGCCCGCTCGAGCAAATCAATGAATAACGGGATTCAATTGATCAAGTGATTATAATTTATGTGAGTTCAGAAACTCCAAAAATTCCAAACATATATTGCATTATAATTCTATTCTTATGAAGAAATAACTCTAATATTCATCCTGGTTTGCTTTATTACTTACACCTTTTAGGTACATCTCTCCTGTGGGAAGATTTCCTTTCTCCACTAATATCTGGCTGGACCATAGATGTGGCATTGGTCAATGAAATGCTTTTAAGTGCATGTGCAACTTTTTAGCAGAAAATGTAACTCCAGATTAGATTATCCATAATCTGTTCCCTCACTGATCACACTGTATCACTGTCTTCCCGTTCATCATTGATTTGCTCGGGCGGGCACCAGTAACATCTCCATATGACCTGTCTCATGCAAGTAGAGTCCAAGGGCACCTGCTTGCTCCAGGAACATAAAGAGCCTCAAACCATTCCATCAGGTCATGGGAATGAGGTCTATAATTGTTACTGGTATCTGGCATATCAAATACAACAAATGCCTGCTCCTGGCTCATTTTTGTTTGTTTGAAGACTTTTCCAGAACTGGAGCTGGTTCTCTTCTTAGGAGAGAAAAGAAGTAAGATTTAGTTCCCTCACTAAAATGATCAATTTCCAAATAGAATCTGTTCTATTAGACTAGCTGACAAGATAGTAGACATAAAGGGGAAACTTAACTATCACCTGGCTACCAAGCATGTTTGAGAAATAATTCTTTATTGTTATATGCCTGCCCCTCAAGGTTTTGCAGGTGTGGCTCCGGTGCCTGGCTGCATCAGCAGGTGGCAGACAGGAGATGGGCTTGTCTACACCCAGGACTCTACCCGTGGGCTCTGGATGGTTGATGACCTTACATAGAAAAAGACTTTGTCTCCTGGGGTGTACCCAGAGCCATGCAGAGCCTAGCAAGCTACCCGTGGTGTATTTGATGTGCCAAAAATAGTAACAATAATGGACCTCATTCCCAATGAATGGAGACATTACTGGCACCTGCTTGAGCAAATCGATGAACAATTGGAAGACAAGTGATTGTTATATGACATAAAGTTGGGTCATTTATAACAATAATAGCTCTTATCATACATTGGAAAATATAAAAATGGTACCTAGTAGTAGGGAAGCTATAATAACAACTAAAACAATGAAGAACCATCAAACATGACTCATATAAAAACAGATAGCAGTTTGCAAGTAAACTGCGACCAGAATCTAAAAGGAAATGAATTCATTATCAGGCAATGAAAAAACATTCAGTAATATAGTTGCCCTGTAAAAACTTGAAAGCTGGTGGACAACTTCTATTGGGCTTTCAGAGTTTAGAAAAGGAGGTCAGAAAATTAAATGTGCAGATAGAAAAGTGGTATTTATTTCCATCTTCAAATTAAAGAATAAACATCAAATTGAAAATATTTTTTTTCTTCTTAGGTCACACCTGGTGATGCTCAGAGGTTACTCCTGGCTGTTGCCTCAGGAATTACTCCTGGAGGTGCTCAGGGGACCTTATGGAATGCTGAGGATTAAACCTGGATTAGCTGTGTGCTAGGCAAACACTCTACCTGCAGTACTATCAGTTCAGCCCAAACTGAAAACATTCTTAAGCTACAAAGGACAAAATGAAATTTAGCTGTATGGCCAGAACGGAATCAAAATTAATTTTTTCTGCAGAGGTTTCAGAAGCATGAGATTTAATTGGCCCCATAAACTTGATAGACTATGGTAAAGTGAGAGATGCCTTTGAATAAGAAATCTCAAGATTCCTAAAGCTGTCTGAAATGTGAGGCTTATATAAACATTTTTTTTACCAACACATGTGTTGACTGAGTAACTAGTTTAAAAAGAAATGAGTTTTTTAAAGAGTTCTACTAAAAAAACAATAAAGTAATAAAGCCACACTATAAAAGACAGTGGTCACTGGAGATTTGAAAGTTTTCTTCAACCTTTTAGGGTAAGGAAGCAGACTTAGAAACGGTAGCGTCGCAGTGAAGACAGTCCTCAGTGACCGTCAGAGGGGTTGGAGTTTTCAGAACAAGAAGGGCCTTTCCTGAGATTGAAAGTCAGGGACTTGAAGAAAACCAGAACAGACATTTCTCTAAGTTAACACATCGCAGCCCACTCAGGGAATCTCCCAACCAGTGAAGACACTTGCAGTTGCTTCCTGGCAGAATATCAGAATTTCTACAGAACAATCACTGCTGTGTTTGTTGCAAAAAAGATTTGGCCTTTTCTGGATGATTCTATTTACATTTTTTTCGGTGCTTTCCCATCTCAGTACTGAGGGGACAGCTACATGATTCATATAGGAGACTAAGAAAGGAACTGAAGAGTGTATATTGTATGAGGAAAATAGATTCCATAAATTCCAAGGAGAGAATGGAGACTCTACAGTTGTTCACAAAAGATTTTCTGCTTTCTCTGCTCACACAGCAATAAGACCAGACCTAAGGCACTGTTTTTGACTAGCAAACTATTGCTATAAGGAGGGAATATTGTTTCTAACTAGCAACTACAAAAGCCAAAACATAATGCTCCATACCTTCTTTTCCTTTGTTATTATAAACAATGTTCCAAAAATGATAACAGTTTGACTGTCAGCCTGGTTCTCGGGTGAAGATCTTCTAGAGGAGAGGCAGAGAATCCCTGCAGTGCCTTGCCAGTTAGGGGTCAGTAAGACATTTAGACACAGTTTATACATAACACTTACCTTCATGGCATCTTTACGTCACAGTAGGAAAGCACTTTGTACAGAAGCTCTGCCTTACATTTCCTTTTTATACTCTAGTAGCCTCAAACTCTTTTCTAATTTTTGAAGGTCAGGAAGATGTTGAGTTTTCAGTTGTAGTTTTAGTTACTGTCATTACTCAAGGTGTCCTAGTGTCAGGGAAGAAGATGTAAAATGTGAAGCCCACTCTACCATTTTCTCTAAAAATCTTGACATCCTTCCAAACTCTGCCTCCATTTCTGCACACTCCAGTGATTTCTGAAACTTGTAGTTCTTCCTTTTTTGTTTGTACCCTTTGAGGTTGTTATGTGAAAATGATAATACAGTATAAATCTATGCCACCAGAAATGGCACTCTCAACACCGAAGCAAATCCCTTAAATGATGTGTAAAGACTAGCAACAGCTAAGTCTTCCTGAACTCAAAATTATCTTGCTCAATCATCCATTTGCTCACAAGCACCAATGAGGCCCTTCCAGAATTATTCCTAACCTGCAATCCCATAACATCTTTAGATTATTATTTTTCTGCCTGATATTTCTGACCCTAACTCTTCACTTATATAATTGCTCATTTTATTTTATTTTTTCTCTTTTTCCATTTCTCTTTTTTCCTGCCAGGAAGTACAGCCCTGACTGTTGGTTTAAATTTATAGTATTTGTCAAAATCTTTCTAATAATTGGCTAGAGCTATAGAAGTTGGCCATGAAGAAAACTATAAGTATCATTTTATTTCTCAGTGAACCTAGTATAATTTTAATTTTAAGACTGGCAAATATTCTGTGATGTTGGCTTTGGTGATTTCTTTGAGGATTTAGCTTTATTGGCAAGGACAAGAAGAAGTAAAATAAACAAAGATGATTACATCAAACTGAAAAGCTTCTATGCTGTGAAAAAACTATCACTAAAAAGAAAATGTGTTATAAGAAATGGGAGAAGATATTCTCACACCATAATCTGACAAAGAGTTACTATCCAAGTACCTAGAAAAAATATCACAGAAGTCAGCAGTGACATAAAAAAATAAATTAAAAAAAATAGAAAGAAGGGTTGAGCAGAAACAGCTCCAAAGAAGGCACACAACTAGCCAACTAGCACCAAAGGGGTTAAAAAAAAAAAGCTCATTGTCACTCATTATCTGAGAAGCACAACTCAAAATTACTTAATCACTACACACATGTAAGGATAGCCTACATCAAAAGTACATAAACAAGTGTTGGTGAAAATTGATATAAAAAAAGTCACATTCATACATGGTTGGTGGGGATGTAAACTGATTTAGCTTCTGTGGAAAATGGAAATGAGATTTTAAAAAGAAAACTCCCATATAAAACATCAATTCTACTGCTATATCCAAAGAACACAGAAAGACTAATTAAAAAATATATATATGCAAACCTATGTTCGCTGTAGTGCTATTTACAATTGCCAGATCTGAAAAGTCAAATTGCATGACTAGAGAAAAGAAAGAAGACATGGTTATGTGCACAGCAGGGTATTACTCAATCCTTAGAAAAGATGAAATTATGCCTTTGCTATAAAATAGAAAAAACAGAGAAGATCACACTAAGGGAAATAAGTTCAGGAAAAGAAAGTTATATATACCATATGATTTTGCTCCTATGGTATATAAACAAACAAAGCCAGGGAACATAGCACATTTTCACTGAAAAGAAATCCTCAGATTGACCAAGGAACTGAGATTATGGGGGAAGAGTAGGTGGAAAAGCTCCATTTGGTGATGTTGGAATGGTACTTAGGTCTCCATGACGTGATCATCTTGTGCCCTTAAAGAAAAAATTTACACTGGTGTTAAACCATAGGTCCCTCCATAAATATAAACATATATAAAATACAAAACCACTAAAAATATTGTTTTTTGCTTTTTGGGTCACAGTTGGCAGTGCTCGGGGGTTACTCCTGGCTCTGCACTCAGGAATTACTCCTGGCAGTGCTCAGGGGACCATATGGGATACCAGGGATCGACCCCAGGTCAGTCGCGTGCATGGCAAAAGCCCTACCCACTGGACTATCACTCTGGCCCCCTAAAAAGAATTTTTAACAAATTTATGCCTACAGGGCAGAGCCTGGCAAGCTGTCGGATGCGTGTTCGATATGCCAAATCCAGTAACAGAAATGTTTATTTTCCTGACCCGAAAGAGCCCTTAATACGGCAGCAGTAAGAAAGGCAAACAAGCAGTGCCTAAGAAAATTTCATGGTCATCCTAGGCTGCCAAAACTAAGAAGGACTAAACAAATTTATGGTACCTGTTCAGTCCCACCTTTGGGGTTGAGATATCATCAACATAATCAAACCCCCAAGATCAGGACAGTCTCTTTGGTAAAAACAAACTCATCACAGTTTAAATACTGAGGGGTGGAAGGCTGAGTGATAGTACAGCAGATAGGGCTTTTGCCTTGCATGTGGCTGAACCAGGTTTGATCCCCAGCATCCCATATCCCTAACACCACTAGGAGTAATTCCTGAGCAAAGAGCATTCTACTAAGGTAAAGAGTAATCCCTGAGCATTGCTCGGTATGACCCGGGGAAAAAAAAAAAAAACATAGGGGTGTAAAGGTAGCAAAGCAGAAAATGACTTGCTAGAAGAGAATAACAGAAGATGACCTTGACTTCAGTGCTATAAAGGCTCAGGGGGACCATATGCCAGTGTTGTGTTTGAGCCTATGGCCACAGGCACACAAATATCTCAGCATTTGTACTTGCCTCATAATAACTGTGGTGGTGGATGGGCGCCTGGGAAAAGTGATGCCAAACGAATAAATAAGCCAGAAGCACCCGCTTGGGCCATCCAGGCTAGCTTGCTAAACTGTTGCTTGTCTCGGTCTCATCTGTGAACTAACCCTGCTGGACCACGGTTAAAAGGGAGCCGTTTGAACAGCATTTTGGCAGTGATCTGAACTTGTATCTCTTGACCGGGCTAATTAAGTCACTCCTCTTTAAAATTAGAGCACTTTTGGGCCGGAGCGATAGTCCAGCGGGTAGGGCATTTGCCTTGCACACTGCCGGCCTGTGCCGGCCAGGGTCCCCAGAGCACCGCCGGGAGTGGTTCCTGAGTGCAGAGCCAGGAGTGGACCCTGAGCATTACCAGGTGTGACCCAAAAAAAAAAAAAAAAAAAAAAAAACCAAAAAAAAAACCAAATAAATAAAAATTAGAGCACTTTACTTGACTTGTTATAGGGAGAAAAATGATTATGAGAAGAGTCAGCAAAATGCAACATTGTTGGCTTTGAAGAAGGACTAAAAGAACCTTAACGAAAGAAGACAGTTAACTTCTTGAAAGGAGAAAAAGCAAGGAAATGGTTCTCCCCCAAAGCAAAGATTAAACTTTGATTTTAACCCAACGTATGTGATGTGGCCTACAGTATGGTATATATTAAAACTGTGTTTTAAAATTTTCCCTCTCATCAGAACTCCACCCAGCCGACCAGCCCATCACAGCCCGGATCATCGACACCCACCCTGGAGCAGTTTCTTCCTCAATCCGGCCCAGGTATGCTGGTCCAGAGACTCTCAGACATGGGGCAGAGCGGTTCCTTGCTCTCCCTGTGCCCAGCCGTCCATGAGGCAGTCGGGAGGCATGGTGGGTTCCAGCCTTGGCCCACCACCCCGGCAGAACCTCACAACAAGCCAGACGACCCCCACCCACTCCATGGGCGCCGCCATTTTCCACATTGGACTTCCCTCTCATCAGAACTCCACCCAGCCGACCAGCCCATCACAGCCCGGCTCGCGCGCCTGCAAGCGTCAGCGGTTCATCAATAAAGGCTTTATTTGGAGGTGTTTATAGAGTATGCCTCCCGCACGGCAAGCCTAGCAAGCTGCTCGTGTTGTATTTGATATGCCAAATGCCAGTAACAATTATATTAGATCATTCTCATGACCTAATATAATGGTTTGAGGCTCTTTATGTTCCTGTACCAAGCCGATGCCCTTGGCTCTACAGCATGTGACAGGACATATTGAGATATTACTGGTGCCCGCTCTAGCAAATAGATGATTAACGGGAAGATCGTGATCGTGATCGTGATCGTGATCGCTTTAAAATTACCACATTTACTGTTATTTCCCATTTCAGCAAAAATAAACTAATGCATCTTGTGATTGTTCAGTCTAGACACAAAAAAAAAAACAATGTTTGGGCATGATGGAGCTGCTATAGAAAGCTAATGACCCAAATGCAGAACAAGCTTACCAATATATAAAACAAACTAGAAATTCACTAAAGGTTCATTAGCTACTACAGCTGCCATAGTCAGGTTAAAACCTTGGCAAGCTCTCCACTTGGACAGTGAAGAATGATTCCAAATTTTGAAAATTCAAAGAAAAAAAGCTAAACTACTCAGAAATATTTAGTTTCCTCCTATCTTTAATATAAATGCTTAGTCCCAACCCAGGGTATCAGATTCAATTGATATGCCGTAAAACTCATTAATCATTAATATGATTGAGTTCATTTTGAAAAGCTTTATTGATAATTTCAATTAGTCAGATCTGAGAACCACAGCTTTTGGCTAATAAATTAGGACACTATTTTGGCTAATAAATTTGTATATGATTTTTTTTCTAATAAATTATATTTGTGGATTTATTATGCAACTAAGTTGGTCACCCGCACGGCAGAGCCTGGCAAGCTACCCGTGTCATATTTGATATGCCAGATACCAGTAATAATTATAGACCTCATTCCCATGACCTGATGGAATGGTTTGAGGCTCTTTATGTTCCTGGAGCAAGCAGGTGCCCTTGGGCTCTACTTGCATGAGACAGGTCATATGGAGATGTTTCTGGTGCTCGCTCGAGCAAATCGATGATGAACGGGAAGACAGTGATACAGTGAAGTTGGTTATAGGGGCTGAAGAGATAATGCAGCAGTATGGTGTTTGTCTTGCACACAGGTGCAACCTGGGTCCAAACTCAAGCATCCCCCGTACCACCAGGAGTAATTCCTGAGCACAGAGCCTGTAATAACCCTGAGCATTGCTACATATGTGAATCCTGCCATAAAGAAATGAAACAAAAGAATTTAGTTGATTATATTGTTACATCCTAATTGATTTTAGGCAAGTCCATATAGATTTGATATATTAGTATGCCTAACAAAATTTTAATATTTTCCCACATGTAGTATTCATGGATACTCACAAAACATTAAAAGAATTTGTATTGTCAACTATGTTTTACCAGCTGGAGAAACTGAATAAATATAAATAAGTTGCCTACATAAAATTATACTACATTGTCAAATGCCTGGATGAAGAAAAGAAGCAGATGCAACTCCACTTTGTATAACAATTTAGTGTGGGATTGCACAAATAGTTCCAGTAAATAGTGTCTATTCCCCACGTAAACTGCCACAAATAGCTAGAGACGGTGATGTAGACTCATTACACAGGACCATGACCCACACATCAGATAACAAATATTATTGTCTTCAGGTCTGTTTTTAGAAAACATAGACTCTAAGGAGTTTATCATTGGGGAAATTTTATTCCATAGCATCTAAAAAATTATGTTGGAACTGAAGAGATAGTAAAGTGGTTAGGGTGCTTGCTTTATACTGGGTTCAGTCCCTGGCATTCCATATGGTCCCCTTGAAAGAGAAAGCCTCAGTTTATGCTTTGCCAGCTGCTCTGAGCAGTCCCATTTGTTTGGCTGGCCCATGATACATTTTTCACTTCCTGCAAATTCCTGAGCTTTTCTGATAAGCAGGGAGTTAAAATTGTCCATCCTGAAATTCTGCCCCAGAGTTTAGGTCCACTGGGAGGCTAAGATAATGGGAAATACCTCAGGCAACTGGCCAAAGATTTGTTAGATCTTTGCATTGTCTGTAACACTTGCCAAGAGCACAATTTTAATTTAAAAGGGTCTACAGGAAAACACTTATCATTAACTTCCCTAAATTCCCTATAACACAAGACCCAATTTTCCTATAAAAATCCCACAAAAAAGAGCCATAGTTAACTTAGTCCTATATTAAGTTCCTCTCCATTTAGGGAACTCCTTTTCTTTTCTCTTCTACTTTCCAGAAATATTTCTATTTTCCAATTCTTAGTCTGAGCATCTTTATTACTCAATATTTTCATTCTTGAAAAATTTTAAGAACCGGGATTTACAAACCCACAGAAATCCACTGTCACCTCTAGACTCTTCTGCATCATCCTGAGCCCCAACTAGAGTAATTCTTGAGAAAAGAGCTAGGACCAATCCCTGAGCACAGCCTGGTGTGGCTAAAACTTCAATTAATAATATTATTTCATGGTTATTATAATCTAGTAATATCCCCTCCTTAATCTTTATCATCAAAAGCAAAAATGATGGAGCGTGAGCTTTAATAAATAGTTCAGAAATATCACTGATTCAAGTTATTTGTCTCCTTGGAATTTTATTCTTTTATGATGATGTTTTCCAAAAAAGGTAATAATAGAATACTACTCTGCTATAAAAATATATATATAAATCATAAAATTTTCTGCTGCATGTAGGTATTGTGACACATCACTTATCATACATGGAGCAGTGAAGTCATCCAGAAGTAGTGGGATAGGTAAATAGAAATATCTCTCTAATATGTGGATTGCAAAGAAATACAACATTGTAAAAAGCTAAAAAAAGAAATAAAAGAGGATAATTGGTTTAAAGAACTGAGCTAAAATGCAGATAATGGATCAAGAATTTGTGAAATATATACATATATCTATATAGATATATACACGCAATGGGATACCATGCAGCTCTAAAGAGAACAAAACGATGCAATTTGCAAGAACATAGACGGAACAAGAGGTATTATGTTGAATGAAGTCTGTCAGAAAGGGAGAGACACAGAATGGTTTTGCTCACATGTGGAACTTAGAGATATATAGCAAGGTAGCAACAAAGAACCAAAGAAAGCACAGCAGAAGAACTAATACACAATTGAGTTGGTATGGCGAGTTTTGAAAGGAAGGTCATTGAGGTCTTTGTGGAAAGATGGTTGGTACACTAGTGATAGGTATAGGGTTAGAATTATGGGTATGCACACAATGTGTAAGAGAAGGAAGAGAGAGAGAGAGAGAGAGAGAGAGAGAGAGAGAGACAAAGTGTCTGCCATGGACATGTGCTAGGGCAGTGGGGAGGGAATCAGGGGACATTGGTGGTGGGAAATGTGCATTAGTGGAGGGATGGATGCTGGAACTCTGTGTGACTGAAACCTAATCAAGAACAGTTTTGTAATTGTATATCTCATGGTGGTATAATTAAACAAAGAATTATGGGCATGCAAAGCCATTATAGAAATATAGTAAATTACAAAATCCCAATATTTTTTAAATAAATAACATGATTTAAATGACTAGAGAGTGGGCGGAGTGATAGCCCAGCGGGTAGGGCGTTTGCCTTGCACGTGGCTGGCCTGTGTCGGCCCCAGGTTCTATTCTATTCCATATGGTCCCCCGAGCATCGCCAGGAGTGCAGAGCCAGAAATAACCCCTGAGCGTCGCGAATGTGACCCAAAAAAAAAAAAAAAAAAAATGACTAGGGAGTAGCAATGGGGGTGAAGGGTGGGGTTAGGAGGGTAACCTGAGAAAGTGTTGGGGGGGAAGCATATACTTTGGTAAAGACTTTGGTGTTGGACCATTGCTTATGTGTAACTTATAATTAACATTATTGTAAGTAACTGTGCTTCAAATAAAAAAGAAGTTAAATATACACTCACCTCATGATCCAGCCATCTCAATCCTGAAACTAACCATAAAGATATGACAGTAAATGTCTTATATGAATATTAAGATGAATGTTTGTAAGGAATATTTATGATAATCCTAAAATGTAAGCAACTAAAATATCATCATCAAGTAAATGGTTATAAAGTAACTATATATAAAAAAGCTGTTCAATTAAAAATTAACCATACATGCAATACAACGAAATATTGTGCTGAGAAAAGAAAACAGAAAAGAGTTCACAAATTACTATTCTTATTAAATCAAAGTGCATATGTTGTGTACTGATAGTTACAGAAAATCAAAAATATGTTGAATGAGAATTAGCATAGAGAAGGGTGGAGCACAGTAGGAGGAAGGAATTTGCAATGAATTACAAAATAATTTGTAGGATAGTAGGACAGTATATTGATTTTCTTGATTATGGTGATATCTTCATGGGTATTATCCAGGTGCTTTACTAAGCCTGGCAAGCTACCCGTGTCATTTTTTGATATGACAAAAACAGTAACTAGAATATACCTCATTCCATGACCTAAAGGAATGGTTGAGGCGCTTCATGTTCCTGGAGTGAGCAGAGGCCTTGGGCTATACTAGCACATGACAGGACTAATGGAGATGTTACTGGTGCCCGCTTGAGCCAATGGATGAACAATGGGAAGACAAGCAATACAAGTGAAGTGATCTATGTAAAATTATTAAGAACTGGAAAATAATAATTATTAGGAGAGACCCCAAAGTACAAGTGATCTTACACATCATGAAGGTCTAACTTAAGATAGTTTGAATTATAACTCTATTTCTGAGAGCTTTCTTGGCAACAATGCACACAATGATATGAAATGCCACACTATATTCCTAGTGAAATGCCACATACTTATAGGATACAAAATCATAACACATGTTGCTATTTGGAGCAATATGAATATATACTAGCCTCTATGTCAGGCTAAACTGTTTATGGAGAAGATTCACTATAATGAAGAAATAGAAAATTAAAACATGTATATTATTACTAAAAAGAATGAGTAAAAAAAATCAAAGATTTCTCCCAAAATGAAACATGATTTTTAGTTAATTCTAGTATATATTTGAAGAATCATCACCAGTAATTCTCAAATGCTTCCTAAAATATAGAAAAAGAAGGAACACAAATTTATTTTACAAGGTTGACAACGCCCGGCTGCATTGGCAGGTGGCAGACAGGAGAGACAGGCTTGTCTACACCCCCCAGGGCTCTGCCCCGTGGACCCAGGATAGTTGATAGTCTGACATAAAAAGTTGACTGGGTTCCCCCCACTGGGATGAATCCAGAGCCAAGGCAGAGCCTGGCAAGCTACCCAGGCTCTGGATAAATCTGGAGCCATGGCAGAGCCTGGCAAGCTACCCATGGTGTACTTAATATGCCAAAAACAGTAACAATAATGGACCTCATTCCCAATGAATGGAGACATTACTGGCACCTGCTCGAGAAAAATCCATGAACAACGGGAACACAAGTGACAAGTGACACTATATACTAAAAGTTTGTATTATCTTAAAATTCATTTAAACCCTAATATTCTGCATGACCTTCCTTGGTTTGGAAGTAACACTTTGGGGAGGTCATCAGATCATGAAAGTAGAGTCCATGAGGTAGAATGTTTGGATCAAATGACCAAATCCAAAGACTTCATCATAGGATTTCAGAGGCTGAGTTAAATGCAAAACTATCTCAATTTATAGACTACCTTAATCTGGATCAAGGCTAATTGATATAACTTATCCACTCTTATTTGATAATTCATAAAGCTTGAAACTTTTAAAACTTTATAAAGGGCAAAATGTTTTAAAAATTAGTTCCTAAAACATGAAGAAAGAAAAGAGAAGAAAATTGTGTGGTAGTCTCAATAGTAATACAAGAATATCTATATTGAAGACTTTATATTTCCATACCAGTCTCATTGTTATTATCTTAATAAATAGATTTTATTGATTCAAATCATATTCTCTCATTTGTCTTAAGTAATATCCAAGTACAAGGATATATATTAGCTCTTATAAGTATTGATTAGGGGCAGATAATGTGACTTGGGTAGATTACCTTGTGAGGATAACTTTAAAATTCATAGTATACTACAAACTACAAGAAAACTTAATATTGACATATTGTTTATAGTAATATTTTCTTGGTAGGTTCTTAAATTACCCAAGTACTGTAATATTCTTAGACTAATAACAATATTGTTTAAAAATTGTTCTTGGGGATCTGAAACTAGTAAACAACAATCATCAGGAACTCTACATATCATATTCATCTGGAAGCAAATTAAATATTCAACAAAATTTAAATGCTTAAATAACTATAGTATTTTCTTTGGGTAGAATATTAAGAAGCTATTAATATAATGATGATTTTAAGGGTCTGTAGCATATCAACAAAAGTACAATATAATTCAAAATTAAAATAGGACATAATTATAAGAACAGTACAGTTATTATACTGCAATAAAAGTGTAAGAAAAGGCATAGAGTGCTGGTAGGAGTTGTTTTTAGAATGCCTTATTTTCAAACCCCTAGAAAAGTTTGTATCTTTTGATTGAGTAATACAATTCTGAAACTATAATTAAGAAAATTATCCCAGCCAAAGAAAAGTTTTAGGAAGAAGAATTCTTATCACATCAATATCATTGTGCTTTTAAAAACAATTGTGAAGAATTTAAAACAGTCCAAGTCTATAAAAATGAAGTGGTCAAATAGAGTATTGCTTACATTTACTGAATTTAATGTAGTCATTAAGAATGAAAGCATGTGTGATTGATTGCTGTTACATAGAACAGATTCTTTTTTCTTACATTTTTGTTTCAAATTTGCATTTTAAAGCATTTCTTTGATCATAAAATTAATAAAGATTACACAAGAAAAAAATAAAAGGCCTCTATCCAACCTATCAGCAAAACCGTGGATCACTAGAGCTCCTGGCACCCACAGTTGTTTTCCCCACTTCACAGAATTGCCCAACAGTCCCCTGCTTACCCAATAAGGAAACTCCTTGACCTCTTATACTGAACTCAAGCTAGAATATCTTAGCTGCCCCCAACTACACTATGCTTTTAGCTCAGTTCTAGCTCCAATCACCATTCCCATAAAAGCTAAAGCTTCTGTGATAGCAACAAATAATAAAATCAGGAGTTATAGATGGAGTAGAAGTAGGATCAATGTCATTGAATGCCTTCTTGGGCAAGTCCAAGAAACTCAAAACAATTAGACAGTAACAACACATTGGATTGGGATAACTTCAGCAGGTAAAAAGAGAAGACCAGCCAGAACATTCCCCAGAGAACTTTATGGTGGAGGGGTTGAGGTGGGACGAGATGAGTGAATTGGAAACATTAATTCCAAAATTGCAACAAAGGGGAAAGCAGAGCACATAACCCAACTATACTTAGAAATTGAAATAGTAGCCCGATAGTAACAAAATAAAAGTTGAAGACATCAACAAATAGTGTTGGGGGAAAAAAACGTTGACTAAAAAGTAAAAAAAAAGTACTCAAACTCTTTTCTAACAACATACACAAAGTAAAATCAAAACAGATTAAAAAACCAATATATCAGACTTAAATTCATAAGTATATATTTAGGAAAACAATGTAATATACTCCATGACATTAAAGTAAAGGTATTTTTAAGGATTCAATGCCATTGGCCAAGCAAGAGGAAGCAAAGATTAAAAAAAGAATGGGACCAATATGTATATATATATATATATATATATATATATATATATAAGACATATGCATATAAAACCCTTTTAGGACTATTTAAGCAAAAAACATACTATCCAAGGAGGGTGAAGAAATGAACAGAATCCTCCTCAAAGGCATATGAGGAAGATGTTTTGCATTGCTAATCTTAGATTGAAATGAAATTCAAAGCAACAGTAAAGTATCATTTCATACCTGAGAGACTGGCTCGCACCAAAAAGAATAAAAAGAACTACTACTGATGGACAAGAAACAGACCCCCATCCACTGCTGTTGGAAATATCAACTTGTCAACTAGCTTTTTGAGAAAACAATATAGGCATTTCAAAACACTAGTAGTTGAGCTTCTTATGACCCAGCAATTCCACTTCTTGGAATATACCCAAAGGCCCAAAAAAAATTTTTTTCAGAAAAGACACTCACAATCCTATGTTTATGAAATCACTATTCACAATAGTCAAAATCTGGAAATAACCCATGTCCAAGAACAGATGATAGATGACTGGATAAATAATTTATTATATACACACTTACATATGTAAAACTACTGGGCTCTAGGAAAAGATAAAATCATCCAATTTGCTGCTACAAAGATGGATCTGAAGAGAATTACATTGAATGAACCTAATCAGGAGAGGGGAAAAAAAATCTCTCTCAAAGGCAGGATATAAAGAAATATAATGGGGAAAACAAAAGCTCTAAGGGAATGAGGTCTATAATTGTGACTGGTTTTTGGCATATCAAATACGACATGGGTAGCTTGCCAGGCTCTGCCATGAGGATGGAATACTCTTCGTAGTAGGCTCTTAGTTTGCATTTACTGATGAACCATGCAGCTGCAAAGCGGCCACATGCAATGGGGAGAGATTGGCTTTTCTCTTGGGTGGAGCTCTGACGAGCTATGGAGTCCACATGCTGAAATGGAGGATAGTACCGGGAGAAAAAACATAGCAACAATGGTGGAAGTAGTGCTGGTAGAGGGTAAAGTGTTAAGCATAAAATTCTACCAGCAATAATATTGTAAACCACAGTGACTGAAGGGGGGGTAATGTGCTTCCATGAGGCAGGCTGGTGGGTAGGAGGGAACGGGAGCATTGGTGGAAGGAAGTATGCACTCCTGGAAGGTACTAATGTTAGAACACTGTGTGCCTGTAACTACATATGTACAACTTTGTAAATAACCATGAAAAACCTATTTAAAAATAAATTATCTATATTGGATACTGTGTAGGGGCAATTTATTAAGGGTTGTGTGCTTGTTTTTCCTACTGCTACATTCTGGATTGTAGTTTTATTAAGCTTACAATCCCCAAATCTATAATATTTTATTAGATAGTTCTTAATATGCCTTACCAGCTTTCTATAATAAATGATATACTACTACTACTCAACACATATGTAAGAATTTTCAGACTATAAAGTATTTTATTTGTATGATTTCATTAAATTATAAGAGCACCCCTATGAAAAATAAATCATGATCAAATGTTTCAATTGTGGTCCCACAGGTAAGGCACTTGCTATGCATGTGGTCAACTCTGATTTGATAACTAGTATTCCATTTGGTTCTGTGAGCTTGCCGGGAGTTATCTCTGAGCTCAGAGCAAGGAGTAAGCCCAGGGGACCACCAGGTAAGGCAAAAAATACAAATAAATAAACAAATAGATAGATAGACAGACAGAAAGACAGGTAGACAGACAGACAGATTGAATGATAGATGATAGCTAGCTAGCTAGATGATATATTAGATGATAGATAGATAGATAGATAGATAGATAGATAGATAGATAGATAGATAGACAGACAGACAGACAGACAGACAGACAGACAGAGAGACAGACAGACAGACAGACAGACAGACAGACAGACAGACAGACAGACAGACAGATAGATAGATAGATAGATAGATAGATAGATAGATAGATAGATAGATAGATAGATAGATAGATAGATAGATAGATAGATAGATAGATAGATAGATAGATAGATAGATAGATAGATAGATAATAGAAATTGAGATGCAGAGGCTGATTGAGGTTCTCCTATTCATGCAGCATATACATAATGAACTTGAATTGGTACCAGTGGCTGAGTACAAAAATGCAGTATCACTAATAGTCCCTGGGATCTCCCCAATTCTCATCAGAAATGATAAAGCTCTTTTGGATATGTGTCAGTCTCTGTGGTGTGAAATGATTCCTCATTGTTGTTTTGATTTGCATCTCCCTGGTGATTAATGATGAAGAGCACATTTTCATATGCCTTCGCTATTCAAATTTCTTCCTTTTGGAAGTTTCTGTTCATTTCTTCTCCCTATTTTTGATGGGGTTGGAAGTTTTCTTCTTGTAAAGTTCTACCAGTGCCTGATATATCATGAACATTAACCCCTTATCAGATGACCGTTGGGTAAATATTCTTTCCTAGTCTGTGGGTTGTACCTGTATCTTGGGCACCATCTCTTTTGAAGTGCAGAAGCTTTTCAGTTTATATAATCCCATTTGTTTATCTTTGCTTCCATTTTCTTTGTCAGTAGTATTTCCTCTTTGAAGATGCCTTTAGCTTCATTGTTATAGAGTGTTTTTCCTATGTTTTCCTCAATGTACCTTATAGATTCAGACGATGTTGAGATATTTAATCCATTTTGATCTGACTTTTCTTCATGGCATTAGAAGGAGGTCTAAGTCCATTTTTACATGCAGTTACCCAGTTTTTCCAGCACCACTTGTTGAAGAGGCTTTCTTTATGCCACTTAATGTTTTTGTTCCCTTATCAAAGATTAAGCTATCACATATTTGAGAGTGTGTTTCAGAATATTCAGTTCTATTCTATAGGTTTACAGGCCTCTCTCTATATCAATATCACTCCATTTTAATTATTACTACTTGTAGTAGAGTTTGTAATTGTGGAAAGTGATATCTCCCATCTTCTTTTTCTCAAGGATTGCTTTAGCTGTTCATGGGGGTTTTATTCCATACAAATTTCAGGAACGTTTCATCAATTTCTTTGAAGAATGTCATGGGTATTCTTTTTTTGTTTGTTTGTTTTTTTTGCTTTTTTGGGTCACACCCGGCAATGTTCAGGGGTTACTCCTGGCTCTGCACTCAGGAATTATTCCTGGCGGTGCTCGGGGGACCATATGGGATGCCGAGGATTGAACCCGGCCAGCGCAGGCCGGCCGCGGCAAGGCAACGCCCTACCTGCTGGGCTATCGCTCCAGCCCCAAGTCATGGGTATGCTTATAGGGACCACATTGAATCTTTATAAAACTCTGAGGAGTATTAACAAGAACAACCAGTGCTGTCATGGATGCAGGGAGAAAGGGACTCTTATCCACTGTGGTGGTAGTGCTGACTGGTCCGTCCCATTTGGAAAACAATATGGACATTCCTCCAAAATCTTGATATTGAGCTTCCATTTGACCCTGCAATACCACTCCTGGAATATGCCCTGGATATCCAAAATCACACAGAAGAAACACTATCTGCACTTCAATGTTCATCGCAACACTATTCACATTAGACAGACAGAATCTGAAAATAACCGAATGCCTGAGAACAGAAGACTGACTAAAGAAACTGTGATATATCTACACACTGGAATACTATGGTTCTGTCAGAAAAGACAATGAAATTTATCTGAAAATGGATGGATACGGAGATTATCATGCTGATTGAAATTAATCAGAAGGAAAAGGATAGATATAGAATGACTGCATTCATTAATAGGATCAGTCTTCTACTAATTGTGGGAAATGGTAATGCCAGATAGAACTCAGCATTGAATGTACACTAAGAGATTTACATAATAAATCCTGAATGTCTGTAGGGCAAGCCACAATGTGTAAAAAAGAAGAGAGAGAGATTGGAGAGAGAGAGGAGGGGAGGCAAAGTGCCTGCTATAGAGGAAGGCTGGGGGGAAGGGGAAGGAATTTGGGGACATTGGTGGTGGGAATAGGTCACTGGTGGAGGGACGGGTGCTGGAACAATATATGATGGAAGCCCAATCATGAATATCTTTGAAATTGTATGTCTCACAGTGGTACAATAAAAATTTTAAAAATGATAAAGCAATAGGGGATTGTAAACAAAGATTTTTGTAAGCAAATAAGAAAGAGTGATTTTGCTCTTGCTTGTCTATACTTACATTTCTCTTCACAATGATTAAATGGTTTGGAAGTTAGACTTCATTATTTCAGAACTTTTTTTTCCAACACATTTCCAATCCCATGATACATTAAATTAATTAAGCAGTGATTCAGATTTTGCATGCTGCATTTTTAAATTGACCTTACTGGTTCCTAAATTATTCAGTCTGGACTCAGGATCCTTTTTATATTCCAACTGACAATCCTGCACATATGAACTCTTTGTGTAAATAGCGACATGTGAGATTAAGCTCAAGAAAGGTTTCTATGGAAACTAACTGCAATATTAAAACTTTCCAAAACACCACAAGTGACCTAATTAGAAGAGGTAAAAATAAGTGACAGGAACAGTAGTTATCAATAGTATGGAAAGGTTAATTCTACTTCCTCACACTAATTTTCATAGATGTATATACATATTCATTAGAAGACTACAAAAAATAATTTGATATTAAATGATCTCATTTATATAAGAATGATTAAAAGTTTTTGCTCTTCTTCAGTAACATTAAAGTCAGCTTTTTTGAAATGTAGAGATTAAAAACTTCATAATTGCCCAAATCTGGAAGCAATATTCCCCAAATAGAAGATTGGATAAAAAAGATGATATATACTAGCATACTGCTTTCAATAAGAAAATATGAAATCTTATAATTGCTGCTACAATAGATGGAATTGGAAGGTATAATGCTGGGTTAAGTTATCCGGAAGGAGTGCGAAAAGGAGAGTGCCTGATATATAATTACCATTTGAATATGTGGGATATAAAAACACATGATAAGGGATCAACAAATGTCCAAAAAGCTAATAAGAAAACAACAAATGGATAAAAGCTACTTGGTCTAAAAACCATTATACAGAATAGAGCTTACCATGGCAGTGCAATGTGGAGAGTGAGTTTGAATGCTAAGGCAGGAAATAAGAGAGAGAGAGACATTCCTGACACAGTGGCCGAGAGAAACTGGTGACAGATGTGGTGTTGGGTGTTTTAGACATGAAATCTTACCATTGGTAGTATTGTACAATTGTAATTGAAGGTGCTAAGATAAAACTTTAAAAAAATAAAGAATGAAGTAAGTTGACTTGAATACATACAGATATAAATATCATAGACAAGCATAACTAAGGTAAAATTTTAGGATTACTGAAGAAGAAAATATCAATGCATTTTATGAATTAGCTCCAAATAGAAAAGGTGTATGAAATTTCTGACTTTATTTTGAGAGAGAGAGAGAGACAGACAGAGAGAGAGGGAGGAAGGGAGGGGAGATAGTCAAGCTTTCTGACTTTGATATAACTAAAGAAAAAGGAAAATATTTCCTGAACTCCAACTCCATAATTAAATTGAAACATAGCTTATTTATTAGACTGCAATGACATCTTTTAAAAATCTCTTTGAAAATCAAGAATCAAATAACATAGATCCATGAATTTTAAATTACATCCTAAAGTAAAAATGAAGTAATTTCATATTTTAACCTTTATCTGCATGTACCATAATAATTAAAAAGTAAAAATGAAACAATTTCATATTTTAACCTTTATCTGCATGTACCATGATAATTAAGAATCTCATTTGCTCTACATCATTGCAGAATCATATATAGAGCTCATATACCAAATATTATTTTCTGGAAATCTTTAAAGACATCCATGTATTTTTAATAAGTCCCATTTTGGATTTCACTAATGAAACACAATGACAAAGTCACACATAGTTGGACACTGAGAGGATTGTCAATTCTGAAATCAAACTCCTGATCCTCCTCCGACCTGTACTTTCTGGAGGTCTTCTGCTCTCCTCTCTGACAACACTTTTCCAGTTCCTCACTCCACAGTTGCTGTCAATTCTGCCAGAGAGTTCCTTTAGCTCTCCTTCAAAGCAAACGCCATTCCACCCCTTCGGCCCATTCAACTTGACTTGCTAATCCAAGGCCCAAGGCAGCCCATTATCACTTTTATCCTTGCAACATCCTTCTCACCACTATGTTTCCTTGTGCATCTCTCCTCTTAGTCAAGACTTAACAGAAAAGGAGCAAAAGCAATTTTATTTTCAGAAAAAATAAGGAGAGAGTATCTCTATATTGTCTGAATTTATGAAAGCCAGTTGAGTCCTACACAATTTGCTCCTCCGTGTGCACAGCTGCCATTTCTCCCTAGCTCCTATGTACTCACAGGCTCCAGCAACTCTGAGCGACTTCTTGCATTCCTACTAAGCCAGCACTGTGGTCCTGTATCTATTTGCTGTGCCCTCTGATTGCAATGCTATTCCCCAGTGTTTTTCTGGCTCACTTTCTCATAGTCTCTACACGTTTAATTATATATCACCTTCTCGCTGAAGGTAATTATAAACTTTAATGCTCTCTTTGCATCACCCCCCACCCCTATTCTTTGTATTGCACAGGGTCCCAAGAGAATCAGAAGAACTTTCATGTTTTCAATATCTCAAGGATTAAAAAAGAAAAATCATTCAATCGGACGCTGCGAAACTGCCTCAGACCAGATCAACAGAGCAAAGCCAGTTCGAGCCCAGGTAGGCGGCTCCAAGAGGCGGGAATCACTGGGAAGTCGCCAGATGGAGGCGTGGTCGTCCCTTCCCCCTCCATCTTGTCGAGCCTGGTGGCCCTGCCAGCGAGCTGCCCACGGGCCAGCATACAGGGCCTCACGGACGGCTGGGGAGGCTGGCGCTCGGCTCGCGCCGGGCCTAGCTGACCATGGAACCCCGAGGAGGGCAGATGGGTTTTGGGAGTGGGCCCGTCGCCTCTGAGGGGTCCCGGAAGCAGCGGGATGAAACTCGCCCACCACACTAGCCACCATTTTTGCTGTCCGGACGCTGCGAAACTGCCTCAGACCAGATCAACAGAGCAAAGCCAGTTTGAGCCCAGGTTGCGCTGCCGCTTGCAGCCAAGCAGTCCACTAAAATAGTGAAACGGTAATGTCTTTTAATGCACTGCATTCAACGAAGAGCAGGAAAGTTTGTTGTGAAGGAGATATAAAGAGGAAAGAAATGACATACAGAACCCGCCAAGTGGTTGAGGTGCGGGGAGGGGAGGGAGGTGGGGACATTGGTGATGGGAGATGGGTTTGGGCGGAGGGTGCATGTTGGAACACTGTAGAACCAAAGCTCTACATGAGCATCTTTCAATTAAAAAAAAAGGTGGATCTACCACAAACATGTGGGAATCAGTGGTTGGGTGGGACAGAGAAGGGAACAGTGTGCTAATATTTGTCAGAAATGATGGTGCCAGCCTAGAACTGAGCATTGAATATAGGAAAAAAGATATACATGATGATCTCTGAATGTGTGTATTGCAATCCACAGTGTGTAGGAGAAGAGAAAAGAGAGAGAGAGAAGAGATAAGGAACTTGCTGTAGAGGCGGGCTGGGGAGGGGGAGGGAAGTGGGGACATTGGTGGTGGGAGAGGGGCACTGGTGGAGGGATGGGTGCTGGAACGCTGTGTGACGGAAGCCCAGACATGGACATCTTTGTAGTCGTGTGTCACATGGCGATGTAATAAAATATTAAAAAAAAAGAAAAATCATTCAATAAATAATGAAAGAACAACAAGTATATTACTAAACCTAAAGTCTAAAGCAGTCAAACCCTGAAGTATTTAGGAGGTATATGTTCTAATTCTATAGTTGTATTAATTATATGAACCTAGGAAAGCTAATCCCCCTTGATAATCAAACTCTTTTCCTCAATAATAAGGATAATAGGCTGTAGAGTCTATTGCGCCATTAGAATTATTAACCTCCATGGGTTTTCTATTTGAATTGAAGAAACCAATAGATATATACGTCTCAGAGATCGATTCACTGGTTAGCACTGTTCTTTTCCATTCCTGACACTCTGCCAGATTTTATTTCTCAGTTTCCCAATAAAACATACTGAAACCTTCCCCAAATGAGACTGATTGAAAATAGATCTACACTAGCTGCTTCTCAGTGAACTATGCTGAGCCTTACCAAGTGAGACATACATCACTGCATTAAAATATATTGATATTTTAGGATTAGGGAGTTAGTGAAAGACCTGGATAGCTCAAAGTCTGGTATATATGAGGCTCAGAGCGTGAACTCTGGCATCACATACCTACCCATGGCCTAGAACCCTTGGCCCAAGCACTAAACCAACTGACTCACACAGTGAGGCTGAATATCGCCAGCAATGACCCCTAGACTCCCTGAGCACTGTTAGTAATGAGTAAAAATATCTGCATTTTAAAGAATTATCAATAAAGTTTTGTATATATATATGTATATGTATATTCTTATTGCCTATCAAAACTTGGTTGGCAATTCTATCTATAACTCACGTATTATTTTGATTAGTCAGAAAGACAAGTGTCTATAGGAAAGAATTATGGATTAAATATCTGTGTCCCTTTCTTTGGAATACACTGTTTTGTACATGAATGCTAAAATAATGGGTGAATGCATGAATATGTTCTAAACCTTTCTAAATAAATTCTATTCAGCTTACTTATGGGAAATACACATCACACTACTGCTAATACAACTCAAATTTGGTTCATGAGTAGTCCTTAATGTCTGCCTATCACGGGCAACAAACTATGGACAACTGACTTAGTTGGTACAGATATCTATATTTTCAGTATAGAAATATGGAAAACAAAAGAGGTCACCAATGTCTCTATGTAGCAATGATAAAATTTACAAATTTACCCTATTGAGAAGTCTTACTTATGGTAGATGAGAGGGTAACATTCTGTGCAGTTCACCAAAACCATGAAAGACATGGAACGAGGGACAACAAACAGTGCATCAAAAACATCTGTCCGACTGGAATCCATCATTCCTGTTACAGATGAAAGTACAGATTTTCTTGCCACCCCTAAATACTCAAAAGGTAATAGTGGCCATACTTGATTATATTCTATCATCTTCTGATTTGTATGGTCAAAGCAAGCCATAAAGAAGACAGAGTATCAAGCTGGTGCTTATTTACTTTTGCAGCTAATGTCTCTAGCTTATGCCTCCAATACAACAAAATCTTTTACCTTTAGCCTTAAGACCATATGCCTGAACACTCCAAGTATCCATTTTATTTTCCTTGATTTATGTTATCATTTGTTCCACCAGATATAAAAACACTCTTTCTGGGAAAGAGAAACATCAATCTTGGAGTGGGGGTGGAGGGTGGTAGCAGAAATGGGTGAACATATACACTTCATCTTCCCTCTGGCTGTCCCAGAAATTAAGAAGCAATATAAACTTTGAGACTTCACCATGATACTTTTAACTACCATTCAACAAGTTTGTGATAGGTTCAGGGGATGAACAAACCTCAGAGCTGTTGTTTTGTGAACATGAGTTACCTGTGCAGATTCTTTTAAAGTTGGGATTTTCCAGAAGGTGTCCGGGTAGACGGCATTGAAACCGATGCTGCCAGAACTCGGGAACCAGGGATTTCTTTTATTAGTGTCCAGTCTGAGTTTCAGGAAATAGTCATCAAACGATCTAACTTCTGGAGATTGCAGCTTGATCGTGATTCCCCCATTGGCTTCCACTTCGTAACCTTCAATGACTTCATCTCTGTCAGCCCATCCATCACTGAAAAAATCAGGGAACAGAAGGAAGAGAAAAACAAAGTCTCACAAATAGAGTTGAAGAGTGAGGCATGAATAAAGCAGTTCACCAAGTCTGAAAATCAATTTTTAAGCCAACATTGCTACCTATCAACAAGCTTCTGTAATGGAGAGTAGAAAATTGTGAAATCATAGCACTCACTCTTTCTCACAATAGCGATAGCGATGATGGGAATGAGGGTGGTGACAATTGCAACTAGCTTTTACCCATACTGTTCTCACCAACCTCTATAGCACTTACTTTTATTGATTTGAATCAATGATAAGTAGCAGTGCCAGTGGATCTGTGACATGGATGCAGGGAGTCTGATTCCTAAGCTCAGTACTCTTTTTAACTAAATCACAAAACCATTGATCACTAGCCAAAACCAGAGGAGAACAAAATCCTGGCACTACGAAGCAGGATCTCAGCAAGGTTTCAGGGTTGCAATCAAGTCTATTTTGTGTGCTTCATTGCATGGTGTAGAAATTGAGGAGTTAGCCTCAGAAACATACCAACCACATAATTTGCTCCTAGATATTTTTAACGTTAAATTTATATCTTACAAATGACTACATTTTCCCCTCCTCACGCAATTTCAAAATAATAACTTTAAAAGAAAATAGTCTCACTTCTAAAAAATAAAATAATTCTTCTGCCATTAATGGGAGTTTACTGAGATTTAAAAATTGGTCACCTTCTATAATAATCATTCCTTCCATTAATTCTGAAGATTCAACTAATTTTAAGTGTATTTAGATGTGTATGGCTGTGATCATTCTTTAATCGGGTGTCAAATAAAATTTGCACCAAAGTTAAACAGGCAAAGAAAATTTTTATTCTGGGGTCCAAGAATAAACAGTGGGTAGGGAGCTGACCTTACACGTGGCTGCCTCGGGTTCAATTCCAGGCAACCCATAGGGTTCTCCAAGCCTGCAAGAAGTGATTCCTGAGTGAAGAGCTAAGAGCAAAGCCTGACCATTGCTGAGTGTGACATTTTTTTGCAGCAAAAAAAAAGTTTTGTTTTACTCAAGATAATTACAATAGATGAGAGATATTGATTTCAATCCTGCTGGGAAACAAAATTGTGGAGAGTTAAAGTGCTGGGGTGAGTTAGAGATATGTGTATGGACAAGAGAGACTTTGAGGTTATGGGCTATCACACTCTTCTAATAATTTTTGAAGTTAGGCTCCCCCACCCCCAATGGAGGGTGCGCTATAACTCTTGATAATTACTCAACAAAGGTATAACCTGTAAGTTTCTGAGAAAGCAATTTCTGTGTTGTAAATCTGGTTAGAGACTAGGAGCAGATTTGCATTCCAATGTCCGAGGAAGAATTTATAATGGGATTTTTTATTGAATCACTGTGAGACAAACAATTAAAAAGCTGTTCATGATTGGGTTTCAGTCATGTAGTGTGCCAACATCCATCCCTTCACCAGTGCACATTTCCCAACTGTTTCCCTTCACCCATCCATAACCTGCCTCTCTGGCATATACTTCTCTCTTTCTCTATCTCTTGCTCTCTTTCTCTCACTGTCTCTCCCTCCTTTTGCACATTGTGGTTTGCAATATCAACATGTATATCTCTTTACCTACTGTCAACACTCAGTTCTAGTCTAGCATTACCATTTCCAACTATTATTGTCAAACTGGCCCCTTCTCTATCTTACCTTCCTTCTGTCCCCCACACATTTGTGGTAGACTCCAAACATTGAAATTTCTTCCTGGCCTCTGTTTTGCCTGGCCTTGGATATTAGTCTCATACTACTTTTTATATCCTACAAATGAATGCAACCTGTCTTTCTCCTGACTCATCTCACTAAACATGATACTCTCAATGTCCATCCATTTATACACAAATTTCATGAGTTCATTTTTCCTAACAGCTGCAAAGTACTCCATTAGTGTGTATGTGCTGTGATTTCTTTATCTAGTCATATGTTCTCATGCACTCAAATTTTTCCCAGATTCTGCAATTGTGGATAGTGTTGCAATGAACATAGAAGTGCAGATGGTGTTTCTGTTGGGTGTTTTTGGACCCCAGGGCATATTCCCAGAAGTGGTATTTCTGGGTAAAATGAGAGGTCCATTTCTAGTTTTTGGAGGAATGTCCATATTGTTTTCCAGAAAGGCTGGAACAATCAGCATTCCCATTAGCAATAAATGAGTCTCTTTCTCCCCACATCCATGCCAGCACTGGTTGTTCTTATTCTTTATGATGTGTGCCAGTCTCTGTGGTGAGAGATGAGAGTTCATTGCTTAATTTGCATGTCTGATGATTAGTAGTGAAGAGTTTTTCACTTGCCGTTTGCCATTTAAATTACTTCTTTGAGGAGGTTTCTGGTGATATTTTCTCCCCATTTTTGATGAAGTTGGATTTTTTCCTGTAAATTTCTACCAGTGCCTTATATATGTTGGATATTAACCCCTTATCAGATGGGTATTGGGTAAATATCCTTTCATAATCCATGGACTGTCTTTGCATCTTGGTCACGGTTTCTTTTTGAAACTGACTTTCCAGAAGAGCACTGGAGTAACTCCTTGGGCTATTTGGCCAAGCAGCACTGAAAGCTCAATGCCTAGGAATAATGCAATGTTGCTTAGCTTAGCCTGGGCCTGGGGTCTACCAGGGCAGCCATGATGGTGCTCCAAAGACCATGTGGTGCTGGCTTGAAATTTGACTGTTGAGCTGTTGCCACATTCTATGAATCGTATTTCAAAAGAAAAAGCATTGTAGAGAGTGTGGAAGACTCCAACATAATCATAACTATAGGAACGTTGAGGTGTGAGATACCTAATCAGACTAAAGAATGACTAGATCAGGCGAGATCGGGCGCGTTCAGGGTGGTATGGCCGTAGAGTGAAATTAGTCAGAAGGAAAAGGACAGATATAGAATGACTGCATTCATTAATAGGATATAGATACCAGTGTTTTAATAAATATGGGGAAATGGTAATGGCAGATTAAAACTCACCACTGAATATACACAAAGAGACTTAAGTGATAAACTCTAAATATCTGCAGGGCTAGCCATAATGTGTAAAATAAGAGGGAGAGAGATGCAGAGACAGAGAGAGAGAGAGAGAGAAAGAGAGGAAACTGGGGTACCTGCTATTAAGGCGGGTGGGGGACGGGGAGGGGGGGTACATTGGTGGTGGAAATGGGGCACTGGTGGAGGGATGGGTGCTGGTATACTGTATTACCAAGAACCAATTATGAACACCTTTGTAATTGTGTGTTTCACGGTGGTATAATAAAAAAATTAAAAAGATAATAATAATGTAAATAATAAAATTAAATGTGAATAAAAAATTAAAACCATTTAGTACAAAATAATAAATGCTATTCTCATTTTTATATATATAAGTTTTACAACTCTGGACTCTAAAGCATATTACATTAAATTTTATTTTATTCTTGTATCTCATTATGGTAATACTTGTCTCACCTGTCATTAATAAAACTTTTAAGGTAATTAAAAAAAATAAAGAATGACTAGGAATTCTTCCTAAATCCATAGGAGATTCATTCATTCCTTCTCTTTCCTTCCTCCCATCCTTTCTTCTTTCTCTTCTTTTTCCTCTATTCCCTTTTTTCCTCCTGCCTGTCTCTTTCCCTTCTTCTCTCTCTACTTCTCATATTTCTTCCTACCCTTCCCATCTCCTTCCTCTCCTTCATTTCTTTCCTTGCTAAATCCCAGTTCCCTCCTTCACTTCTTCCTTTCTTTCATCCCCTCTCTATATCACAACTGCCCTTCTGCCCTCTCACCCCTCCTTCCATTCTTCCTTCCTTGCTTCCCTTCCTTTCTATTCTTCACTCATTCCTTCCCTTGCATCCTTCCCTTCTTCTTTTCTTTTCTTCTCTCCCTCCCTCCCTTCTTCATCCCCTAACACACATTATATTTCCTTCTGCTCTGCTCAAGGTTCAAATGAGAATGAAACACACTGCCCAAGCAGCATTACAGACAAACTTCATGAAGAGAAAGAAATGGCACGAAGAAATGGAAACACATTCCCTGCTCATGGATTGGGAGAATCAACATTGTCAAAATGATACTACTCCCTAGAGCTTTATACAGATTCAATACCATCCCTATAACTTTCTTCAAAATAAATTGATCAAACACTTCTGAAATTTGTATGGAATAATAAACCCTCAAGAATAGCTAAAGCAACCTTTGGGAAAAGAAGATGGGAGGCATCACCTTTCCCAACTTCAATCTGTACTACAAAGCAGTAGTAATTAAAGCAGCATGGTATTGGAATAAAAAAAAAACCTGTGGACCTATGGAATAGAGTTGAGTATCCTGACACCCATCCTCAAATACATGATCATTTAATCTGTTATGAGGGGGAGAAAAAAGTACCAAATGGAGCAAGGGAAGTCTCTTCAACAGTGGTGCTGGGGAAACTGGGCAGCCCATATGCAAAAAAATGAATTTGGACCTCTGTCTAACTCTTTTCACCAAAATCAGATCAAAATGGAATTCAACATCTCAATATCAGATATGAATCCATAGAGTACATCGCGAGATGATATGGGAAAAATACTCCACCCATTGAAGCTACAGGCATCTTCACAGATGAAGCACCACAAACAAAGCAACTGGAAGCAAAGATAAACATATGGGACTACATGAAACTAAAACCTTCTGCACCTCAAAAGAGACAGTGACCAAGATACAAAGTCAGTCAACAGAATGGGAAAGAATGTTCACCCAATACCCATCTTATAAGGGGTTAATATCCAGGATATATCAGGCACTGGTAGAACTTTACAAGAAAAAAAACACCCGAACCCCTCAAAAAATGGGGAGAAGAGGAAATGAACAGAAACTTCGACAAGGAAGAAATTCAAAGGCCGAAAGGCATATGAAAATTGCTCATCACCACTAATCATCAGAGAGATGCAAATCAAAACAACAATATGACATGATTAAACACCACAGAGACTGGACACATATCCAAAGAGCAAGGACAACAAACGCTGGCGTTGATGTGGGGAGAAAAGGGCTCTCAACCATTGTTGGTGGGAATGGCAACTGGTACAGTCTATTTGGAAAACAATATGGATATTCCTCGAAAGACTAGAAATTGAGCTCCCATTTGACCCAGCCATACCACTCCTGGAATATACCCTGGGAAGCCCAAACACCCAGCAGAAACACCATCTGCACTTTTATGTTCATAGCAGCACTATTCACATACCCAGAATCTGGAATCAACCAGAGTGCCCGAGAGACTGATGACTGGATAAAAGAAATTTTGCTTACATCTACACAATGGAATGCTATGCAGCTGTTAGGAAAAATGAACTTATGAAATTTGCCTATAAATGGATGGAAATAGGGAGGACCATGTTGAGTGAAATTAGCCAGAAGGAAAAATAAAGATATAGAATGACTGCAGTTATTTGCATGACACATATATATGTATGTATGTATACACATACATATATACATACATGCCTACACACATACATACATATTAAGATACCAATAGTCAAGGTCAAGTAAACTTATGAATAAGTGGAAGTCTTGTCAACAGGTTGAATCTACCACAAATGTGTAGGAGTCAGAGGTTAGGTAAGACAGTGAGAAGTGGCACACCAGTGTGCTAATAATAGCGTCGAAAACGATAATATAGCCTATAATTGAGCATTTAAGTAAAAGACACAATATGATATCCTCTCTATACTCCCAGTATTGCAGAAATCCACAAGCAAGAGAAAGAAGAGAGAGAGAAGAGATAAAAAGAACCTGCCATAGAGGCAGGCTAGGGGAGGGGGAGGTTTGGAGTCATTGGTGGTGGAAATTGTCACTGGTGGGGGATGGGTGCTGGATCACTGTATGATGGAAACCCAAACATGAACATCTTTGCAATTGTATTTCTCACGGTGGTATAATAAAAAATATTTTAAAATAAGAAGAGAGAAAGCATAAAATGCCAAGTACAGTTTGAACATGAGAGGATCTGAGTTAAACCTATTCTAGTTTATATAACTCTAATCTGGTTTATATCTATAACTGTGTGGAACAAGAGAAGATATTATTTTGGGGACAGTTTACCTAAAAAAGTGATATCTGTGGCTTTCGGGTTTCAAAAAAAATAGGGACAATAGTTACATGAAGAGAGTTAGAGATACTCCTAGATTGTTTTATAAATAGTAGATATTAATATTCATTCAAGGACTTTAAAGGAGAAATATTTTGACTAGTGCATGAAAGACATATTGGATAGGATATTGGAAGTTTTTAGCCGGGGAATAAATGCAAAAATTGCTCTCACCTAAGGGATCACAGGAAACCACTTAAGCTGTTGCAAAATTTTCTAAAAGATCCCTCAGCTCTTCTCCCTCATGGCAAATGACAACCTCAATACTTTCTGGCCAGTCTTCTGCTCTCATTGTCACTAAATATCAAAGCTAATCAAACTGATTTTTAAAAAATATGACGCATTTACTATTCTATATTCTCAGTCTACTTAAAATACATGAACGACTTATTATTAGATTTATTCACATTTACATCTTAACAACATCACAGAAATTTGGAGCCCTGAGATTATAGTTCATGTCATTTGAAAGAAGGGATAAAAAAAAAACCTGTTAGGCTTTCAGGAAATAATGCCTATGGAGCACACAGTTAAGTCAAACAACTTATAACTTAAAGACAAAAAATTACTTTTGACAAAAGTTAGACTGGAAAATGTGTTCCTTCCATAAGTTGAATATTATTGAGACTTAAGTCACCTTAGTGGGGTATTGTATGCATGCAGCCATGTCCCGTATAATCTGAACAAAAAGTTGCTATTTTAAAATGCACCTGAAAGGAGCGTCTTTTGTGGCGGGTGTATATTTACGTTTTCAAATGATAATGTTATTATTAGAAAAGCAAAATACTAGGTGTCTAGGATTAGCAAGCAAGGAGTATGACCCCTCTGCCCTTTCTCCACCAACATGTGGGTGGGAAAGAATAAAATGCTTGTTTTCTATGATTACAAGGAGTGTTTAAAGTAATAGTCTAGAGGCTGGAGCCTTAAATACCATTCTTCAGAGCCTTCCCCCTCAATGTGAAACCCAATTATGTAAAATTAGAGTTGGCTTTTGTATCCAAAAAGGGAGCTCATAAGAATCAAAAGGTGATTGAGAAAATATTCAGCGAGGGGATCACCTGGTGAGTATCTTTGCAAGGGGTTCACTACTAAAGTTTAATATGAGAAGTTAAATCTATTCCTATATAGTTTTCCAGAATTCCTAAATTAAAGTCCCCCTCCCCTCACAAGCCATAGAGCAACTCGCTTTTTATATTTAAAATAAATCCATTTAGTCAAATGTATTTACAGAGAATGTTAAGGAACTTCGCTGCTGAGCTCAGTTTTGGATTTTGTTTATGAGGATATCTTTAGTACATTCTTCTGAAGCAGTTTGCAACAGTGAAGCCAAAAGCTCTCCCAATAGCTGGTATGGTTTTTTCTTTGATTGCTCCTAATGTTGTTGTTATTGCTTGTGGTGGTGGTAGGATTTTAGTTAAAAATTACTGAAGATGGTGGGGCTGCCTGAAGGCCTACTATTAGGCACCTGTTTCCGCCCTTGAAGGTCGTGGTAGTCCTACAAATGCTTGATGCTGACAAGCCCTCAGACGGTAAAGTTGAACTCTGGTCACAGTCACAGCCTCTAGCAGCTTACCGCTGTTCCATCTGTCTCTCCCAATTATGAGTTCCTTTCCTGCTTGGGGGTCTGGAAACATAACTTTGCATGTTTACATGAATCCAGTATTTACTCTGAAATCATATCTATGAGGTATATGTAAGCGTACATGATTCTTTCATTGGCTGGGATATATATACATATATTTGTGTGTATACTATATACATCTATTCATTCATAAAGAATGAATTGATGAGATATATAAATCACATATGAAGTATATATAAAGCTTTTACCAATATGAAAGAATCACCATTATTCCTTTTTCCACTTAACTTGTAATATGTTTTCCCCACAAGGTTGTTCTTTATTTTGCACAAATTCATTATTGGATTTTCCTATAAAATTTCATGATCCAAAGTTGTATAATCCTCAATTGTTCTACAAAGAAATAGTATAATAAAACAGGGAAATATTACCTCTAATTCATGTCAAAATGGCCGACAACAGACAATTTGAGAGTGCCACTTTTATGTTAGTTAGATCAGGTAAAACAATTTAACAAGAAAATTGGTAGCTGAAAATCAAAAGCACGTAATAGTTTTCATTGAAATAAGCGGTACAAAAACACCAGGAAAATCACTTTACATTCCATTTAAGTAATTACAGTCTAGGTTAGAGAGCACTTGATTTATACTATGAGTTAAAGATCATTGATCATTTGATCACTTGAATCCCGTTATTCATCCATTTGCTCGAGCGGGCACCAGTAACATTTCCATTGGGCCCTATCACGTGCCAATGTAGCCCAATGGCATCTGGTTGATTCAGGAATATGAAGAGCCTCAAACCGTTCCTTCGGGTCTTGACAAGGAAGTCTGACCATCTTGTAGGTGGGCGGCCACGTGATCTTTTGACATCCCGTGGGACCCAGTCGGTAATGACTCTAGTCCAGTGGTTGTCTCCAAATCGCATTACATGTCCAGCCCATCTGATTTTCGATGCCTTGGCAAACGAGACAGCGTCCCTGATTCTGGAATAGCGACGGAGGACAGAACTCCGGATTCCTTCTCTCACTTGAGTGAGGTGTGATATTCCAAGCATAGCTCTTTTCGATTCCTCTCTGGGAGACCCTATCTTATTAGCATTCTCATCCTGCTTTCGTAGGGCCCAGGTCTCTGAGGCGTATGTTAATGCAGGGAGAACGGTGGAATCAAAGAGATGTGCCCGGAGCCGGAGGTTTTGTGTCCTTTTTAGCTATTTCTGTGATGCCTTTGAAGGCATTCCATGCCGCTCTCTTCCTCCTGGGCGCAGCTCAGGTTTTAGGTCGTTCATCATGTTGATTTCTCGAGCTAGGTATACATAACTGTTGCATTCAGAGATGTTTGTTCCATTGAGAGTGAATGGGGACTCTGGAACTAGTTCATTCTTCATAAACATTGTTTTCTTTAGATTCAGCTGTAGACCTAGCTTTCCACATTCTCGGTTGAAGTCAGCCAGCATTTGTGCCGCTTGGCTAATGTTTGGTGTTATTAGAATGATGTCATCAGCGAAGCGGAGGTGGTGTAGTTGCCGACCATCTATCTTCACTCCCATTCCTTCCCATTCTAATTGTCGCATGATGTTCTCGAGGGTGGTGCTGAAGAGTTTTGGTGAAATGGTATCACCCTGTCGAACCCCTCTTTTGACATTAATGATCACTTCTTTGTAGGGAGGCAGTCACGACATCGGGCAACTATCGTCCCATCTGCCTACTGTCCATCATCTATAAGCTGTTTACATGAGTCATCCTGAACAGGATTAGCAGAACACTAGATGAAGGACAACCATGCGAGCAAACAGGCTTCCGGAAAGGATTCAGCACAATCGACCATATCTACACAGTAACCAAGCTCATTGAGGTTTGTAGGGAGTATAAGATGCCGCTCTGTCCCACGCTTATTGATTTACAGAAAGCCTTTGATTCTGTGGAGACTGACAGTCATCGAAGCCCTAGCCAAACAGGGTGTTCCCAAACCCAATACATCAAGATACTTCGTGAGCTGTATTATGGATTCACCACCAAGATCTCACCATTCCTTTGAGATAGTGACTTCAATTCCATTAGTTATATATGCATGAGTAGAATTACTGGATAAAAATGATATTTCAGGACCTGGAGAGATAGTCCAGTTGGTTAGGGTGTTTGCCTTGCATGTGGCTGAGCTGGGTTTGATCCAGGGCATCCCCATATGCCCTATCTCCACCCTTTGGAGAACCATCAGGAGTAATTCCTGAATATAGAGACATAGTAAACCTCAATGAATGGTGTTAGCCTAAACCCTCCTTTCTCTCCAAATAAAACCCAAAAATGATAGTCCAATTTTAATTTTATTATTATTTTTTGGGGTTTCTTTAGCAGTATTTGGGAGCCCAGTGGGTACTTTCAGTCACACAGAGCCTAGTGTTGTTGATCTAACGGATCAGTCTATGGGCCTGGCAGTGCGGTGCTGACAGGGCCTAGAGGTGCTGGGGCCAATAGACCTATATTGACTGTGCTGGAGGTGTGGGAGGTGTGGAGGGGATGGGAGACAGGTATCTAATCCAAGTTCTTGTGTGTGCAAGCATGCAGTCTACCCCTTCAACTAGAAAGGTAGTATAGTAGGTAAGGTAATTGCCCATGTACTGTGGTTCAGCTTTTAATTTCTTGAGAAAACTTCAGAATATTTTCCATCTAATTTACATCTCCATCAAGAATCCACAAACAAGATTTCCCTTCTCTTCAAATCTTATTTTTTTCTTCTTCTGTTTCTCCTAATCTTCCTTCTCTTCCAATTTATCAGAAAATCATCCCCCACAGGTGTGACAGCACACTTAATCATGGCTTTGATTCCATGATTAATCAAATCATGGAATCATTGATTCCCTGCTGATTAGTGATGTTAAGCATATTTGTATATTCTATTGGACATTTGCATGTCTTCTTTAGAAAAAATGGCCCACTAGATCCTTTTCTTTCTGTGTTGCTTTAAGGTACTAAGTTTGTGGCAATATGTTAGTAGCAATAGAAAATTGTTATTATTATTATTATTAGAGTTAGGGATTATTAGAGAAACTATTTAGTACACCTTCCTCATTTTTCACTTGTCTTATTTTGGCCAAACCCAGCAGTGCTCAAGGCTTGCTTCAGGCTCTGCATTCAGAATCACTCTTGGAGGGCCGCAAGGGACTCATCAGGCATCGGAGATAGAACCAGCATCAGCAGCACGCAAGATAAGAACCCTGTCCACTATTCTGTTGTTCCAGCCTCCATTTTCCCCATTTTATCATAAGGAAACTGAGACACAGGAGGCTATAGAATTTGTGGGATTAATGTGAAATAGTTGGGACTAAAGGACAAAATGCATGAATTCAGGGTTCAGTGTCATTTACACCGCTCGACTTCCTAATCCCTAAAAGTTTCTGGGAACCACTTTTATGCAGCCTGGCCTGGGTTCTAAAAAGGACAGATAACTGTCAGTTGAGGTCCCGTCAGTATTATGGTTCTGATGCATTTCTTGATTTCCAAACAAAATAAAATAGATATTGAATGCGCAGCACTTTTCTAATTTAAAAACAATCAATATTTATAAGTTGCACCCAAGATTTAATATGCTGACAATACCATACAATCTACTACATTTTCCAATAAGTGACAATTTCAGTTTTCAATTCAGTAAACTTCAGCAAAATTTACTACATTCATATTCCCCAGGAGGTTGAAAGTGGTAGAATCTTTCAAGGCAAGGTTTCATGAGTTTTTCTCATTGAAGTTACTTCAATTGTTTGAAAGAAGTAAGAAAATTAAAAAAAACTTTTATGGGCAACCAGCCATAGCATGCAGTCTCAAACGCGGCTGGGGAAGCTGGAACTCCACTTTACCCAGGCTCAGCTGACTATGGGGCTTCCAGGAGGGCAGATGGATTTTGGGAGGGGCCCATCACCTCTGGAGGGGGTCCCAGAATCAGGTGGATGAGACTCGCCCACCACACTAGCCGCCTTCTTCGCTGTCCCGACGCTGGGATGCTATCTCAAGACCAGATTAACAGAGCAAAACCAGTTCGAGCCCAAGTAGGCAGCTCCCAGAAGTGGAAATCACTGGGAATTTGTCAGATGGAGTCAGGGGTCGGCTCTTCCCCTCTCCATTTTGTCGAGCCTGGTGGCCCCACCCAGGAGCTGCCCTGGGGCGACCAGCCATAGCATGCAGTCTCAAACACAGTTGGGGGAGCTAGAACTCTACTTTCCCCACGCTCAGCTGACCATGGGGCTCCCAGGAGGACAGATGGGTTTTGGGAGGGCTCATCACCTCTGGGGATCCCGAACAGCGCGGATGAGACTTGCCCACCACACTAGCCACCACCTTCACTGTCCGGACACTGACCATGAGGCGGTCCATCAAACTAGTGGAAACAGTTATGTCCTTTAATGTACTGCATTCTACGATGTGTAGGAAAGTTAGACTGGAGGGAGAGATAGAGAGGGGAGAAAAGACATATAGAACCCGCCAAGTAGTTGAGATGTGGGAGGGGGAGGGAGGTGGGGACATTGGTGATGGGAGATGGGTTCGGGTGGAGGGATGGGTGTTGGAACACTGTAGAACCAAAACTCTACATGAGCATCTTGCAATTGTATGTCTAAAAGTGGTGTAATAAAATTTGGGAAAAGAAAAAAAAAAATTAAAAAAAAACTTTTATGAAGCTATCAATTGTTAGAAGTCACCTGTATTTTTACATTGTGTCACATAATGTCAACATTCTCTCATCTGTATTTAATTCTACTAATTTATTTGAAAGCAATGGCATCAACTGTATTTCTAGTAATTATAGAGATTAAGACTAACATTAACTCCTGCATCTCTTGGGATTACTTGCCATTTATAAATATAGCACATGGGGAAACTGGGTGAATGTATGTAAAAGAAAGTCTTTTTAAAGCCATGCACAAAAGTCATATTAAAATTGATTAAAGGAGGCCGAAGATAATACAGCAGGGAGAGCATTTGTCTTGAATGCAGCCAACCAAGGTTCGATTCCTAGCATTCCATATGGTCCCCCAAGCACCACCAGAGGAATTCTTGAGTGCAGAGGTAGATATCACCCAAAAAAGAAAAAAAGTGGGTAAATGAATAAAAATTTTTAAAATGGATTAAAGATCTCAATATCAGACCTGAATACATAAGATACATCGAAGAAAACATAGGCAAAATCCTCCATGACATTGAAGCTAAAGGCATCTTCAAAGATGAAATGCAGATGACAAGCAAGTGAAAGCAAAGATAAGCAAATGGAACTCATTAAATTAAAAAACCTATGCACCTCAGCAGAAATGGTGACCAAAATACAGAGTCAAACCATGGGTTGAGAAAGGATATTTACCCAATACCCATTTGATAAGGGGTTAATATCTGAGATATATAAAGCACTGGTAGAACTTTACAAGAAAAAATCCAACTCCATAAAAATAGGGAGAAGAACAGAAACTTCCTCAAAGGATAAATTCAAATAGCTTTAAGGCATATGAAAAAATTCCCACTAATCATCACAGAAATTGATTTTTTCTTCATCACAGAAGAAAAAAAATTCTTCACCACTAATTATCACAGAGATTCAAATCAAACCAATGAGATATGATCTCTTACCACAGAGACTGGCACTCGTCCAAAAGAGCAAAAACAACCAGTACTGGCATGGATGTTGGAAGAAAGGGACTCTCACTCATTGCTGGTGGGAATACCTACTGGTGGAACCTTTCTGGAAAACAACATGAATATTCCTTCAAAAACCAGAAATTGAGTACCCATTTGACCCAGTAATACCACTCTTGGGAATATACCCTTGGCCCAAAAACACACAGCAGAAGCACCATTTACAATTCCATGTTCATTGCATCACTAATCACAATAGTCAGAATATGAAAGCAATTTGAATGCCTGAGAAAAGAGGAATGGATGAAGAAAGTATGGTACATCACATAATGGAAAAATATGCTACTGTTAGAAAAAATGAAGTCATGAAACTTGCCTATAAATGGTAGGACTTGGAGAGTATCATGCTGAGTGAAATTAGTCAGAAAGAAAAGGACAGATATACAATGACTGCAGTCATTTGTGGGATAAAAAAAATTAGTATGAGGCTGGTTATCCAAGTCCAGGTAAAACAGGAGGACTTGTCAGTTGTTGGAATCTACACATGTATGTGTGTGGGGCAGAGGATATCTAAGATTCAGAAGGGACGAGTGTGCCATTAGCATTTGGAAATGGCATCATTAGACTAGAACTGTATATTGAAAATAGGTAAAGGGGTATACTTGATAACCATTCAGTGTCTGTATTGCAAACCACAAATGCGAAAGGAGAAAAAGAGAGAGACAGAGAGAGAGAGAGAGACATACCTGCCATAGAGGCAGGTTGCAGAGGGAAAGGTAACTGGGGCATTGGTTTTGGGAAATGTGCACTGGTGGAGGGATGGGTGTTGGAACACTGAATGACTGAAACCCAGTCATTTTAACATGATTGTAATGGACTATCTCACAATGATATAATAATAATAATAATAATAATAGTAATAGTAATAATAAAAATCACTTGTTTTCCTGTTCATCAATTTGCTCAAGCAGGTGCCAGTAATGTCTCCATTCATTGGGAATGAAGTCCAGTATTGTTACTGTTTTTGGCATAGAAAAAGAATAATGATAATAACAATAAACATATAAATACAGCACACTTTACTTTGTGATGGATAACAGGAACTTCGATTGTGAGAGTGAGTAACCAGATCTATGTTTGCTCACCCTCACAGATGATTAAAGTCAAGTACATTAAAGGAACCACCAAGGTCCACTGTGTTTATAAAGGTCACTTTTAAGTAGGCTGATATTGTTCCAGACCGATGTTGTCACAAGCTGTTTTTCTCTTGGATGATTCTATTTAGGGTTTTAATTTTACCTTTGATCCCACTGCAGCTCCATAGAGCCAGTGAGCCACAGTGAGAGACCAAGATATGATTCAGTGTAGTGACTGTTGATCTTTCCTGTTGACCTGCGCATGTCCACCATTCCTGAGTCACTTCAGAGAAGTCAAGGTTTTTTAAATATATCTTTACAGTGCAGTTGAATCTTCAGTCTCTCACTGAGTGGGTCTTGAACTCGCTTAGTTTTTCCTCTTTATTTTCAGACCTCAGACTCCAATTTCCAGGTGTGCAAAGTTTACTTTAGAGCAGGGATGTTCAATACAGCTCTTGGTTGTAGAATGCAAGCGTTCTCTGTTCCATCCAATTTGGTAGCCATTAGTCACAGGTTATTTACATTTGTTCAATTTGACTGAGGAAGTAAATGTTTTAATTTTGCTGAATTTTATAGGTTAGTTCCAGATTCAGCCAGATTCAAGTCAATGGAAATAAGCTACTTAATGGCATCTCCAAACAAGTTCTGGGGGAGTTCACCTGGCCCCTTAAGGTATGGGCTTTTCTGTTGTAGGTTTTATTGGCGGGGGAGACACACCTGGCAATGTCCAGAGGTTATTACTGGCTCTTTACTCAGGAATTACTCCGGTGATGTTCAGAGTGAATGCTGGGGTTTGAACCAGGGTCAGCCATGTGCAAATCAAATGCCATTCCCTCTATATATATATATATATCTCTCTAGCCCCAACATAGGTTTCTTTTGAAACTCCCATTGACATTGGTGGTCTTGACATAACCTCTATTATCTGGTCACTCACCACATGAAAGTACATACAGTTGTATTTATTTTTCTACTAATAATAACTCCTATATGAAAAGGTGGTTTATAGTGGTCTGGTATTATGTCAGACATACTTGTATGGAATCTTCTTTAAAAAGATTTCTGTATCATTTGCTTCTTTCATTTTATAAATATAATAATTTAAACTAAGCAAATGAATAAGTTGTGGTTGGGATCTATTATTTGTGTTCTCTGATGTTGCATTATAAATTTTATTACTATCTCAAAATGTATATGGATCACTGCGGTGAAACTCACCAGGCTTTCATGCAGCTGGAGATGGGGCCTCCCCCTCCTCTGTCCCCAGAGAAGTGTGTGTATAACAAAAAACAATGATGTGGTATTAGAGAGCAAGTACAGGGGTGAAAGTGCATAACTTTCAGGAAGGTGATTGAGTTTCATCCCTGGCACCCCATGCCCCCACATCATTGGCTTTAGTGCTAGAGCCCCTAAGCACTGCTGGGGAGACATCTTCCACTAAGAAAAAGTTACAGGTGAAAAGAAGAAACAATATTTTGAAGTAGAAATAGCACCATTTTAATTTTCTTAGACAATTTGGAGAAACATGTGTCCACAAATCAGCTTGGAAGCTATGAGGGAATCACAGTATTTGACCAAAAGGCACAGGACTGGAGCCCTTGACAATTACATGGCACAATGGCTAGATGCAGATCATCCAGGGTTACATGGTAGAGAAGATTTCCAAATATTATACAAGAAGTCTCCCACTAACCTTGGTCCCTCACCTGGAAAGAATTCAGAGCTGAAACTTTTAAACATGACACTATTTCCTCTACAGTGATAAAAGCAATGATCCCCAACCATTAGCCAACAGTACTTACTGTGAAGCTGCTTTCGTATTTTCCTCTGAACCTTTTATACCCAGTAAAACATTAAGGTGTTTATGATCAAGTGTAATTCAACCAAGTTGGTAAAGTACTATCTTAAAGCTGAAGACTTAATAACAACTCGGTTCAGAGACTGGCTGTCACTAGCAGGCAAAGAGCTGTGGTACACAAAAACACCAGTTTGCGTGATAAAAGCTTGACAGCCTTGCCTACACACAAACCGAAGAAAATAACATGCCCGTGACAGCTACAACAGCAGCAATTTTAAACTTCTCACTGATGAAATGCACTTTGCAGTCATAACTCTTGCATACATCTGGATGTCACTGTTTTTCAGGTTATAATTTTGGGATCCAAAGGATCTTTGTGTAGACCCTCTACCTGCAAATGAGCCTGATAATGCAGAATGCACACAAATCATTGAGCTATCTGTGACATCGGAGGTTTGGCTGCAGGGGTTATTAACAGATATTTTTTCACCTAGAAGCACAGACTAAAATCAATCATTCTGATAACTAGGCATGGCATGAGCTGTCTGCACTTTCATTTCAATCTGATTAATCACATATACACAGACCTTTACCTTAAAGGAGCAATTGTTCATATTTAATCACAAAGAAACATTCAGGCATACCATCAGACATTACTAAATCTAACTACCTTTTAGGTTTCCATTTTTACCAAGTATGTTTATGATAATATGAGGGTTTTGCATATAAATACATTGCTTTGTTTATTTTACAAACATTAAAATCAAAGTTGAAATAATCCATTGTGTGTTATATCGTTTATCATCTATCTGACACTTTTGAAGCTTCCATTATGCCCATATTTTTGTTGCATGATTTATGCTGATAATCACAGAACAGGTAAATTATTAGCATCGTGCATTTTTTCTGTAAACTAGAACATGATAGTTATCAGATTTCATCATGCTACACATCCTACTTCCTGCAAAGATCTGTTTCTATTACCTTGCCAATTTCCTCTGACTTCTATACTGTAAGAAAACTAATACAGTTATGAATGTAAGAGTTTTTTTTTAATCTGAAACCTAGTCAGTACCAAGTAAATCTCTCTTATGATCCCTACAACAGTGCTCCCAAGAAACCGCATTCCAGAAGGCACATCTGCTGTTACTATAACAACAGGAAGATAGAGTATGAGAATCATCTGCAATTGTGGTACTATCCATAAACCAGGAGGATTTGGAGACTCCCCTTCAAATACACAAAGGTAAATTTTCATTAAGTGAAGGAAAACCTGAAGATTTTGATGCATGTGTGAAGCAAACAATAGTTCATGGTGCTGAGGGTGAAAATGACCTGAAATTTACAAACTACTTTCAGACCAAAGTTATACAACTACTATCAGAAAAGTCAGTTATAAGAACTGTAGCAAAACATCCTATTGCTGTGATGTGTGCATAGTGTTAAGTACTGTCCATGGGTGATACCATATCAGAGAAAGAAACTCTAACTGTTGTCTGACTTAAAATGTACAGAACTACTTTTCAGAGGGGGTTGAAATCACTGGCTCAAGGAGCAGTCCAGCTTCAATAGCCCAAGTCCTTAGGATATTGAGCCTAGCTATAGGACGGCTTTTCCAGGAAATGATAACATGCTGGGTAGAAACGCTGAACTGGGAACTGAGTTCCATTGTACATCTGTGACTCTGCTTCTTTCTCTGTCTTGATTTCAACTTTATTGGCTTCTTTTCAGGTCACTGAATTTCTTGGTCTTCTTCAACTTTCCATACTAGTTTGATTTCCAATTACAAGTTCACTTTTGCCTCTCTACTATCCCAACAACACCTTATCCAAGCCACTAATTCTACTAATTCTTATCCCACTCTCTTGGTTTCAATGTCTTCATACCTAAACCCTATTTTGGTCTTTTCCTGCATTTAATGTTATCCCCTTATAAGGATGATAAACCAAGGAAATCACTGCTCAGTGTAGGAGATTAATGTCCCACAAAAAAAATTATGTAGCAAGCACAAAAAAATAAAGTTAAGGACAATTTCTATATCCAGTGAAGGAAATAAGCTAAAATGAAGGGGGTTGGGAAACTACAGAGGAATGAACCTCTTTTGCAAGATATTCAGGAAAGATAGTTCAAAGGAATATATGTTATGGAGACCCAAGAAAACAAGAAGGAGCTAACTCTACTAGCACACTGTGCAAAACCTTTAGCCATGAGCACTAAAGTTGTTTAAAAAATGGATCAAATGAGGCTTTTCAGTACCCAGATAAGTTCGAACAAAGGGTGGGTGTTGCAGGACTCCTAAGGGCCACTGCATCTGCTCTGGATTGCCTCCCGCAAATCACTCCGTAGATAAGGGGGTAGTCTAAATGTGGCAGTTTATCCGACCATGTATGCTGTACTAGCTGGTATAAATATTCTCCCATGCTATCACAATCATCGTGGGACTAGCTAGATCTTACCAGCATATTAGCCTGGCCACGTAAGGACACCTAAGTAATTAGACCAGAGAGAAATGCTGTTTGCTTCCAAACAAACAAGCATGGCTCCCTGATAAAATATAAAACTACAATGAAGTAGAGGAGACTTGTGAAGGCTTGGAGAAATATTTAACTGGCATTGGTGTTGGTCTTTGGTACAGTGACATGCCATCTCAGAAACCCCCTTCTCTACATTTCAAAGGCATTCCCACTCAAAACATTAGCACAGTAAAGGCCCTAGGTGAGATGCAGGGAGGGATTACCTGAGGGCATTGGACCCTCCCTGCTTTCCATAACAATGGGAGGAAGGTCTGAGTTGTGGGGGGTATAAACTAGCCGGTTCCCGCTCTCCCAGTCTTCTTCCCGGTGGGATCTCGCCTTGTGAGCGCTTTATTCCCCTTGGAAGTTTTACACGAGGTGGTCGCCATCTTGGCCTACACGTGGCTGGGGTTCTAGCCTGGAATCCTAAGCATCGGGTTTTTCCTTTTGCTGATTTGTATGCCTGAACCTGTGATAAGTAAAGCCTTCTAAAACCGCATCGGATTCCTGAGTGTCCATCCATTCCTCGCCGGCTCGGAGGTAGAAGGGAACTTCGCTTCCCGGCACTGTCGGGGACCCCGGCGGAGCGCCCGACAGGTGGGGGTCCTTGACATAGGATGGAAAGTAGGTATGGACCAGAACATGGCAAAATTTACGTGCCAGGATTTAAGAGTGAATTTAGTTCTAAGTTTTTCATCTTCTTACATGGCCTGAAGAGACCTTTGGGACTCACTCATTTGTCAGGTAGAAGATAATTTTTTTTTGCTTTTTATCTATGCACCAACTTCTGTAAGTCAACTTGACTAATGTTTGTTTATAATCAGTGAGTAAGCTGCGATTTTAATACCTCTACCCTGGAAGAGGCCCCTTCAAGGCATGTTAAATTAACTGATGTGAATAAAAACAATGAATAAAAATACCTCTTTCCTTTAATGAGAACAGAAATTTCTATTTCCCTGGGCTTTTTAGTCCCATAAGACCTTTTAAAACAGAGTGAACGTGTTCTGGTTCAAACGCTGAAAACATAATCTCTTTTCTTTTTTGTTGGTTATGTTTTGAGAAACCATTTTAGATCAATCTTTTTCAGCATAGCTTTCAGCAGCTGTGGCTGAAACATACACCACAACCACTGCTATGTTGGTCATTTAACCTGAAACTGTTGTAAAACCAATGGGGATCGCAGCATTTTATCTGACAAAGGGGTTGTCTAGCTTTAGGACAGTTGGCAAAAGAAGCCCCCAGTGTTTTGCAGGGGTCTGTAACTGTACCCTAATCTCAATGAAAAAAAAAGCTAGCTAAAATTTCACTTGCCTGACTTGCTCTTTTCAGATTGGATATCAAGTGTTTACACAGACACTTTGTGAATATATTCATATATTCTGCATGCATCATCTCTTAGATATTAAAGTCCATATGTTTATTACTCACTCTACAAAAGAGGCAAAGTTGTATAATGAATACTGGATTTTATTCCAGTTCTATAACTGATTTGTTTTGTGACTAATCAAAAATTGCTTCCTCTTCAAGAATGATTTTTATGTTTCAGATTAGCCCTATATCTCCTTCTAACTCTATTACACTATGACTTTCTAAGAATATGGACTCATATAATGCCAGTATTTAATTACTGTAGGCCAAGATGATTGTTAAAAATAGACCCAAAAGTACAAAAGTTCAAACAAAATATAATTCATTTCTCTCTCTCTCTCAAATGTATAAGAGAGGTATTCTAGATCAGCTGACAGCCCTACTCCCTTCTTTGATTCTGGAATTTGGTCTAATGGCACTTGGTTTCCAAGGTTACTCTACTAATAATACTTCTAGACCATCAGAAAGAAGACAATTTGAAGTCTGGCACCAAAGATATCCCGCTAAGTTAATGAAGCAATGATGAAATTCATTGCTCTCTCTTTATTTTGGTAGTAATAGCTCAACACATAGCATGTCTAGCTGTAAGAGAAGCTGGAAAGTGCAGCCTTCTCAGTCCAAGCTGAACTTCCACTAAGGAGGAAGAAGAGAGTGGGTTTGGGTAGACAGAAAGTAGAATCAGCTACATGCCCAAGACCATTAAGGTGCTCCAAAGTCTACAAAGCTTTTCATCACTGAATTTTCACCACAGCTCTGTGAGAGTTGCTAAGCTTTTCCTTCTATGGAGGCAAAACTATGTCACAGAGAGATTAAGTGAACTAATAAGACCTCACAGTTAACAGCTGAGCTAAACTTCAATTTCAGGTCTGGTGGTCAGTGCTCCCTCCATTATAAAAAAACTGAAATAAAAATATCTGCATAGAAAATAATCATTAGCATAAATTTGCATGGATATGATGGGGTTTAAAACCAAAAAGCCCCATTAAAGGTAATGGAGGGCAGCTAAAGCATAACACAGATCCATGCCCAGTCCCCAAGTGTTAAGAGTAATCCAGATAACCTAGAGAGAACTTAAGAAAGGAAAATTAAAAAATGTGAAAGCAAGAAAAAAAGAAAGCAGACATACAGGCAATTGAGAACTTGACTCATTCTATCTCAGTTGATCTGAGAAGCACATTTATGGACAGAGGAATTACAAAGCACACTTTAATTTGAGGTTAGAAGCATATTAACAAAGATATTTTAAATGTTTTAGTATATAAAATTCTTGGCAAGCTACCCGTGCCGTATTTGATATGCCAAATACCAGTAACAATTATAGACCTCATTCCCATGACCTGATGGAATGGTTTGAGGCTCTTTATGTTCCTGGAGCAAGCAGATGCCCTTGGGCTCTATTAGCATGAGACAGGACATATGGAGATGTTACTGGGGCCCACTTGAGCAAATTGATGATGAATGGGAAGACAGTGATATAAGTGATATTAAATTCTTAAAAATAAAATGACATTTGGTCATTCATTACAGTGCCTCCAGAGTGGGCAAACCTTCCCCTTTACATATGGGGGACATTGGTGAGATCTAGGAGACTTATTATTGTCTTAAGTGCAATTGTGCAGGTGGGAGGGTGTACTTTCTGTTTATTCACTTAAAGATAGTAGATTTTCAGGGGTACGGGAGTTCTGAATGATTTTTGTGCATGAATAAGTGGTAGGCCATATAAATTTGAGCTCTATCTTACTCTGATAGGTGGTTTTGTTCTTGCCACAGACTTCCAGATTGCTAAAGAAATTATACTCTTTCTAGCCCCGCCTCTCACACATACTCCAGAATCATTTGTGTTTCAACTACTTTTATGTTCGCTATAAAAACCCAACTATAAGCTATCAATCACCCAGCCTCATGTCCTCTGAAGAAACAGTCAAGCAAACCCGTAGGCACAAATTTGAAAAAATTCTACCAAAGTCCATCCTTAGCCAAAGCCAATTATCTCTGAAAACAATAAACTTATAATGAAGGTATTAGGTCGAGTTATTTCTACTTTCAGTCTCTGAAAAAGATGGACACCATTATATTGCAAGATGACTTCACTTCCAACTCATTCCTTATAGATTTCACTGTATACAAAAGAAAATGTTCCCTTTCTGAGAAGTCTATTCAAAACTTGTCATTTTTTTTAAAAAATAAGGATGGTAGTTTTATGGAATACCAGCTCTATATACAAAAGTGCAGAGGAGTCTCAAGGTTGGCCATCACTCACAAAGCTACATCCTGTCCTGACAAAGCTCTTTGCAAAGTCTCTTTTCTTTTTTTTTTCGTTTTTTTTTTCTTTTCCCAAATTTTATTACACCATTTTTAGACATACAATTGCAAGATGCTCATGTAGAGTTTTGGTCCTACAGTGTTCCAACACCCATCCCTCCACCAGAACCCATCTCCCATCACCAATGTCCCCACCCCCTCCCCTCCCACACCTCAACTACTTGGAGGGTTCTGTATGTCTTTTTTTTTCCTGTTTTTTTTTTCTCTGTATGTCTTTTGTCTCCTCTCTGTCTCTCCCTCCCGCCAAACTTTCCTGCACATTGTAGAATGCAGTACATTAAAGGACATAACTGTTTCCACTAGTTTGATGAACCTCGCGGTTGCTTGTGGCCGCGTGACTTAGGGGCCTCATGGTCAGCATCTGGACAGCGAAGGTGGCGGCTAGTGTGGTGGGTAAGTCTCATCTGGCTGCTTTCGGGATCCCCCAGAGGTGATGGGCCCACTCCCAAAACTCATCTGTCCTCCTGGGAGCCCCATGGTCAGCTGAGCCTGGGGAAAGCAGAGTTCCAGCTTCCCCAGCTGCTTTTGAGACTACATGCTATGGCTGGTCGCCCCAGGGCAGCTCCTGGGTGGGGCCACCAGGCTCAACAAAATGGAGGGGGCAAGGGCTGACCCCTGACTCCATCTGACAAATTCCGACTGATTCCCGCTTCTGGGAGCTGCCTACCTGGGCTCGAACTGGTTTTGCTCTTAATCTGGTCTTAAGGTAGCATCCCAGCATCCGGACAGCAAAGGTGGCGGCTAGTGTGGTGGGCGAGTCTCATCCGGCTGCTTCCGGGACCCCCCAGAGGTGATGGACCCACTCCCAAAACCCATCTGTCCTCCTGGGAGCCCCATGGTCAGCTGACTCTTGGATCTTTTCTATTCAATTTTATTCCAGATAAATAGGCCCTGATAGCCAGATATTGTGGCTGCCTGGACTCCTCTCTGGTAAGAACTGGGTAGAGACCAAATTACACCACTATGACCTTTTAAAATGTCCCTCTATGGTCTTTTAAAAACATCTAAGTATAACCAACATATTTCAGCAATTCTGAGTGCTGTTTACATCCTAGTCCGTCATTGTCGGGTTATATGTTTCACGCACTTTTGTGTTTATAGCACTGGATTCAGCAGAAGAAAGAAATTTTTACAATCTAAAGAAAAAAAGAATATAAATCTACCTTAAAAGATAACAGCATTTTATAAATGCAGTTCATCCTAATGCTTATTTCTGGTCCTTTGTTTACACAAGGAAAAGCTCTAGGCTGGTTTATGATGTCACATTTATCAGCCCGCAAAATATAAGCAAATCTCATTACGCCTGAATTCAACCACCCAAATGAACCAAAATGTGGATTATGGTATCCCTTTATGCTGCAATTTTCACTTAAAAACAGCAACGTTTTTCTAATGGCGAGCAGATACAAAAGAAAAGCAAACTATTTTCTCTCACAAATTTCTGTTTCAGTCTCTCAGTTTTGTCTTAGGCTCATTGGTAGCTCTATAGAGGAGACAGCAGGGGGATGTAGACATGGTTACACAATGCCTCAAACTCAAGCAAGCTCACAGATGGTGTTAAGATGGCATGGGGCCCCGGCAGCTCATCTGTCTTTTCAGCAGCACACCTGGTCATATTCAGGCTATTCTGCAATCTCAAGACTCTGCAGGTTCTTAAATGTACCCATTATTTTTTGAGCTTAGAAAATGCCTCATCTTTTCACAACAAGCACTATTTCCCACAATATGCAGCTGCTTCATTTCTTTCTTCTTTCCTAGGATAAAGAATGGCTGCATCTCTAGTTTTGGAATAAACCAAGTCTTATTGATACTGTCAGAAGAGAACAATGACCTTTTATAGTGCTCTTTTTCAGGGACTTTTAAGAACATTGACCTCACAGAGTGAGTGAAGCTTTCAAATTTGGCTAACACCAAGGGTGTGATTTCTCCACTAGGGCAGTCTAGGCCAGTATCAGAAAACAGAAAAGTGAAATCTAAAAGTATATACACAGCAACTTCAATTAAAGGAGCCACTTTTCAAGCGTTCATATTAGGAGGAAAGTATATTGGTGAACTTTAGCTCTCCATCTTAAAACATAAAAAGCTGGGGTGGAGGGTAGTCTGGAGGTGGTTCAGTGGTTTAAGTACCCACCTTACGAGCATAAGGCCGAAAGTCAAATGCCTGGTGCTGCCCACATGCATCTACAAGTATCCTAGTAGCTCCACTGGCCGCTTTGCTCTCTGTGATCCCTTGCACCACATGTGATTTCTGACTGCCCAGAAATCAGATCTATGTAAGCATCATAACTAAAAGGAGTAACTCCCAGTGAATACCACAACTTTCAAAATACCTGAGCATTACATCCAGGGGTGTAAGTTCCACCTGCAGCAAGTACACTTGTCGGCACTGCCAATAAAGGAGTGTGAGTCCTAGTGAGTACCACAACCAAGCATTTGTGTGACCCTGGTCATAGCAACAACTACAAAGAGAAGGAATAAAAAAGTAAGGGGGAAACAAAACTAAATAAAACTAAATAAGAACTAGGACTAAATTAAAATGAAACTAACTAAAATCAAAATAGAAAAACCTAAATAAAAACAAAATGAAATAAAAATTAAACTAGAAAAATCTGGCGCCATACCAGTAGCCTTGCCTTTCATATCTCTGTTCATTGTTTTGGTGGGGGAGGGTACTTCCCAGTAATGTTCACGGGATCCCAGGATCTGGCTTGCTAATATTCAACCAACTAACTATGTAGGAAAGTTTAATGCTAGGGCACAGGGTGCTAGGAGTCACCTGGGCCATCCTAAAAGATCCCAAGAGCCACTTGGCATCGGTGGGGGACCAGGCAGTGCTGGAGGCTAACCTTGGAATCTTAAACATGCGAATCATGTCCCCCTACCCCCTTGGTTATTTCCATGGGCCAGTATCCATTTATCTGAACGTGTCTATTCTTTTTAGCTTTGGTCAATTATTTTCTCCTTCAACCTTCACCTCTCCTCTTTGCATTTAAGGCAGGTGCCCAACTTCAGAGTCATACACAGAAACACACTTACATATACACACTAACAGAGACACACAAACACAAACATACCTCGGGATGCTCCTTCCTATCAATGCATTGAGTACATGGTGCTCTAAGAACTACTAAAACAAGCACACCTTCACAATAGTCTTAACAATAATACTTTACAAGAGTCTCATGAAAATCATAATATTTTAATAGAGAAGGAACAGAAGAGCCAAGAACCCAGTAACACATGTTGCTTTGAAATGGACCGGCAGGAAAGGCAGCCATGAATACCTCCACACATCTGTTTGTTGAGCAGAGCACAAAATTGTGCTTCAGTGTCCTTTTGTTTATCTCTTTGAATTAGCACAAAATTGTGCTTCAGTGTCCTTTGTCTATCTCTTTGAATTCTTTCTCTGGAGGGCTGCTCCCACTTTGAGGCAAGGCCTTCAGCACCCCCCTCTTCCTTTCCTGCTGTTCTGAGCTCTGCAGCAAACTGCATAGCCACTCTTCTTTTGTACCTGCTATGACCTCTTACCTTGACATGGCACTATTTCCTCCTGCCAGATAATGCCAGAGGAATCTCTCTGTCATTTCCCACCTGCTTCCAAACTCACTAGAGTTAGATTTGAACTAGCTGGTAGGTGTCTTGGTGATGATGACCAAAGATTGGTACATTATCAAGAATGGGCAGGCAATGTGAGTGCATCCCTTTGTCCCCTCCTGGGTTATAGCTCTAAGTCTGCTGCTTTAGCAGCTGACTCAAATATACAGCTCTCCATGGGTGCTGAACACATCTCAGGCAGAGAAATTGCTATTTTCCCTGTTGTTGTAGATGGATAATACTGAATGGCTGGGAACTTTGATCATTTGGGCCAGAAGTTGTTTACTGGGGTAAATAGGCATAAATACACACACACACACACACACACACACACACATGCACACACACACACAAACACACAAACAGTGGGTGGTCACACCAATCAGTGATCTAGGATGACTCTTGATTAGTTCAGTGCTGCTTAGAGACAGTGCTGGGGGAGGGGGCTTTCTGAGATGCTGGAGAACCAATTTTAAGTATTCCACTGTAAGTTATTACATAAACATTCCAAATGTGTTACTTCTCCCACTTGACTTAAGGCCATCAGGAAAAGACCAACAAAATTTTCTCTCTCTCCCTATTTTCTAGAGGCCCATCTTATCATAAGATGGGAGAATAAGGCTTGCTCATTTCTGAACAGAGAGATCAGTTATCAAAGAAAACCTGTAAAGCAGGTTTCTCTCTCCCTCTTTCTCACCCCTTTTTATTCACAAATGAGTGAAAAAAACACACAACACTTGAGCAACAGTTAAGTACATCACAAGTGGGAAATTGCTGCTAAAGTTCGGAAATGTTCACAGAGGAAAAAAATACAACAATGGACTACAAAGTACCAGAAAGAAAAATCAATATAGTGATAAACATTGATTATAGTTGGAAGAACTCATATTTACAATTCTTTCCAAGAAATAAAACATTTTCCCCAAAGATGAAATTCTTTATATATATATACACATATATATATGACACAACTCAAGTTATGTTTTTATTTTCAATCAAATTATACTCTCAGGAAACCAATAGCTCACATTTGTTCAGCTTTGTGTCTAGTCAATGTATCTGAATCTGTTACAGAATCTTGTGGCAGCAAGGAATCACAGGAAGCTATTTAATCCAAGCTGATTCCGAGTATCTATCTATACCACCCTTTCCATAGATTGCTGAATGCTTAGCCCTTTTAAGACACCCCACCCCTCCCCAGTATGTTGATCTCCACCATTTAAAAAAAAGTGCCTGCTCAAATGTCTATTACCATTTTGATTGCTGGATAATTCTATAGAGCCACCTTGATAAGAAGCAAGGCCAGAAAAAGCAGAGAGTGGAGGTGTTTGTTATAATGCAAAGGGGTGGGAGTGTGAAGGGTTGGAAAAAATATGAAGGCAAGAAAAAGCTAGAAATTTGGGGCCAGAGCGATAGCACATTGGGTAGGGCTTTTGCCTTGCATGCAACCGACCCTGGTTCAATCCCGGCATCCCATTTGGTCCCCTGAGCACCGCCAGGAGTAATTCCTGAGTGCAGAGTAAGGAGTAATCCCTGAGCATTGCCAGGTGTGAACGCCCCCAATTAAAAAAAAAAAAAGCTAGAAATTTTAAAAACTAAGTTCATAATATAATAAAGGGAGAGAAAATATGTCTCATCAGGAATAAGGAAGGATCTGTGGAGTTTACTTATCCAATAATTTAGGGGTCAGATGTAGTGACCCCTGGTGGGGGTACAAGAAAGACTTATTCACATGTTAGTCCCAGTACAGCAATGAGGAGGAATGCGAGGCCTTCATAGAGACTGTCAGTTGTTGCAGGACTCCTAAGGGCCGCTGCATCTGCTCTGAATTGCCGCCTGCAAATCACTTCAGACAAGGGGGTAGTCTAAATGTGGCAGTTTATCTGACCATGTATGCTGTACTAGCTGGTATAAATATTCTCCCATGCTACCACAATCATCGTGGGACTAGCTAGATCTTACCAGTATATTAGCCTGGCCACATAGGACTCCTAAGTAATTAGACCAGAGAGAAATGCTGTTTGCTTCCAAGAAAACAAGCATGGCTCCCTGATATACCCAAAGGCAACTAAAATATAAAACTACAATGAAGTAGAAGAGACTTGTGAAGGCTAGGAGAAATATTTAACTGTCATTAGTATTAGTCTTTGGTACAGAGACATGCCATCTCAGAAACCCCCCTCTCTACACTATAAAGGCATTTCCAGGCAGATATTGGCTCAAAACATTAGCATACTAAAGGGCCTAGGTGAGGTGCAGGGAGAGATTACCTAAGGGCATTTGACCCTCCCTGCTTTCCATAACAGTGGGAGGAAGGTCTGAGTTACAGGGGTAAAAACTAGCCAGTTTCCTCTCTCCCCGGGCTTCTTTGTGGGCTCTCTCCCTTTGTGAGCGCTCACCCTTCTTGGGATTCTTGTCTTCTTCTCCTCTTACAGGGCCTTTACACGTGGTGGCCGCCATCTTGACCTACACGTGGCTGGGGTTCTAGCCTGGAATCCTAAGCACCGGGCTTTTCCTTTTGCTGATTTGTATGCCTGAACCTGTGATAAGTAAAGCCTTTTAAAACTGCATCGGATTCCTGAGTTTTCATCCATTCCTCGCTGGCTTTGGAGGTAGAAGGGAACTCGCTTCCCGGCACCGTCGGGGACCCTGGCGGCGCGCCCGACAGTCAGTCACAAAATTAATCTTTGTTCTTCTAGCAGAGTGACCTTAAGGTAGCAGGGCTTCATATGTGACATGTCACTCAGGCCTCTAGTATGTTCTAAAGCAGTGTTCCTCACAGTGATCTACTGTGGACCCTCAGGATATTCCAAGGGAACCACAGGTGAAAGTCACAAAATAAGGAGGCAACTGTGTGAGGTCAGAAGAACAAGTAGGACACAGGATGGAAACCAGTTTGGAAAGGGACCAAGTCAGGAAATGATTGAAAAGCGCTTGTTCGAAGGAAGAATCCAGGCATGATGGAGCCTGGAATGCAACAACCTCTGTAATACACAGACTGAAGCTGCCACAATTGGGGGCATGGAGAATGGCTCAGTGGCAGAAGTGTCTAATTGCAGATGTGAAGCTCCAACTTTAATCCGGGTGCCATCTATGTGTGCCAGACATGGTCTCAGGTTCTATTTGCTGAGCCCCTGCCACCCACACTTCATGTGTGACCTCTAACTCATGTGTGAAGCACTACAACTGAAGAGTGAAACACCACTCCCCAGAAGCTGGGGGAACACCACAGTCAGGTTGGGAGACCCTGTGAGCACCACCATAAGGAGTCCCAGCAGGTCTACAGCCAGAATGTGTTCCCCAACAGAAATGGTGCAACCTCTGTAATACTGCAAGCACCACCAGCTGGATTATAAGACTATCTGTGCACCACAGCCAAGCACGTGCAAGCCCAAACACAGTCATCACACACCACAAACAAAGCAACAAAGCAAAGGGAAGGGAGAGATAATACCACTCTTAACAGTCTACATGCACGGTAGGAAGGAGTGGTAAGCCATCGTGTTCTGGGATTCTACTTCTTGGTAAGCTTTTGGGAAAATAATTTGATGACAGCAGATGTACCCGGCTAAGAGTTAGAGTTACTTAGCAACAACTATGGCTACCTTTACATCCCTGTGAAATTACAAAGGAGCTAGTGGACTTGTGTGAGAATTGGTTCATCTGGGATCCTGGAGGAGGCTCACAGTGCAGCAACACTTGGTTCTTTTTTCTGTGCAACCTATTGAATGGTGTCTCCTTATTTTGGCCATTTCTATGTCCTGGAAACACCCCAAATTCCAACGTGGTTCCTGTTTCTAAGAACCTTAAAATCTTTGGTGGCAGAGCAGTAGAATCTATACAATTTTAGAAACTATGACTACAATTCAGAGACAGACATGGATCAGAGCTGCTACTGGCTCTCACTGTGCCCAGCCGCTCATGAGGTGCCCAGGAGGGATGGTAGGTTCTAGCCCTGGTCCGCCACCCCAGCAGAGCCTCACAATGAGCCAGATGACCCCCACTCCATGAGGGCCTCCATTTTCCACATCTGGACTTCCCCCTCATCAGAACTCTACCCAGCAGACCAGCCCGGCTCATGCGGCCGCTTGTGTCCGCGCGGTTCATCAATAAATAAATGCTGGATTTTGAGATGACTACAAGAGTATGCTACCTGCACGGCAGAGCCTGGCAAACTACCCATGTCGTATTTGATATGCCAAATACCAGTAACAATTATAGACCTCATTCCCATTCCCTGATGGAATGGTTTGAGGCTCTTTATGTTCCTGAAGCGAACTGATGCCCTTGGGCTACACTAGCATGTGATAAGACATATGGAGATGTTACTGGTGCCCGCTCGAGAAAATTGATGATGAACGGGAAGACAGTGATACAGTGATGACTACAATCTCTAAGGAGGGGGTTAAGAGGACCTCTCCAGCAAGGTTTAGGGGGCCTGGGAGCCTTTCCCAGCAATTTACCACTCACCAAAAGTCAGTGGTGCAATACAAAGGTGCTACGGTGAGGTGCTTTACTGCTCTGTGGGACCAGGCATTATGGGACCACCCTAGTATTGACCAGGGGCCTACAAGGCCCCTGTACTGCTTGGAGATATTCAGGACCCTACCCCATAGTGCTCAGGGGGGAGCATGTGATGCCAGGCATCAAATTGGCTTCAACTACATACAAGTCATGGACATTAGCCCCATACTGTTTATATGGTTCCTGAAGACTTATTTAATATAGGTGTGATTAATCTTGCCAGAGTCAGAGTAAACTTCGTGGAGAGATAGCACCCAGATGAGGCTTTCCTGAAGGGAAAGTTTATCAAGTAAATCTGATAGAAAAGCAAAGCCTGAGGGTAACACAGGAGTTACAACACTTGCATTGAAAGCATCCAACCCTGGCTTGAGCTCTAGCACCACATATGATCTCCCAAGCACCACCAAAAGTGATCCCTGAGCAGAGAGCCAGAAGTCAGCCCTTATAACACTGGGTGTGAACCCAAAACCCAGTTCCCCAAAAAGAATAGGAAACATGGACAGGAAAGTTTGGAAAACCATGATGTATGTATGTATGTATGTATGTATGTATGTATGTATGTATGTATGTAACAGAGATAGCTTTTATGTGTATGTATATGCATATATTAGCACATACACATGTGTACATAAAAATAATGTTTGGAAGATGGAGTGTGAGAAAATAAAATATGAGAGGAGTTCAGACATTTATATTCAAAGAATAATCTATTCTACGCACTTGTTTGGAAAGTTAGGGTTAGTCACAGTTTTGCTTTAAGTAGAGATTTAATATCATAGAGTGTTTTACTTGGGGAAATAGTCTCTAGGTTGTGAAAAAGAAACTGAGTCTGACCTGAGCAGGTCACCTCTCACTCTTAGCAAAAGAAGAGAAAGGCAGTTTAGTGATTATTCAGAAATCCTTTCTTATAGCACACTAAAGTTCCCTTTACTCCAATTTGCTTTTCTTATAATACTTGTGTGGGGGCATTAAATTGTACATCTGGCTTCTCTTTTCCCCTGTATTGAGAAACCTTTCCCTCTTGATTGGTGAAAAACATATATTTCTGACATATTACCTGTTTCACCAAAAAAACATAGCTGATGGGAGACATATCACTCCAACTTTAAGAGCCCCCAGCCCCCTGTGCTCTGAGAGATCCAAACAAAAAAAATGCTTGGGCTCTGGCAGAGAGCAGGTTCAAACACCGGTGATATTTTTTATTATTATTATAGAATGTATTTCAGCTTGACAATCGTTATGTGCTCTTTCTACTACCATGTTATAAATCCTTCTTGGGCTGGAAACCACTTTCAAACCCTCCAGTAACTAAGCTGTGTGGCAGTGAGCCTGTGAAATCAGGCCATCCTGGGCCAGTTCTTTATGTTAGAGTCAGATTACTTTGCAGGATTAGAGAGGACTGGGAACATAGATACACATACTCCCAAATGTACATGTAAGGGTGTTTTAATGGATAGCTATAGAGATTTGTGTGATTTAACTGTGAAAAGTGGCTGGTAGAATTTTCTCAAAATTGTTTAACAATCAACAGCTCTATGAAGTGCTGGAGATTAAGCCTGGTCAGGCAATGTTTAATAACCTTGAAAGCACACAATCTCTCACTTCTGATAAAGGTTTTAATTCCAATTTTAAACCATCATAAACATTATGATGTGTGTGATATTCAAATTAGTGATTAAGGAGAGCAAGGAGAGCCATCTAGTCAGGATGGACACGTTGATGAAGCAGAGACAAGTCACTCATTGCTCACAATCAACTTCCAGAGGAGGGAAGGGGGCAGCCGCTGCCACCTGAGGGTCCTGCCCAGCCCTACGGGTGAGCTGAGCCACAAACAGTGAGTGTGGCCTTTTGGTGGACTGGAATGAAATCATCATGCTGGGCACTATTAAATTCAATATCCCTTTGCAGACAACACCTTCAAAATAGATAATTTTGAAATGTCTCTCTGACTCTTTTTGGTATGCTAAAGGATTTTAGCATACCAAAAAGAGTCAGAGAGATTACAGAGGTTAAGGCACTAGCCTTGCAAGTGGTAAACCCTGGTTCAATCCCAGTGCAAATATGATACTTCACTAGACAAACTAGGCTTATAGAAAATGGAGTAAAGTTTACTGTGTGCAGCTCAGGGGCTGAGGTGATGCTCAATGGCCTGGAGCACATGTTTTGAATGCAGGAGCTTCAGGTTTGGTCTCCAGGCCCTTCTGGTCCCTCGAGCACCTTCAGAACGCAAGTACTGACAGCAGGCAAGGCATTTGCCTTGCATGAGCCAGACCGGGTTTGATCCGCAGCATCCCATATGGATGCCGAGCACTGTCTGGAGTAATTCCTGAGCAAAGAGCTGGAGTAACCCCTGAGATTGCAGGGTGTGACCCAAAAATAAAAAAAAAAAGTACTGAAAAGAAAGTAGCCCCTTAGCACTGCCAGTTGTCACCCTTAGACCACACACCCCAAAATTAAACAGAATCCCAGGATTTATAGGAATGCTAATGATTCAACTGCAGTATCTTCCTTTACATAGGACCCTTCCAAAGTAGTCAGCAGGGCCAGTGTGTTGGTAGGTTCCCCCATGTCATTAAGCTGTCAAAAGCCATATAGTTTTACCACTGTTGTTTCTCTTAAATATTTCCCTTCTTAATTCTCCCCATTCTGGGTGGTACTGGAGAAGCTAAAGATACATTTGTATCAAAGAACAAATTGAGCAGAGGATACTGTTGGGGAGCCACTGGGGTCTCAAACAATATCAGGGAATGAGATCTCTTTTACCTCAAGGAACGGCAACAGACAGACAAACCTCGAGTTCAATGCAGTTCCAAAAGGCTTATACTAATAGCCAATAATTAAGCAAGCTCTGCTGCTACAACTCAAGATAATGGGATTTTCTAGTCCTATAACTCTTGGCCAGACTTCCGACCATGCACTCAAGCCCAGATCTCCCATGAAAACGGATGTTTCTACCCCAAATCACTCCTTTTATATACCCAAAAGCCTGCCAGAATGCTTTCTTCCAGGTGGATTGCATCAACAAAGATCAATGAAGCAGTTATAGGTGGAGATATTAAATGGTGCCACACCTTCAGTTCAGGTCTAAACCAATGATAATACCAGGTCCTAGTCCATTTTTCCGAGATTATCTCTTATGTCAAACAATGGATCTCTTATGTCAAATCTCTTTGACATAAGAGATAATGGATCTCTTATCTCTTATGTCAAACAATCTTTATTTCTTGGAATAAAGAAATACATCTAATGGATGTATATTCATGGGAAGAATCACATCACCATTTCAGACCAGAGACTTCATGCAACTAGATAGTACCCACAAAGTCCTTCTTCATTCTCCTCTGCACCAGGTTCATTTTGAGTATTCTGTGCTCTGTTTACCAAAAGGGTCATGCTCACTTGCTGAGAGCAAACTAACATGATCCCTCCCTTTGATCTTGGCAGAGTTGATAAACGATAATCTCAACATAGCCAGGGTGGTCTCCCTCCTGGTAAATTCTAATTGTTCCAAACTGGGTATCATGGATGTTAAGAGAAATTATGCCCAAACTAGATAGCATCAAAATCATAGTATAAATTATAATATTCCAAGAGTTATTAATTCAGAGTCAAAATGACTTCTGTAACTGCCACACCCTCTATCAGTGTTTACACAAAAAAGAGATCTCTTTAGCATAAACCTTGGCTTAAAGACATGTAAATGGATTAAGCTATAAGTATCTTAAACAGCAAAGATCCAAAGGTTTGTCATCCAATAGATACAATTAAATTGCACTTAGTAGAATACGTTTATATGGTTTGCTGTCACTTCCTTGCATATTTATTCCTAGCTGTCCTGAGTTGTAATGATTTATAGAAACACTCCTGTTGCCTAGGCGCTGACTCTCCCAGGATCATGTCACAGAATTTTCAGGTTGAAAAAAAAAAGCTCATCATGACATTAATGAAAACCTGGTTAATTAATGTTGTCAAATTCAGAGGAATTTGTGATAAGTCAGTGCATGAAAAACTTAAAAGTGACCTGAGGTCTTATAGCTCATCTTTGAAAGAAACTTAATAGTATTTCCCTCTACTTCAGCTATAACTGCAATAGCATATCTGATGCAACAATATAAACTTTTTACAGTAAAAATATAATTTTGTTGAACCACCATGAGCTATACAGTTACAAAATTTGTTCATGATTAGGTTTCAGTCATACAGTGTTCTGACACCCATCCCTTAACCAGTGTACATTTCCTACCACCAATGTTCCCAATAAACTTCTGTTCTTGGCACTGGAAACCAGAGGACAGCAATTGCCCGAACTCTAAGACTCAAATCTTCAATGACGCCTGATCATTTGTGAATGAAGTGAAACTCCTAACAGCCTGCTTAGCACATCACACCCAGCTTGCTTAGTTCTGCCTGGCTTTATGGCCTCTCCATGTTGTCTTTCTATCTCATGCAGTCACTGCTGCCATACTGGATTACCCAGAAGTTCCTAACTAAAACAGGCCATCTCAGGCTTCTAGATCTTTGTGGTTAATTAACCGAATCTTTCTTCTTCCTTTTCTTTAGTCTTTTAAGTTAAAGCCTTCTTGGTTCAAATCTACCTTCCCTAAGATGAGAAAAACTTTTCAGAATTTTCAATTATGAAAAGAGAGAAGCAAGAGAAGATGAGACTATTCTTTCAATTTTTTTTCACAGAAAATATTGTACTTGTTATCAGAAACAGTGCTATGTGTTTTTCAATGAAAAGATAAAGAAGAATGTGGTCAGGGAGAAAGCACGGGTAGCAAAGCACATGTCTAGCTTGTGCAGGGACCTGTGATTTGTCCTGGACACCACGTGACTCTCCTCCCTCAAGTTGAGGATTACAAGAAGTGGCAATAAGCTTCCTAGAGCACTGCTGGGGATGACCCCAGGTTAACAAAATTAAAGAATTTAATCCAAGGGACAGAAATAGAATCATCTGTTTCATATATGTGGTATAAAGGAAACATTGCAAGGAAATAATAACAGTCGCTCAAAAGGTAATGAAAACTGAGAACTGGTCCTCAGTAGAATCTTGTGGAGGCTCTGGGGAGCCAAGGCTTTGACTGAGCCCTGGGACAGTGATGGAGACAAGCAAACAGCCTAGACTCTGAAGATTCATATGGGATCCCTAGGGCAGAGGTTCTCAAGCTCTTCATATCTTTGGACTAATGAAAATAGGAGAAATGTTTTGCAGATGGCAAAGCAATGTACACATAACCCAGCATTAGGCTTGTCATAACTGGCAATGCTGCCCTACTTCACCTCACTATTTGATTCAGACAAATCATTTGTGCTAATGTAATAATGCTTTTGAGGGCCAGTAGAAAAATTTCAAAGACCAATCATTGAAACCTCATCCTGGACCATTTCATGAACCCCACTGGCCTATTCCAGTACTCAATCGAGCTGAAGACCTGTCCTGTTAAAATTACTCTATCCACTGAGGTGGAGAAAAGGAAGGAGACAAGAATGTTTCTAGCCTGATAGCAGCTGAGCCCCCTTAGATGAACCCAGAGCCATGGCAGAGCCTGGCAATCTACCCATGGTGTATTCAATATGCCAAAAACAGTAACAATAATGGACTTCATTCCCAATGAATGGAAACGTTACTGGCCCTGCTCAAGCAAATCTCTGAACAACGGGAAGACAAGTGATACAATGAATCATTGAAAATTACTATACACAGGCCCAGGAAGACAGTTCAAAGTGCTAGAGTGTTTGTCTGATAGATACAGGGACCCAGATTGATGCCCCCAGCCAGCATAGGCTCCCTTCTACCACCAGGTGTAGACCCAGCAGCCCTCAGCATCATTAGGAAGGCTCTTCCAAAATAATATGGTCCAAATTAGCTCATATCCCAATTTCACTTTATAATTTGCCATAGAATTTCACCTTGGGTTCTTGTTGCCAAACCACATACCTAAGATAGTAACTAATGATATTATTCATTAAAAAACAGAACTGGGGCAGAAGACTAATGCAGGATACAAAATTTAATAAGGATATGGAGAATCCTAGTTTTTGCTCCAATCACTGATCACAGATAAACGCACGGTCACAGCAGTAAAATGGCATGATGGTCTTCATTTCTCATATAATATAGAGAATCTCAAAGAAGATCCACCAGGGAGGCCAAAACGTAGCCCTATAGAATGTATAGACTTGTCTTCCTTCATTCAATGCCCTTGAGCACTCAATACTAGTTTTACCTCTTATAAACCAAAACCTGCTGCCCAGTGATCCACACAGTCCTGTGCCTTCTCCTTCACTAGGGTCCTCATAGCATGCCAAAGCACCCTTTTTTGGTGAGTTTGGAGGATATGCAGCATCTTTATGTCATTTGATCTTAATCAGTGTTTGATTAGAGATTCAGTAAACCCTTTCAAAATGGAAAGATTGGAGAGCTTCCTGACTTGCCCCAGGTATCAGACCAAGGCATCGGTAGTCTGAGTCATCTGGATACACAGAATCTGAGAAGAAATGTGTTACAGTCCACTTCTGAGAATTTGCCAAGCTTTTTCTGCAATGGGATAGCCTAGCAAAAAAGTGAGAGAAGGGTCAGGTATTAAGAAAAACAACAAAATTTCCATTTCAAGACTCCCATTCAGGACCATCCACTTTTTTCAAATTAGTATTAATGGTTTCTAATTTGGACATTGTCCAGCTAAGAGGCCAGGTCAAAGGAAAGCTGCAGTATATGCTTTCTTCCAGATTCCTGGTGGACCAGAGAGAGATCTGTTGGTTTTTATGTGCCTTAGGTTTATTGCCGTTTCAGTGTACTCCAAGACCACACCCTCACTCTTTTTAAAATTACACCTTTGTTTATTCTCACTTTTCAGCATGAGCTAAAAACTTTCTTATGTGAGATATCATGTAGCATACCCCCAATTTCCAGGGGAAATTTCCTCACTATTCATGCTCTTTCTCTGGTGTGGATCCTGTCTCATTCTACTTTCTACTGAAGAACAGAAACAAACAATAAGAAAACAAAAGTTAAGTATGGGGAAATTATATACGGCACCACTATCACTATCTTACTGTTCATTATCAATTTGCTCCAGCGGGCTCCAGTAACATCTCCATATGTCCTGTCTCATGCTAGTAGAGCTCAAGGGCACCTGCTCGCTCCAGGAACATAAAGCCTCAAACCATTATATTATGTCATAGGAATGACCTAACATAATGGTTACTGGTATTTGGCATATCAAATACGACACAGGCAGCTTGCCAGGCTTGCTGTGCAGGTGGCATACTCTTGTAGTCACCTATATATGGCGCAAAATAAAGAAAAACAAAGAAAGGCCTGTGCTCAGTCTAGAAGAGATGAGATTTATCTCTATGTGGATTATTCATTAATGGACTTTATGGAAAAACAAGCAGTTGTGATCTAATATCAGACAAAAATTCTCAATTCATTGTTACCTAAATTGCACTCTCAGTCCCAATTAATTTGAAGAGCACAAAGCATCAAGCTCTTGAAGATCTTCTCTTCCTTCTATCTTCAACTTCTTTTCTCTGCTGGGGCCTTCCTGACAGCACTTAGTATAATTTTCTCTCATCTGAAAATCAAGAAGATGGGGGCTGAGAATGTGGCTCAGGGGACTGGAGCATAAATTTTGCCTGTGGGAAGCCCGGTTGAACTCTCCACATTGCATACCCCCACCCATCCTCTGGCACCTCCTGCAAGTAGCTATTCCAGCATATATTTTAAATTAAAAATTAAAATGAAGCAAAGAGCTACAACCTATGTTAACCTTAAGGTATATCCTGCTGTTCCTCTTCAACCAAACTCCAACCTGTGTTCTCTCCACTTCATTCGTCACCACCTTTTCTCAACTCCCTGACATCTGCCTACCCGCCATCAACTATTTCCTTGTTTCCATATGGTAGAATCCTTGAGGCACAGAAGCATATTTTTACCCTAATATTTATAGTATTACACACTTGAGATCTCTACTTCCTCCTTTTGAAACTCTCTTTTAGATGCTTCTGTGAGACCATTCTTTCCTCCTTCACATACATCATGCACCAAAGACTCCCTTTAAGACTCATCTTCCTCTTCTTGGTTCTTAAGTATCATTGTGTACTAGGCTCTTTCCCAGGCTCTCGTCTTCTCAAGCTATTTAACTTACCTGATGGATTCTTACACTCTGCTGGACATAAATTCAGTTTCTCACCCATCTAAAACCCTGGATCTTGCTTTCTACTATTTTTTTTTATTAAAAAGATATCTGTTGAAATCTGGTCTCGGAGCCCTAGACATATCATATTAAGAATAAAAATAACATCATAAAGTTCACTCACATACTTGTAAAGCTTCTCCAAGTTAGTATGACTGGACCTTTCTCAGTCATTTCACACATAAAATGAGCAGGTTGGTTCATAGCATCTGCCTGGACGTTTCTTCCATATTAAATCCAGTAACTCAAGAATAAAAGTAGAATGAAAACTAAAACAAGTGGCAATGCCCTCCGTGCATTATTCAAAGGCTCATTCATCAGTGTTCATTCACAAAGAGGCACCAGTCACAGCACATGCTTAAAATAAGACTTATCTAACTCCACCTGCAAACGAAGAGTTTCCATCTTACTGATTGAAAAAGACAAAGACAGATTCCTGAGTAATGCATACAACATGACCATACTAGATAGGCTGAACACCACTGCAAATGTCAATGCCTCGGGATACTTCTAGAAGAGATGAGGCATTTCCTTTAAAATAGGTACACTGATAGTATGAGACAAATACCCAAAGACATTAGAAATGAGGGTCAGGAGGAAGCTTGCCGAGTGGTGGGGGATGCAGTTAGGACAGAGAAGGGACCAAAATGACAATGATGTTTGGAAATAATCCCTCTGGACAAGGAGTGCTGAAAGTCAGTAAAGGTGTATACATAACCATTCAGTGCCTTTATTATAAACCATAATTCCTACCCACTGAACTATTACTCAGGCCCATATTCTGCTTTTTTAAATTCTCCATGCAAATGAGAATTCATTTAATATTCTTTCAGGGCCCCTTTTTTATCTTGTTCCCACCTCGCCGCTCCCCTCTATTATTTATTTTCTCTAAAAGTTAAAAGATTCCATCCCTTCCCCACCCTTCTTTCCTCTCACCAACAGTCTGCTTCTCCCACTTTCTTTTCTCTCCCTCTCATTCCTCTCACCTCCCCTTCCTCCCCCCAAATCAAACCAAACTCCCTAAATTGGATCTGGGAAATGCGTGGTTCATTATCTTTGTAGACAGGATCCCTGAGGGAGAGGCTGATTCGCTGTGCTTAGGCTGCGGGCTGTGCCTTCCTGCAGTGTGCTGGCTTAATGAGCGCAAACAGGTGTGTGCTCTGTTTGGCAACACCATCCCCATGCCTTCACCCACCGCCCCACACCCACCACTAACACACACACACACTCTCTCTCTCTCTCTCTCTCTCTCTCTCTCTCTCTCTCTCTCTCTCTCTCTCTCTCTCTCTCTCTCTTGTCCTCTCCGTCTTGGTCTTGAAGTATTCAGTGTGTTTATTCAGACATGAGAGACACTGCATGCGAAGCCTCATCCTTTGGCAATGTGTTTGAGGGGGAAGATGGCTTTTAGTAATCCAGAAGGCATTTTAAAATTTATGTCAGACAAAAGAACGTGGGAGACACCAGAAGCATGGGGAATAGGCCGACCTAACAGGTTTCTTCCATCCTCATTTCTTTGCTTCCCCGGCTCTGCCATACCTCTCTGCTCCCTGCTGGGCGCATCTGCTGTCTGTCTCACGCTTGCCCCCCCAACTTCCCACCCTCTCCCCACACTTAGGATGTGCTTTTACTGTCTCTCCCCAGGAGTCTGAAGATGTCCGCACCCCCTGCTCTGAGCACTCAGCACGCCTTTCTCTGTCTCCCCCTGCTGCTCTCGCGTCCACCCTCACTCTGTCCAGAGCCCTCGTCGGAGGCACATTTTTATGAGCTTTAACTCCTTTTCATTTTGCAGTCTGTGTGCACACTCTTAGCCTTTCTAGTTGACCTGCCTGCATAATCACCCCCGCTCTAACCCAAACCCAGTCTTAAGATGGAATTTTTCTCCCTGGAAAGAAGCTTTCTGCTTCTTTCTCTTTTATGACCCATAAATACAGACAAATACAGGCACACAAATACTTTTTCACCCTAAATAATCAATGAATATGCCAGTGGAACACAAGCTGTAATGAATAGTTATTCCTCTTCTAAGAGCTTTTGAAAAAATGCAACTGGGCTCCAGTATGTTTGATCCCCTGGGCTGGCTGGCTCAGCTCTAGCAGAGCTTGGATTTTGAAGGAGATTGCAGGCCACACCTCCATGATCTTGGAGGCTCTGTGGTGAATCAAACACATAAAATTGAAAGGAATCATCACTACCCATCAATCAGTATAAACATCTGAAACTATCTGGTGAAACTCTTGAACATTTGCAGGTGCTGAGTTTTTCTTCCCTTTCTCCCTTAGCTATGACAGCAAAAACTATTAGGCAGATTTCACTGTATTTCTCCTGCTCGTTTGCCTGTGGGAGAATGGGAAGTCTTTCAAATGGGCCATACATATAACAATTGTGTTTCTGCATTTGTCCTAAGGACCCACCAGCACCATAACCAGAGAGTATTTGAACATTTCTCAGAACATTTGCACCCATAATTTCCTTAACAGCTTATCTCAAGCCCGGAGAAAGAAAAAGAAGAAAAACAAAACCAACTTCAAATGACTAACTACTACAACCTAAGCACCTATGGGTGCCTCTTCTTGGAGGTCATAGAGAATTGCTATTATGGCAGGTGTAGGAATGTGACGCTTATTACATTGAGACATGGTGGAGTCAGGTTTATTCACAAATCTACTCAATAACCACTGATCTTTTCTGGGGGGTTTGAGGGGTTGGTTTTTGGACCATGTCTGGCAGTGCTCAGGGCTTACTACAGTTCTGTGCTTAGGGATCACTCCTGGCAGTGCTGAGGGGACCATATGGGATGCTGGATATTGAACCCAGTCCTGTAGTCTGCAAGACAAATGCCTTGCCCACTATACTATGGGACTTCAGCCCAACAGCTGATAATTTTTATGCTTGACGGTGAAGCAGGCAAACCTTTTAAACCCCAAATTAGATGGATCCTTTTGCTAAGAGAACGAAAATGTGCACACAAATATATATACAACCTGCTTTACCAGACTTGACAGGAGGAAATAAAACAAAGATTCTCCTTAATTACTGAGACCCACTGGTATAGAACACTTAACCCCAACAAAAAATCTTACTCCCCAGACAGGGGCTAGGGTTTTATATAGGACTGCTGGGTAAAATAAGGCAACAATGGAAACTGAGGTCTGAATCATGGGAAGAGGAAGATCCATGCTTCAGCCACTCTGGTGTGATTGGATTAATAACTTCATGGACAGTCAAGTATTCCTAGAAAAACTTTGAGAACACATGTCAAACAACAACCACCTCTGGAGGATATATGACATCCTTCAGAAATCTTTCCAGTGGACTTGTGTTGACTCTTCCCCTTCTCCCATTCATAATAGTGCCTGGCTTAACATTATGCATCTGATGAATGAGAATATCCCTGAGAACTGGGAAATAAGGCAAAAGCCAATGAAAAGTGAGCAGTTCTCTGTGGACGCATGTGGAGAACAAAATAGGGTCTGTGGTACTAGCTCACTCAGACTCTAATGGTAGGAAGAGTTTAAAGAAACATGAACCCTGGTCATCAAGGATCCATTCAGAAACCCCTGCTTCGAATCATGTGCCTATGTGCCAGGTACAGCTTCCTTCGCAAAAGAATAACTCATGATTAAGTCTCAGTGAAGAGCTATTTTAAAATAATACCTTAAAAATTCTAGGCCTGATTCACTCAGCTGGGCTACCTGGTTCTCTCGATGCGTGTGTGTTTCGAGGACTTCCTGGATGGCATTTGCCCCCTGAAAGGATGCACAGTGTCATAAATGACCTTTCCTATTGGTACATACACACACCTCATCTGTTCCTTCTCCTTTGAGAGAGAGAGAGAGAGAGAGAAAGAGAGAGAAAGTTTGATTGTTTTATTTCAGGGAAGGAAATGCCCCTGAAGCTTGGAAGGCAGAGGTGAACAGAGCCTCCCACACTAACCACTCTGGAAATAAACAGGCCCTGATCCTGCGCCTCCCACACGCAAAGCTCTTGCCAAAGGGAGTCAATAGCATTTGAATCCTATAAAGAAGCTACTTATAACTGCTAATGTGGAGCAAGATAATGAAGGGAGGCCAGGAAGAGCTCAGCAAAGTGATAATAGGGAAATGATGACATCCGTGGCCCCATTCGGTCTCTAGTCAATAAAGCACGAGCCCAAATAACTTTCCCATTTCCCCAGAACTGCTGGAGACATGGCTGGTCCCACTAACAGGAAAGGCTTAGGAAATAATACAGGAGAATCATGCCCCAGCTCACACTCTGGTCAATCTGCCACTGTCCTCCTTCACCCTAAACAGCAGACGCTTCACCACAATTATAGACCAGCTCAGCCTTTCTGCTTCCACATCCACCTGCTTCAGGGGCTCGCTTCCAGCCCTATCAGTATGCAGCTGGGCAGAGCACATATTTTTTTTTTTCCTGGAAGACCAAACTTAAAAGAAAAGGTTGTTTTCTTTCAAATCACATTGCAAGGCTCATCTGAGCTTTTCGGGAGTCTAAAGTTCCTATCTCCCCTTTCTGACCCAGCTCAAGCATGCCGTGGTTTTCCTATTGTGAGAGTCAAGGAGCTTCTTCACTCGGGATGAGAGAGTTAAACACAGACAACAGAGAAAGTCTTTGGAGAGCACTGGGGAGAACCCTCAGACACTACAAACACTATTTTTTTTTCAGGCTCATGGAACTAAAATGAAAACCTTTATTTTAAGAGCAAAACTCAAACACAAAGACTTGAAATGCAGCATTGGGAAAGAGGATATAAAATTCCTCATTTAAACGGAACATGTGCAACAAGTTCTTTATGAATAAAGATCAAAACGTAGCAATCAGAATGAGCAGAAAACCACCCTCATGCTATTTCTTCAAGTCCATCCCTGGAATACGCTTTGTGCACTAAAAAGAATCAGAATTTGGGGCCGGAGTGATAGCCAAGTGGGTAGGGTTTTGCCTTGCATGCGGCCGCCCATGCCAGCCCGGGTTCGATCCCTGGCATTCCTATATGGTCCCCAGAGCACCGTTAGAAGTAATTCCTGAGTGCAGAGCCAGGAGAAACCCCTGAGCATTGCCGGGTATGACCCAAAAAGCGGGAAAAAAAAGAATCAGAATTGTTGTCATTTTATTTCTAATTCAGTCATGATCTAAATATGAAACTAATCAGCTAACACAATCATAATATTTCTTCAACTCCAATCTGATTTTTTTTTTTTTGCTTTTTGGGTCACACCCAGCACTGCTCAGGGGTTTCTCCTAGCTCTGCACTCAGGAATCACTCCTGGCGGTGCTCGGGGGACCATAAGGCAAACGCTCTACCCGCAGGACTATCGCCTCCGGCCCCTCTGATTTTTATTTTAATCAGCCACAAGAGAAGAGATAAATATATCATGTTCAGGTAACATGTTTTTAAAGCAAAATTCAAATTTTGAGTGATCTGTCCCATAAATCAATAGGTAGTTTCACATGAATGGCATCAGCACTGGAGTACAAGTACACTCACTCTAAAATGTATTACAAAACATTATTCTCCAAAACCTCTGTCCCAAAAGCTAAGCACCAGTAATAAACATTTTATTGCTCACATGTGAGCATGCATGTGGGTGCATGTGTCTACATGTGTACACTTACACACTACCCTTTATTAATATTGTCTCATAGGTTATGGGATAATTTTTATACAACCAAACTAATGTATGGATAAAGAAACTGCTAAGTAGAATACATAAAAAGGATATTATGCTAAATTAGGAAAATGAAAACACAAATTGCATCACTGTCACTGTCTTCCTGTTCATCATCGATTTGCTCAAGCGGGCACCAGTAACATCTCCATATGACCTGTCTCATGCAAGTAGAGCCCAAGGGCACCTGGTTGCTCCAGGAACATAAAGAGCCTCAAACCATTCCATCAGGTCATGGGAATGAGGTCTATAATTGTTACTGGTATCTGGCACATGAAATACGACACGGGTAGCTTGCCAGGCTCTGCCGTGCGGGTAGCATATTCTTGTAGTCATCTCAAAGTCCAGCATTTATTGATGAACCACGTGGCCGCAAGCGCCGCGCTAAGCCGGGCTGTGATAGGCTGATCTGCTGGGTGGAGTTCTGATGAGGGGGAAGTCCAGATGTGGAAAATGGAGGTCCTATTTGAAATTTCATTATAATGAAAACACAAATTGCATGCAAAAATGATTTGATAATCAAGTGAAATAAAAGAAAACATTAAAGAAGAGCCAGAGTAAGAGAGTAAATGTGAGTTGTCTGAATGATAAGTCATTTGTTTGTGTTTAGGGGCCACATTTACTTGTTCTGAACCTCAGGACTTCTGATTCTGTGGTCAAGGATCACTTCCAGTGAGTGGGGGCTAAAAGCAGAGCTGAAGATGAAACCAGAATTGCTATATGCAAGTGGATTACCACTGTAGTGTCACTCTGACCTGCCAAGTCTTTTGTTATTATTTATTTTTTGTTTGGGGGAGATCAGTAGTTCTCATGGTTTACTCCTGACTCTGCTCAGAAATCAATCAATATTGGTGGTAGTGAGCAGACCATTATGGTGCCAAGGATTGAACTCAGGTTAGCAGAATGAGAAGCAAGCACCTTTATACCAGTTCTCTAGCCCTGAAGTTGTTTAATCTAAGAAAATAATCAGACATTGGGGCCAGAGAGATAATACAATGGGTAGAGCATTTGCCTTGCACTTGGCTGACTGGGGTTTGATCCCCGGCATCCCATATGGTTCCCCTAAGCATCCCTAGAAGTATTTCCTGAGTGCAGAGCTAGGAGTAACCCCTGAGTATCCACTGGGTGTGACTCAAAAAGCAAAAAAAAAAAAAATTATCAGGCATAATGTCATAGCTGCTGCACATTTCACTGGTACTCATAGCTTCCATTCTTGTGCCTTTCCATTTCATCTGTTATTTATAAAATGGTGATATCTAGATCCCTGAATGCTCCGCTTCAACTGTGCAAGGCGAGATAGACAGCAGAGTTTCATTTGAAAGACTAATCCTACATTAGTAGAAACATTAGGTATTTGTGACTAAATAGCCTAAGGAAAAGATTTGAAGGAAATCCCAGTTTCACACAGAATGGTGAGGGGTGGCATAAAAGCTGACTACGGAATAGCCATACAGCTATGGAATAGCTTTACAATGGAGTTAGAGAGTTTAAGAGGCTGTAGCTCAGGGCAGGAGCAACAGCACGGCACAGCTGGTAGGGTGTTTGCCTTGCACACAGCCAACCCGGGTTCAATCCCTGGCATCCCATATGGTCCCCCTAGCACCTCCAAGAGTAATTCCTGAGCAATGCTGGGTGTGACCAAAAAAAAAAAATAATAATGGCTGTATCGGTTGTATAAGGCCCAAATTCCCAGCACCATGGTCCCCAGAACACAGCCAGAAGTGATCACTGAGCACTGAGTCAGACATAACCCTTGAGCACAGTCAAGTGTGGCCCCCAAACAAGCACAATAATAATAATAATAGTTATCAAGTGATGATTTTCTAAGAAAAAGGAAGAATTACGAACTGTTAGTGCAATTAGATTCTAAGCAGGTTTATTGACAGTTTATGGTAAAAGGCAAAGGCACTCTAGAACTACAAGCTCATAAGCCAGAGAATTAGACTCAATCTGTAGACATGTTCTATTTGGTCTGTCCTGTTTATTTAGTTCAGAATTCTGCAGATTGTTGATTTAGGCCACGGTCAACATGGTGGTTCTAGTCTGACTGGGCTTCCTGCAAGATTGGCTTTACTGATCTGGGCATGGCATCGTCCCTATCTTTAGACTAGAACAACTGGTCCACGTGTCTTTTATCCTTTAGTAGGTCAACCTTGGCTTATTCATATGTTAGATGGGCAATTCCAGGGGACTAGGAGGAAAGTACACAAAATATAGAAAACCTTTTTCACTTCTATAAACCTTATTCCCCAAATCATCACTTGTCACTTGTATCACTTGTCTCCCTATTGTTCATAGATTTGCTCGAGTGGCCACCAGTAACATCTCCATACATCCTGTCGCATGCTAGTGTAGCCTAATGTGGGATGCCCTCTACCGCCCGCAGTGAAGAACGACCACAACAGAATTCTTCTTAGAACATGCTTTACTGGAGCTCCTGAAGTTTGAAACTTAAAATGGCGGAAGGACCTCGACCCTCTGCGCAAGCTGCCTTTATATAGTGCTGGTTGGCGTGTTCGTTTCCCATTGGCTGGCACAAATGGTGCGGGTCGACGTGTCCACTTCCCATTGGCCAGCGCAGGTCGCACGAGCTTTGTAACGAGCTGATGAAACATGCCCTGATTGGACAAAGCCCAATCACACCACGCCAGGGACTCTGCGCAGGCATGGGACACAGGACCCTGTGCATGCGCGGGACACAGGACCCTGCGCATGCGTGGGACACAGGACCCTGTGCATGCGTGGGACACAGGGCAGGAAAGCAACGTGGCAGTGGGCTGAAGTCCAGCACGAAATGGCGCCCAACCTCCTAAAGGCATCTGCTAACTCCAGGAACACGAAGAGCTTCAAACCATTCTTTCAGGTCATGGGAATGAGGTCTGGTTTTTGGCACAGCAAATATGACACGGGTAGCTTGCCAGGCTCTTCAAAAAAAAAAAAAAAAGTAAGTTCAATCTGGATTTAAAGAGATGGCATGAATATTTTACTATGATTATTTTACCTCTTGACATGGAGAGATGAAAAAATCCATTGCATAGGGGTAGATACTGAAAGGCAGAAACAATCTTCACCCTTTTTGCAGACATCTTCCACATCTGGTAGCTAAACCTATATATCATGTCCTATGCACTGTGTCATCTAAACCACCCAAGTAATTGCTACATTCTCTAGACAATTAGCGAACCCAGATTCCTAGAACTCCCAACCTCTACCTTTTGTACTAACAGTAAACTTACTTGCCTCCTGTTGTCTTCTTCTTTTATTAAGACAATAGAAAAAATATAGTGATCTAATAAATCCTTGCCAGTATATTAAGGAATCCATTCTTCTCATATATCTTTTTGTTCTCTTTCATAAAAAGAAACTTTGTCCTTTCTGACCATCTCCTTTTTATCCCACTTATTTTGAGCTGGTTATCAATTCTGACATTCAATAAACACAGACAGCATTTCTGGGGGACAAACTTGCCCACAAAGATGCCTTTAAAGGCCTCATGCATTAGGTATGGCCTGTAAGAACCCCAAAGTCAAAAAAGTATGGCTGATTAGTCCTACAATAGCACATATCTGTCCAATGATAAGTAGCAGAAAGGCTAAGTATATTTCAAAACAATTTTCAAAAACCCTGGACTAGAAAAAGAAATTATTCAGATCATAAAGTTCCTAACCATCCTACCCTTCTATGCTAGTAGTTTCATCTATACAAATTTGTCATCAGTGAGTCCAACAAGGGAAATCATTCCTGCTGTATTTGTGGTCTGACCATGGAATTCAATTCACGAATTCAATTTCTTTTTCTTCTGTTCCTCTCACCTCTAATGGTAAAAATCTCACTCATCCATCTGAAAATGGCTCCAGCTCCATTTGAACCTCCCCTTATTTCTTCCTCTCTCTGTACTTTAGGTCTTTTACCTCCACAAGTCATTTTACCATTACACCTAAATCTGAGGATTTTTTCATCTTCTTTCCTCTTTGCTTAACACCCAAGAAAATTTGCAAATGAAGTCACAATGTATAAGAAAATGGAGAGAGAGACAGAAACAGAGAGACAGAGTGAGAGAGAGACAGACACAGAGAGAGAGAAAGTACCTGTCATAGAGGCAGGCTAAGGGAGCGGGGAGGGAATCTGGGGACACTGGTGGTGGGAAATGGGCACTGGTGGAGGGATGTGTGCTAGAATACTGTATGACTGAGACCCAATCATAAACACCTTTGTAATATACACCTCATAGTGGTATAATAAAATTAAAATAAATAAATAGGCAAATAAAATAAAAGTGAAAGTATGGAAAAGAAAATTTGCACATATTTTATATTTCTAATGTCTTAGAGAATATTTTCCATATTATTGACTCTTAAGACTTAGTAGAATACAAGGAACATCTATAAACTATATTATTTATATGATGCTTTATTAGTTTCAAAATACCGTCACATATATTCATGTTATTCACCTTCCTCCAGTCACCATAAAACTTCAGAGGGCCATATAATCCCTGGGAGTCCACAGGCAATTTGCATTCAACCAGGTCAATGGTTCAATATAAGGACATGAGAATGCTCAAGCCTTGTGATGCTGGGGGTTCCCTGGGCCACTCAGGTCAAGCTGGGTGCCTCCAGTGTTGTAATCAGCAAAATTTGGGGGTGGGGGACTGTGGATCTAGGGATCAAAGCTGGGCATGCATATGCCTAGCATACACTATAACTGCTATACTATCTCCTGGCCCTCTGATTCTATTTTATTTTATTTTTTTTTTTTTTTTGCTTTTTTGGGTCACACCTGGCAATGCTCAGGGGTTTCTCCTGGCTCTGCACTCAGGAATTACTCCTGGCGGTGCTCGGGGGGACCATATGGGATGCCGGGGATCGAACCGGGCCGGCACAGGCCGGCCGCGCAAGGCAAACGCCCTACCCGCTGGGCTATCGCTCCGGCCCTCTGATTCTATTTTAAATTATGGAATCAAGGAATACCCAAGTAATGAAAGTTTGGACTAGGATAAAAGATCTCCTTACATTTAATCCAATGTTTTTGTTTTACTTTTCTCTAATTAACATCATGATTACAAGTAAGTATAACATACAGACTTTTCTGAGGAAGGAGGCAGCTCCCAGAAATTAAGGGTCAGTAGAAGCCTTCAAACATGGAAAACTCCTGGAGCTGGATGTTATAGGTATCCTCACTGTCTGGGGCGGGGAGGGGAGGGGAAATGTCACATAGAGAATCCTGCTAATGGCTAATCTTTTATGAACTAGGAAGGGAAAGTTGCCACTTCCCAAGCTAGTTTTTTTTCTAGCCTCCATTAACCTATTGATTTTCTCTAGCTAAGATATATGACAAAACAAGGAACCTTGCATACATCATTCACAATATTTAACTTGAAAGGAGTTTTAGAATTGAGAGAATATCGTCATTATTCCCCTTTTATAGATGAAAAATATTAAGCCAAAAGGTTAAATGGCTTGATCTAAAGTCAAAAAATTAAATAAGAGGATTGATTAAACAAGGATCAGGATTTGAACCCAAGTATTCCTGCAACTTCTGGACCATTACCCAATATGCTCTATAAAAAAATCAAGGAAATTCCAAAACATCCTGTAGGGAATGGGTTCACTCTAATTTTTCTTCTCTTATTATTTCTTCTGCAGTCACTGGTGGCTTGATGCCAACAACTTTATTCCCCTGATGAAGCAATGCATCTACCTTTAGACAATGAGTGGGGTGATCAGGAAGGTACACCCAGATAATCTTTTTTTGTAAATTCAGACTGACATATGCAAAAATCTGCTTCTTGGAGTAACTGTGGGAATTACATGAAGACATTTTCATAAACGGCTTGGTATAGCACATAGCACATAAATGCCTAGCACATAGCAAATTATTAATTATGTTAACAATGACAAGATCACTTGTATCACTTGTGTTCCCATTGCTCATTGATTTGCTCGAGCAGGCACCAGTAAAACATCTCCATACGTCCTGTAGTGTGCTAGTGTAGCACAAGGGCATCTGCTCACTCCAGGAACACGGAGAGCCTCAAACCATTTGTTCAGGTTATGGGAATGAGGTCTATGATTGTTGTTGGGTTTTTGGCATATCAAATACAACACGGGTAGCTTGCCAGGCCTGCTGGGCCGGTGGGACACTCTTGTTGTAGGCTCTCAGTTCATGCATTTACTGATGAACTGGGTAGAGATCTCTACCGTAATGGGTAGAGATTGGCTTTTCTCTTGGATGGGCTGAGGAGTCCAGATATTAAAAATGGCTGCCCTCATGATGCAGGGTCCCTCTGGCTTCTTGCAAGGCTCTATTGGGATGGTGGACCAGGGCTAGAACTCATCTTCCCTCCCAGATGTCTCATGATCAGCCAAGTACAAGGAGAGCTGGTAGCAGCTCTGCCTCATGTATCTGTGTCTCTGGTTCAGCATACCTGGGCTTGAAATATAGGCTTCACTGTAGGGTGGGTCTCTGATGAGTAGGGCTTGAAATTGACTTTTCTCTTGGGTGGAGCTCTGACGAACCATGGAGTCCAGATGATGAAAATGGCTGCCCTCATTCTGTGGGGGTCCCTCTGGCTTCTTGTGAGGCTCTATTGGGATGGCAGGGCCAGGGATAGAACTTGCCTTCCCTCCCAGATGCCTCATGATAAGTCGAGCACAGGGAGAGCCAGTAGCAGCTCTGAATGACAAGATAATGATAATATTCTCTATGCTCATAAAAACTATTAATTATGAGATTTAACATTAAATTATCTAGAAGAAAAGCATTTCTGTGAAAAACACAGTAAGTCTAAGCCATGATCTCCTGCACATAGAGCTGAAAGTAGCCCCCCAACCACTACAACAAAACCAGAACATCTTCTAGCAACATCACCTGTAAATTCTTAGAACATGAAACTTTATTTATGCATTTATTTTGCTTTTTGGGTCACACCTGGCAATGTTCAGGGTTACTCCTGGCTCTGCACTCAGAAATTACTCCTGGCTGTGTTTGGCAAACCATATGGGATGCCGGGAATCAAACCCAGGTCAGCCATGTGCAAGGATAATGCCCTACCTGCTGTGCTGTCACTCTGGCCCCCAGATCATGTAACTTAAAGTAAAACAACACAATGAAACTAGTTTTACCATAGGTTCAGTGATTAAAAAAAAGAGTTAAGTAACTGTTGGAGGACATGTTTAGCTAATCTGGGAGTTTTGTTGTTTTGCTCACTCCCAGCTTAATCTTATTTAAGCCAAGGTTCATTCTAATGAGATCTCTCTTCTATGTAAACACTTCTAGAGGGTGTGGCAGTTACAGAAGTCACCTTGATTGAATAACTTCTGACTTATACATCTACTAAGACTTCTATGTTTTCTAGATTGGGCACAGCTCCTCTTTATACCCACTGCACCCAACGTGGGACAGTTAAAATTTACCAGGAGACTACCACCCTGGCTACGCTGAGACTAAAGGAAGACTATAGGAAGGATCATACTAGTTTGCTCTAAGCAGGCGAGTATGACCCTTTCAGTACATGAGAACAAGATACTCAGAATCACCCTGGTGCAGATAATAATAAGAAGGACCTTGTGGGTACCATCTAGATTACATGAAGCTCATGAAGTTAAGATGTATTACTTTATATCAGCCCCCTCTCTCTCCAGTGTTTTACATAAGAGATAATCTCGGGATTAGTCCTTGGTGTAACCTTTGTTTATACCTGCAATAAGGTGTGGCACTACACTCTGTTTAGGGTTCTTTGTTGGCATGACAACCTCCCGATTGGATTACTTTGGTGTATATAAGGGGCTGACTTGAGGCCCCTTCACCTTTTGCCTTTTGGTTCCTCAGCCTTCAGCTTTTGGCTCCTGCGGCTTTTGGCTTTTGGCTTTGGCCTTTTGCTCCTTCTGGGTAGGACTCAGCTCAGGTGACATCCTCTCTCTTTGGTGGGAGACTTAGGCTCTTTTGTATGGTCTAAGTTCGGATCAGAGCTAGAGTTTGTTCATTATATTGGATTGCTGTGGAAGAGCTTTTGTACTATTAAAAGCAATTTTTTTGAACTGCACCGACTCGTGAGTTTTCATCTTTCTCCCGGGCGTCCTCGGAGGTAGAAGACAACCTCTGTCCTGACACTGTCGGGGACCCCAGCGACGTTCCCCAACAAGTAACTATGGTTACTTACCATTAACATTAAATTAAATTTGTGTTAAGATGTACTGGTTTTGTTGTAGTGGTTGGGGGGCTACTTTCAGCTCTATGTGCAGGAGATCAGGGCTGCAGGGACTTAACCCTGCCACACGTACCATGTGTTTAGCCCACTGAGTGTTGCCAGCCTTAGACTTACTGTGTTTTTCACAGAAATGCTTTTCTTCTAGATAATTTAATGTTAAGTAACTATGGTTCTTAAGTCAAGGTTACTTATGGAACCTTGACTTAGGAACATAGCCTTGCAACAAGCCAGACGACCCGCCCCCCACTCCATGAGGGGCCACCATCTTCCACATCTGGACTTCCCCTCGTCAGAACTCCACCCAGCAGACAAGCCTATAACAGCCCAGCTCTGGCACGCAAGCGGCCACAGTTCATCAATAAATACTGTATTTAGAGGTAACTACTAGAGTATGCCACCCGCACGGCAAGCCTGGCAAGCTGCCTGTGTCATATTTGATATGCCAAATACCAGTAACAATTATATTGGTTCATTCCCATGACCTAATATAATGGTTTGAGGCTTGTTATGTTCCTGGAGCAAGCAGATGCCCTTGGGATCTACTAGCATGAGACAGGACATATGGAGTTATTACTGGTGCCCGCTCAAGCAAATAGATGATGAACGGGAAGATAGTGAAGTAACTATGGTATACTTCTGGTCACATAAAGTATCACTGACTTTCTAAAGAAAAGCCCCCATACTTCTAATATTAAAGGATCTCTTGTATTCATTTAGTAACTTACTTTCCAACTCACTTACTTCAGCTCAACGACAAGGGTGGCTAGAGCCCATTCAGTTCGTGTAGCAACATGGGCACACACTCACTCAGTCAGGTCAGCAGAAGTACATCACTGGACTTCATCTTCAGATTGAGGGAAAAACCAGAGAACTTAGAAAAATTATGTAGCTATAAGGATATGTACAAACACCACAATCAAGAACACTGATTTGGAGCAGTTCTTTTCTTTTCTCATCAACACTATGATGAAATGTTGAAAAAACTGATGTTGTGTAAGGACCCGTCATAGCAGAATCTGTCACCCTATTTGTCTGAGAATCAGTCAGCATAGAACGACTGTGTAAGCCATAAAATAACCGTTTTAGATAGAATAGGGGATTAACAGTGTGTGAATGTTTGTCACAGATCCATTTATCCATTTATTCAAGATAAATGTTAGAAACTGGTGATGCAAGTTCGAATAAGATAAAGACCTGCCTTCAAAAAGGGCACAATTTCAAACGGAAAGTACTTGGCAGAGGATCATAGACAGTATTATTAAACACATGGCACTGTCATAAGAACTTCTCACACATAAAGCCTTGAAACATACAGCGATAGTCTTGCATGACATCTATTATTATTCCCATTTTACAGAGGAAGAAATAGAGACAGGAGGAACATTTGACTGACATCACACATCTAGCAAGCAGAAAAACAGATAACCAAATCCAGAGAATTTGGCAGTAAGGCCAACACACTAGAGAGTATTCTGCATTCTCTAGGTAAGGTTTCCATAAATGTTTTGAATTAAACTAAGAGTAGTGATAAGAGATCTAGGAAGTTAAACAGAAGCATCCTCAAGGTGTAAAAACATCATAAAACCAGTAGGGGAGTGTTTGCATGTGAGCACTCTTTATTTTTATCTCTATCTCTACCTCTATCTCTATCTATAAATCTATAGACAGAGATCTATAGATATATCTATAAATTTAAGCCTATAGATATAGATATCTCAGTCTGGGGAAGGGGTGAGGAGAGAATGTCTCTAACACAGGGAAAGGTTCCCCCAGACATATCAGTGTGTCTGCAAAAAGTCAAAGTTCTTCCAGAAAATGAACCCAGGATTCCAAGTTAGAGGTCTGTACCCTTGTTCTCTACTTAAAATGGTATCAGGATCCCCTTCAAGGCAGAAGGGTGCTGGCCAGGGATCTTTCCTTCTTAGTACTCCCTCTATCTCTGAGGACATGTTCTCTACAATACTCTGTGCTCAGTGAATACAATGCCCTATGCTTCATGCAACTGGGACAAAAGCAGATTGGTACAATCTCAACAAAGTCAGAGTTAAACTCTACTAAAGGCAGAGTTTATTGAGACACACACATAGGTGGTAGGAAGAACCTGAAGAACAGTTGCCCCTAGCAGGGTACAATTGTAAGGGAAGAATGGCTCCACCTACTATTTTTTAAGTTAATAGTTATAATAAACTTACTACCTACTTGGGGAGTTCCATGTCTTTTCGACTTTTTTTTTTTTTTTTTTTTGCTTTTTGGGTCACACCCGGCGATGCTCAGGGGTTACTCCTGGCTTTGCACTCAGGAATTACTCCTGGCAGTGCTCGGGGACCATATGGGATGCCGGGATCGAACCCGGGCCGGCACAGGCCGCCGCTGCAAGGCAAACGCCCTACCCGCTGGGCTATCGCTCCGGCCCCTCTCTTCGACTTTCTAATAAACTTTTCTACTTTCCAACTCTGAGTCTGATCATCTTCATTACTCAGTATTTTCATTCTTGAAAATACTGAAGTACCTGGGAGCTGAGAACAGAGACCCACCATCACCACTTCGGCATCAACTGCATGACCAGCAGGAAGAAGACCATTGCTTGGGGTTGGAGCGATAGTACAGCTGGCAAGGCATATGCCTTGCACAAGTTTGACCCATATGGTTCCCTGAGCACCACTGACTAGGCAGGCAGACAGGGGGGTCCCCACATGGCAATGAATTGTTGCCCTAAGGCTAACCAGAGTTACCTGTTTGGAAACCGGAACCAAGACTTGATAAGACCTTCTGTAGACCCTAAGGAATCTGGATCAACCTGTCTCAACCCAGCCCCTAATCTCATTACATTCCAGGATCGAAGACCCAGAAGAAACAGAGGTCTAGAAAAGGAGAATTTCAAAGAAGACCACTCCCAAAGTCTACTTTCCTTGGCAAGAGCCCTAGCAAGCTAGGTCGAAGCCCCCTATGGGAATAGCTTGGGGAGAAATCTATAAAAGCCTTCCTGACCAAAGGACTGTGTGCACATGCTGCCTGAGCCCACGTGGCCAAGCACAGGTGGTCCCCGAGCACATGTGTCGACCGCATCTCCTCTCTTGAGAGGAGATGTGTATCCTCTCCTACTTTCCCCTCCTCCTTCCCTTTTACTAAAACCTTAATAAAACCTGTTTTACTTCACTGCTCGTCGACTCCTGAAAATTCTTTTTCTGCGAGGAAGACAAGAACCCTGAGGAAAACCCTGGGTAAGGCCTAGGACTGACTTTCCTTTCCTGCAAAGAGCAATTCCTCCCTCCAGCCTGAGTTTGTGGCTTCTGGAGAAATCTTGGGTGGTAGGGATCAACTTCCTTGCCTAGAGACCAAGTGGACATTAGGTGTGGCTTGATGGCCACCAGGTCGGGCTGGTGGGGCTCAGGCCTACGCCCATGCAGGGGCTCATTGCAGACTTTATCAGTCCTAAACCTGCCCAGCAGGTCCCGGGGGCAGAGGTGGCTGGGGAGAAAATGACCATCTCTCTCCCATTCTGCGTCTCACATAAGCCATCCATGCAGCCACCTGTATCACTGCCAGGATTAATTCCTGAGAGCAGAACCAGGAGTAGCCCCTGAGCATCGCCAGGTGTGACCCAAAAAAAACAAAAAGAAAAAAAGAAAAAGAAGACCACTGCTTGGAAAAACTGATTTAAATGAACCTTACCAGTTCCTCTTGTGACCCTCTTTCTGACTGCACTATGTCCTACACTATTGAGTTCAACCATAATCTCATGCTTCTCCCAACTCCCTCACCCCACTATAAAAATCTTCCTATCTGGTTCCTTCCCCCAGCCAAGTTTTGAGTTTCTGACCAAAAGCTGTGCTTTCCTATTAACAATTTTCCACCATCCCCAAATTCCATTCTCAAAGAAAAAAAAAAATCTCACTATTCTTACCAAAAGTTAACACCTCTCACCATTTTAAAGAATCTTTAGCACTGAAATGCAAGGAAAAGGGGTGGGAGTGGGGGAGGAAAGAAGGAAAAACTGTGTTTTTCACCCCCATCTAATCCAGAGCACCAGTCCCAGATGGAGCCCTCGCTTTTATATGCAGAAGAGAAAAACAAAGCCACACTGAGAGGCTGATCCTCAACCTCTCAAAGGACTGCAGGAAGACACATCTACATTTCAAAAGGACATCTCCTGTCTTTGTAGGAAGACTGTTAAGAATATTAGGATAAAGTTTGGATTCTTGGGAGAAAGTTCAGTCTACAGAAAGTATGGAAGATGGGACACTTGGTTAATGAATCATTTGGAAATATTGAAAATAACTGATTAGCTTGTGATTGCTTGTGAGTGCCTCCTGTCCTGGGAACCCAAGGATGGAAACTACCTTTGTAGTGCAAATGCTCAGTCTATCCCAGCTTTGGAAGATAAAGACAACAACCAAAAATCTGCCCATCCTTTCACTGATGGTCTCAGTGGCAGGTGCCAGAGTCTGGGACAGAAATTTAGGGGTGCTGGGAATATCTCTGAGACTCTGGCTTTAGGGGAAGTCCTGAGGTGTTTACTTCTTTTTTTTCTTTTTCTTTTCTTTTTTGGGTCACACCCGGCAATGCTCAGGGGTTTCTCCTGGCTCTGCACTCAGGAATTACTCCCGGCGATGCTCGGGGACCATATGGGATGCCCGGGATCGAACCAGGCCGGCATGGGCCAGCCGCGTGCAAGGCAAACGCCCTACCCGCTGGGCTATCGCTCGGGCCCTGAGGTGTTTACTTCTTGCATCTGTTTCTGGAATGACAACTAGTTCCAAAGAAAAATTAACTTTAGTTACAGGCACATGAACAAAATTGTTTTGCACGCTGGAAATTCTGAATAAAGATTCATACCTGTTACTCTTCTGCCTAGTACAAAATCCTATTTGATGGTAAAATTTACTCTCCTTCAACCCTAATACCCTATCTGCCACCAAAGATGGCCACTTCCTCATCATTTATTTGGAGTCACCTTAACCTCTCCATTTTCTCTGCCAAGTTATCTTTCTCCTCATCTGTTAGAATACTTCCACCGGAGATATTATTTAATGTATATTCTTAGGGATGCATGTGACTCAGAAGTAGAACACATGCCAGGTGAGTATGAGGTACTGAATTCAATCTCTGGCACTGCAGAAAGCAAAAACTAAATAAATAAATTTTTTAAAAAAAAAGTTTCCTGGCCCTGAGAATCTCCCTCATTAAATGGAAGTCATTGAGTGAATACTTCCAGGTTCTGTCCATAAGCATTCTCCAATTAACTTTGAGGTGACTTAGTTTACAAGTGAAAGTGTTACATTCTCAAAAAGCAAAAAAATAAAATAAAATTGAGTAAATATTTTAATTCAAAAGAGACAAATAAATAAGCACCCTCTGTGCAACCCAATGAGCTAGGAAGGAGCCTACACATGTTTTCATTCAGTGCTGATGAAGACCTTCAATGTGGCATGTCAAAGCATAGTTTTGAAAATGTTGAAAACATAATTCTCATATAAAAGATTGTAAGCATGTGTCAAATTTTATTTAGCTCGTTATTTAGGAAGCTAGCAGGACACAAAACTAGTTACAATGAGTTAAGAGAAACAAGAATTGCAGTCAGTGGGAATTGGAGAGGAAAAAGAGGAAGAACTAAGTAAGAAATGCTTGGAAAATCTCGCTTTGTTCATTTGCAAAACTAGTTAATGTCCTAGAAGCCACAGAATCATAACTTTTATGCTCCATTTTCTATTCAACAGTATTCATGTCATATAAATGTTGACATCTCATTAATTTTACAGAACTGGAAAATATCTGCACCCAGATCAATTGTGCAAATTTACCTAAATAGTCAGATGATCTTTAAGTGAACTTTTTAGAAAATGTTCTTAGCATGACATTAAAAGATCACCTTGTGTTCTTTCTGCCTGAGGTCCTTCCTGTTTTCAAACTTCTCAGCAGTATATATAATTTCTTCCTCTTTTACAGATGAGGAAACTGTGATTCTGAGTAGTGAAATCCTTTGCTACAACTACAAATAAGCAAGAATACTGAATATAAGTGGCAAAGCTTATCTGACCCTAAAGCTGAACTTTCTCTTAGTATGTAAAATGTATTCAATAAATATTTCACAATTGGTTGACACAAGCATACAAAGACAATGTTAGCCAGAAAACATACAATAGCTAATACCTTTACAAAAGTACATTAGTTACATGTTGGCAACAACTAGACACACAAAAAGCTGGAATTTGAATGATGGTCCTTCAAATATGTCAGAACCATTCAAGACAATAATCTTGCTTGTGTCTCTACTGTAGGCCTGATTGTCTATTATCTGCTATTATTAATTATTCCTTGCTCTTCATATTCCTGAATCAACCAGATGCCATTGGGCTACATTGGCACGTGATAGGGTCCAATGGAAATGTTACTGGCGCCCGCTCGAGCAAATCGATGAGTACAGGATTCAAGTGATCAAGTGATTAATTATTCCTTGGTTTGGGGGTCACAATGTTAGATCCTGCTAAGGCCCCACTATGTAAGCCATAGGGCCTTGATAAACAAGGCACAGCTCAAGATCACCTTGATTCCCCAACCAAGCATATCTATTCTGGTCATCTGGATAGTATAGTTTTACTATCTGTTGAGGATAGGACATCCTCAAGGTTGGAACAAGACCGACTACTCCTCTTGTCTTTCTTTAAGTTGCATGGCCTGTTTAGGATGAAGTATTTCTCTTGACTTTCTTTACCTTTTTTGGATGAACTGTTTGAAATACACTTTTCTTTAAGTCTATTGGCTATATGAATTTGCGCGGGCTGTGTGCATGTAACGGCCTTGGAAGGTCTAATTAATCCCTCCTTGCCTTCTGCCCACGGTCGAACGTTCTCACTAGGACCTGTGTGTCTCAGTGAAGCAATCGGCCCCAGCTAGCTGGAATAAACCCTGTTTGTTATTGCATTACGAGTACAGTTCTTTGCCATCCGAGTGGGGGAAGCAGACAAACAGAGCGAGGGCTCCAACAACACAAGGCAGTACTGAAAGCCCTCTCTTAGCTCTGTGCTCAGGGATTAGTCCTGACTGTGCTCAGGGGTTCATATTTAATGCCAAGGATGAAATTTAGATCATCAGCATGTAAAACAAGCAACTTAATCTGTGTATTATCTCTCTGGCCCCTACATAAGTGTTTAAAATGATGGAAAATGCGGGCCAGAGCGATAGTTCAGTGGGTAGGGTGTTTGTCTTACATGCCGCCAACCCAGGTTTGATCCCTGGCATCCCATATGGTCCCCTGTGGACCGCCAGGTGAAATTCCTGAGTGCAGAGCCAGGAGTAACCCCTGATCATTGCTGGGTAAGACCCAAAAAGCGATAGATAGATAGATAGATAGATAGATAGATAGATAGATAGATAGACAGACAGACAGACAGACAGACAGACAGACAGACAGACAGACAGACAGACAGACAGACAGACAGATAGATAGATAGATAGATAGATAGATAGATAGATAGATAGATAGATAGATAGATAGATAGATAGATAGATAGATAGATAGATGCATAGATAGATAGATAGATAGATAGATAGATAGATAGATAGATAGGTAGATAGATAGGTAGATAGATAGATAAGTAAATAAATATATAAAATGATACGAATGTAACACTCATCACTTAAGAGAATTTTTTTAGAAAATCAAGAAATATGTCTGACCTTCTATTGTATATAAGAAACCCAAGTTCCTCCAATACCACAATTTACGATAAAATACTTTAAATCATATAAAAATGTTTTGTTTTGAGAGTTGTGAGATTTTTATTTCAGATGCTCATCTGGTGAAAATAATGAGATGGGTGGTAGGGTGGGTCCTTGTAGGCTGGGTTTCTGACAAGCCGGCTGGAGACTGGATTAATCTGCTGGGTGGAGATCTTACGAGCTGTGGAGTGTGGATTGTGAAGATCACTGCCAGCAAGGTGTGGGGTTTCTCTGGGCTCTTCCGAGGCTCCATCGGGATGAGATGGGTGGTAAAATGTGAGAATTGTGACAGGTTCTCATGCTGTCTTTTTGGGTGGCTGGCTATCAGCTCAGCAGTCTTCAGTGCTTACTCCTGGCTCTGTGCTCAGCAGTCACTTCTAGTGGGGGCTTCACAGATTGCACCTGGACTAGCCACATGCAAGACAAGTGCCCTACTTGCTATACTGACAGTTAGACCCCCAAGATCATGCTAACTTTTGTTTTGGGCACACTAATTCTCTACCATAATTAGGAGTACTTTCAAAGATCAAAGATGACCCTTGGTAACTGGGCAATGGAAGATAACAATATACTTTTGTATTTTAAAAACAAATGCCATATAATTTCTTTTGGGAAGAGCTAAATAATTTAGCAAACTATGGGCTAAAGTCACCAGGCTTCCATGGAGATGGAGCTGGGGTCTCTTTCCCCCACCTCTGTCCCATTCGGGAGGCCTGGTGGACCCACCCACAACATGATCCAGAGACACAGATACATGGGGCAGAGCTCCTACCAGCTCTCCCCATGCTCAGCTGATAATGAGGCTTCCAGGAGGGAGGGCAGGTTCTGGCCCGGCCTGCTACCCCAATAGAGCCTCGGAAGAAGCCAGAGGAACCCCCCTACACTATTATGGCAGCCATTTTCAACATCCAGACTCCACAGTTCATCAGAGTCCCACCCAAGAGAGAAGCTATTCTCAAGCTGGCTTGTTATAGCCCACCCTATAGAGAAGCCGATTTCAATTCCAGGTATGAGGGTCTTGGCAGCTAAAGTCACTGGGCTTCTGTGGAGATGGAGCTGGGGTCCCTTCCCCTTACCTCTGTCCCATCCAGTAGGCCAGGTGGACCCACCCACAAACTGTTCCTGCACTGTTCACCATGATCCAAAGACACAGATTCATGGGGCAGAGCTGCTACTGCTCTCCCCGTGGCATCCATGAGGTATTGAAAACTAGGAGAAAACATTCATCCATTCTAGAAATTCAGATGTCAATGCAAGAACAGAAATAGACCAGATTAGCCCATAACAAAACAGAAAAAAGTAGTTATGACTTTATCAATATCATTGCCACATACAGGCTGCAATGGTCAATATAATTGGTGCCACCTGAGGAACCAGGCATGGGGATGGGGGTGGTGGGAAATGAGTGTCTTTGGTGGTGGCAACACACCAGTGGTGGAATTTGTGTTGGGTGATAAAATATTAAAGAAAAATAAAAATAATTTAGCAAACCATAACATTTTTTTCTATGTAACATTATTTAATCCTTACATTTGTTTAACAGCATCTAATCACCAGTTTGCATGATTGTAACACTTGTCATGGGCTGCAGAGGGCGATATTAATAGGTAGTACTCTGGGTTAGAAAAAATGAATGCAAACAGCTAGATAAGGAAGATATTGTACTGAAATTATATTCTCTGTGGTTACTGTACAAATGTATAATTATATCATAAATCTTTGAAACTCTTTCCCCATAGTCATCCTGAAAAAAAATGTTCAGAAAGACTGTTTTCTGGTAATCCACTGATGTTATACAGAAAAAAGGAGAGCATATTTGTACAGGAAGGGAGAGATTACCAGATGTCTAGTGAACAATCAGGGAGTAACCAACAGAATCTTGATTAAAATCCATAACTAAAATTTTCACCATTTCCTACTGACAATATAATCATCAAATTTAGAGTTATATTATTGAAAAGGCCACTTGTAGATGACTTTGAAGTTATCTATCATCCGGCACTATAACCATGAAAACAATGGTATCTGAGAGTCTAGTCCTTCATTTGATCAATTACTCATAATGAAGCATTCAAATAATAATTAAAAGTTCAAGTAAAATTTCAATTAGTAATTAACATTTGGAGACCGAAATGTGAACATCCAGGTCCACGGTCAGTAGTGTGCATAAAATCTATCTGAAAATACTTGTTTAAAAAAGATTGCTAGGTCCATCACCAGAGATTGATTCCATAAATCCAGAGAATCAATAATTTTTAGTTTTAATTGGTTTTCATGTGATGATTCAAGTTGGTGGGAAAGGGCCACATCTTGAGAATCAACTTTCTTCAAAGCCTGAATTACATGAAGAATACAACACCATGACTAAGTAGGAAGGAAGGAAGGAAGGAAGGAAGGAAGGAAGGAAGGAAGGAAGGAAGGAAGGAAGGAAGGAAGGAAGGAAGGAAGGAAGGAAGGAAGGAAGGAAGGAAGGAAGGAAGGAAGGAAGGAAGGAAGGAAGGAAGGAAGGAAGGAAGGAAGGATGGAAGGAAGGAAGGAAGGAGGGGGGGAGGGAAGAAGGGAGGGAGGGAGGAAGAGAGAAAGAAAGACAGACAGAAAGACAGAAAGACAGAAGACAGAAAGACAGACAAAGAAAGAAAGAAAGAAAGAAAGAAAGAAAGAAAGAAAGAAAGAAAGAAAGAAAGAAAGAAAGAAAGAAAGAAAGAAAGAAAGAAAGAAAGAAAGAAAGAAAGAAAGAAAGAAAGAAAGAAAGAAAGAAAGAAAGAAAGAAAGAAAGAAAGAAAGAAAGAAAGAAAGAAAGAAAGAAAGAAAGAAAAGGCAAGAAAAGGTATTGAAGCTTAATTCTAGAGTTCTAAAAGTCATCTTCTTGGCTGGAATTCAATCTGGTTGTTATTCTGATATTTTAATCTAGTCCCAAGTCATCCTTTTATTTTCCTCCTGCCCCGTTCTTCATCCTATTAAATGGTTTACTAATTGTGTATATATTGCTTCTGATCACTTGACCAGCGCCTGAATTTTCATGCTGAATTCTTTCTCCCAAGCTGAGACACTTTAAAAGAGTTGTGTTTTTCTGGAACATAGGATTTTGGACAATGAGACAACTCATAAGGAGACAAAGAGAATAAGTAAAGCAGTCAAAAATAGGAAGCATTTTCACTGAAAACAGCTAGAAAAGGTCTCCAATAACCTAGATTTTCTAAACATGGAACTGATTCCCTCTTCTTGGCTGTTATTTGCTCAATCCTTAGCCAGTGGGCCGATCTTTACTGGACATTCATGAAGGTGCTGGGATAGGATATAATATTCCTTGTTAATAGAAAGAACCATGAACATAAAGAATAAGGAGAGTAAATATGAGGGGAAAGTCATAGCAAAACATCACTGACTCATAAATGTGTGCCTGAATCTCCTGGAAATACATGTGAGTACTTTTCTAGTTACATTCATTGGGTCAGATGGGGTGAGGTGAATAGCCACAGAACAACTAAAGAGTCTTTTAGTGCCCTCGTGAAAGAATTCACCTCATTTCTCAGGGCTGTGAGTGAATGAAAATACAAAATTACAATGGAAATCATACTGCAATCTTCACTCTAGGCTAGGTTACAATGAAGACTATAATAATACATAATAAAAATGCAGCAAACCATGCCTGTTAAAGGAGACGCTCCTTCTGCTGGCACGCAGTACACATCCATCATGCCTCGTACAATAGCCAACTGCTCCCCATTACAGGCACGAGAATTTCCTATACACGGAGAAAAGAGAATTCGAAGTGTCTTTAACAATACAAGCCCAATACACTTGTTTTGTATGCAAAAATGTCCCGTTATAACACTGCCACCCTTGCCTTTTGAGATGAATATTTATAAAGAAGCTTCTGGAACAACAACTTCATTTGAGATCCAAGCTGCAATCAAAGAGGTGAGGTTTAAAGGGCCAAGACTTCAGAATGAGGTTAAGATGTCCAAGACTCTCTGATGACAGAGAGGGAAGATGGATTCTAACTTCAATACAGTGCTTTAAAATAGTTTATTCATTCTGTACACATGCTGACTTCTTCAGGCAGAGACATTTGCATTTTAACTAATTCACTTTGTGATAAATATCAGAACAGAGGGAGTGTGCCCCCTTTAGTGATTAAAAAGCCTGTAGAGAACTTCCTGTTCACTGGATTTGGGGGTGATGCAGTGTCTCAGTTCTGTATCTGTCCTGACTAGCAGCAAATTCCTGCAAAGCACAGAGCGTATGGCGCCCTCAAGGATTCACTACCATTTTTTCTAAACCTGTGAGCCAGTAGGTCACTCTAACTTTTCAGTTGGATATTTCAGACAGCTGATCCCCAAAAATCTAAAGGTGGGATAAACTCTTTGTCTTACCTGCTTTTGCACTAGCTTGCATAGAGCTGCAGCCTTTTGTCTCTGGCTAATTTAATGGTACCTAGCTACTGGACCTTCCTTCTGAGGAAGTAGAGAATGAAGCAATTCATTCTGTTTACAGGGCATCTCAGACCAGAGTTCTCTCTCTCACTCTTTCTCTCTCTTTCTTCTCTCTCCTCTCTCCCGCTCTCTTTCTCTCTTTCTCTCTCTCTGTCTGTCTGTCTCTCTCTCTCTTTGTAAGCCAAATTAACTTTTGGCTGATGGCATCATAAATTAAATTAAATCGCAATTTTCTATTTATTACATTGTTGAGTACACTGCGTCTGGCCTGGAGTTGTCTCCTGCAGGTCACTTAGTAGATAGGAGGAGGACAATTTGAATGTGAAAGTTCATCCGACAATATATTCTACACTGGCTGGGATAAATATTCTCTCATGCTGCCACAATCATCTCATGCTGCCACAATCATTATGGGACTAGCTAGATCTTACCTATACATTTGCCTGGCCATGTTGGATCTCTAAGTAGTTAGACCAGAGGGGAAATGCTGCTTGCCTCCAAGCAAGCAAGCATGGCTCTCTGATAACTCAAATACTAATGCAACCATGAAGTAAAGACACAACCATAAAGTAAAGATGAGACTCTTGTAAAGGTTTGGAGAAACATTTAACTGGCTATAGAATATTCTTTGGTACAGATGCATGCCTTTGTATTCTGAGATACAGTTCATCTCAGAAACCACTCCTCCACTCTACCCTGCAGGGCACTTCCAAGGCAGATCTTGGCTTGGCAACATTAACATCTCAAAGGGCCTAGGTGAGGTCCTGGGAGAAATTACCTGAGGGATTTGACCCTGATGGCTTTCCATTGGAGTAAGAGGTCTGTGTTGCAGGAATATAAAAATTAGCCTGCTTCCTTTCTGGCGCCCTTTCCCCCCTATTCTGCTGGTGCTCCCTTTCTCGCATCTTCACTGTTTCCTCTCTGCGAGGCCTTAGTATGTGGCGGCAGGCATCTTGGCCTATATGTGGCCATGGCCCAGCCAGAAACACTGTTTGGGGTTTTTCCTATTGCTGATTTGTGCGCCAGAACCTGTGTTAATTAAAGCATTTTGAAACTTCTCTGGATTCTCATGTCTTTTTCTGTCCACAGGCTGCCAATCCCCTGGGACAGAAGGGGATCCCGACCCTGTACCCAGATTTTGTGAGGGGCACCCCAGCATTTCCCCACATTACAGGAACACTGAAAGATACTGGGAAGGTCATGAGCAAGATCAGCTCTGCTTAGAGAAAAATGAAAATGCGAGAGATTTTAAATAGCTTAGTCCTCATCCAAATCTTGATATCCAATTTAGGCAATAATAATTCCCTTCAGTCTATTTTTATTTTGTTTCCATCAGAACAGGAGGGTGTCTGCTGTGATTTTACTCTGATGCTCTGGACACTTAACATAGACCCAGGGTGTGAATATCAGGCTTCTTTGAGTTTTTATCTTTCATGGTTCATAGAACTCATCTTTTCTTTGATCATCAACGTGGCTCCCAAATTGAATCTGGTTTTCTCTTCTCTCTCTACAGCCAACTATTTCATTCTGGATGAAGAAATTAATGAAACCATGGCTAGAGTGAGAAAGAACCTAGTGGACCAAAGGATGATAAATGAGTAACTTTATTTCAAAGAAAAATATAAAGCAAGAAAAATATGCCTGTAAAGGAGGGTGAGTCAAAATATAGATCTGGCAACCCCTCTTCAGCATGTAGGAATAATGAAGAAAAAGAAACACAAAAAAAATGCCCTCTGGTGAGATAATTTAGCCTTCAAGGGAATCTTTCAAATAAAACGTGCTTTCACAACATTTGATTGACACAATTTTAAAGTTTATATTTAATTGCTAAACACATTCTAGGTTATACTCAAACATAGAATAAATAGAATTAGGCATAGCAAAAAAAATTGCATTCTGAAGAGAGTAATGCCTCTTTACACAATAGCTGTGGTTTCATTAGAATGTCTAAATCAAACAAAGAATAAATGACATGATAGAAAGTGACACCAAGGAGAAAACCATGACATTTGTCTTAATTATCCAGCTGCCTCTAAAGAGGTATATGTTGGCCAAGTGTTTTCCAAATTCTGGGTCTGTCCCTATTCCCTGGATTGTCAGGAAACTCAGTATTCCAGCAGGGTTTCTCTTGGTTTTGTGTGGCATCCCCAAGTACCTAGCCACCCTGGTTCAATTAAAAGGGGAACTTACCCTCAAACGGAGGTCTGTGTCTTGCTTTTCCATCCTGACTTACATAACACAAGGTTTGCAGCCTATGTTGCATTCACCATGCCACAGTTCTCAGCAAAGCAAGGGAGGCAGATACTCCCCCTGATAAATAGATAAATGTTAAAAAAGAAAAGATGGCAAAACACATGAGAGAAATTTTAAGGACTAAATGGACTTTCTTTTTTCTTTCTTTTTTTTTTTTTACAGTTCGAACCATTTTTTTATTTTATTTATTTATTTATTTTAATATTTTATTACACCACCATGTGATATACAATTACAAAGATGTTCATGTTTGGGTTTCAGTCATACAGTGTTCCAGCACCCATCCCTCCACCAGTGACCATCTCCCACCACCAATGTCCCCACTTCCCTCCCCCCCCCCAGCCTGCCTCTATGGCAAGTTCTTTATCTCTTCTCTCTCTCTCTTTCTTTCTCTCTTCTCTTACACATTGTGGATTGCAATACATACATTTAGAGATTATCATGTATATGTTTTCTCCTATATTCAATGCTCAGTTCTAGGCTGGCATTATCACTTTTGACAAATATTAGCACACTGTTCCCTTCTCTGTCTCACCTAACCTCTGATTCCCACATGTCTGTGGTAGATTCCACCTTTTTTTTTTTAATTGAAAGATGCTCATGTATAGTCTTGATTCCACAGGGTTCCAACACGCACCCAAACCCATCTCCCATCACCAATGTCCCCATCTCCCTCCCCCTCCCTCACCCCAACCACCTGGCGGGTTCTGCATGTCATTTCTTTCCTCTCTATATCTCCCTCCCAACAAACTTTAATGCTCTTCGTGGAATGCAGTGCACCAAAAGACATTACTGTTTCACCATTTTAGTGGCCCGTGCGGCCGCAAGCGGTCGCGTGACCTGGGCTCAAACTGGTTTTGCTCTGTTCCTCTGGTCATGAGGCAGTTTCCCAGTGTCCGGACAACGAAAATGGTGGCTAGTGTGATGGACGAGTCTCATCCGGCTGCTTCGGGACTCCCGGAGGCGATGGGCCCACTCCCAAAGCCCATCTGCCCTCCTCGGGGTTCCATGGTCAGCTAAGGCCGGCGCGAGCCAAGCTCCAGCCTCCCCAGCCGTCTGCAAGACCCTGGATCTGGACTTTTTTTTTTTTTTCAATCCGGCCCAGGTATGCTGAACCAGAGACTCTCAGACATGGGGAAGAGCTGCTCATGAGGTGCCTGGGAGGCATGGCGGGTTCTAACCCTGGCCTGCCATCCCAGCAGAGCCTCACAACAAGCCAGAAGACCCCCCCGACTCCATGGGGCCCGCCATTGTCCACATCCAGACTTCCCTCTCGTCACAACTCCACCCAGCAGACCAGACTATCACAGCCCAGCTCACATGGCCGCTTGTGGCCACACAGTTCATCAATAAATGCTTTATTTAGAGGTGACTACAACAGTATGCCACCCACCACGGCAAGCCTGGCAAGCTGCTCGTGTAGTATTTGATATGCCAAATACCAGTAACATTTATATTAGGTCATTCCCATGACCTAATATAATGGTTTGAGGCTCTTTATGTTCCTGGAGCAAGCAGATGCCTTTGGGTTCTACTAGCATGAGACAGGACATATGGAGATATTACTGGTGCCCACTCTAGCAAACAGATGATGAACGGGAAGATAGTGATAGTGAATGGAAAGAAAGGGACAAGCCCAAGAGGAAGGAGAAGACTAAGAGAGGAAATATGATGCCTATCTACAAAAAAAAAAAAAAACATCAGGAAAACAGAGCTCCAGAGCTAGTGAGAAGGCTTCCTGAATCGAAGAACAAAACGTAAGCAGTAAGTTGTTGTCACTGAGCAACTCATCAGAGGCAAGGACCTCTTTCTTTAAGTATCTGCCCTGAATGAGGAGCTTTTAGCATAAACCAATCAGGAGGCATCAACCCTGTGAGGAGTGTGAGTGTTACATAAGCGCACCCAGGGTTTTGCTGTAATATTTGAATATTCTACTTTGTGGAACGCCCCAGAGCAAGACTTATTAAAGGAGACAGCATTACCTGGGGAAACAGAGGGCTTTATTTTCCATTAAAGCTGAACAAGTGCAAGGTGTTACAATGACAATATTTAATAATAACATGGCTGTCATTTTCTTGAGCTTGATTTATTAAGAAATATACAATCAATATTTGAGCAGCTGTCACTGTAAAATCTTCTTTCAAAGAAATGAGGAATCTGTGCAAAATGCAAATTGTACTGAAATCTACCTCTTCCCAACTTCCTTCTACCACCATTTCCCTACATAGGTTTCAGACATCTTCCAGGAAGGAGAAAGGTCCTTCATGGCTCTACCCAACTGCTGTCTCCTCCTTCAACCTGCAAACAGACCCCAACTCTGGATTTGAACCACCCTGAGTTTCCCTTCTTCATACTAATGCCCCTTCGGAAGCAGCAGGAGATGGTGTTGGATACTCTTCCTTCAACTGTTAGCAAACTCACCTCTACATGTCCCTCAAATCTTAGTTCCAGAGTCTCCTTCTCAGAAAATCTTCCCTAAATTTCCAGGTGGTGTTCATCCTACTAGTATGGTCACTCTATACACCACGCACTTCTTTTCTGTCTCCTGTGCTTTACAAACATGCACTTGACATTTGATTGATGTATGTCTCCCTCAGAAGATTCTGTTTTCATGAGAGTAGGAGCTGCATCAATTTTACTCACTATTTATTACAAGAAAATGCCTCCCACAAAGTGGATACAAATAATCACAGACTGAATCAATTGATATATAAATGAATAAAAATCATCAGGCTAGCAAATGGAATTCATATTATATTTCTTCATCAAATATTGATGCTTTGATTATATTGATTATATTTTTCAGTATGTCAACATTGCTAAAGAGAATTAACACAAAATAAATAAAGTAAAATTCCTGTCTTGGGAATATTCACACTTTTTTCTTTTTATTGCTTTTTGGATCACACCCAGCAATGCTCAGGGGTTACTGCTGATTCTGTACTCAGGAATTACCCCTGGAGGTGCTCAGGAGACCATCTGGGAAGCCGGGATTGAACCTGGGTTGGCCACATGCAAGGCAAATGCCCTACATGCTGTACTATCATTTTGGCTCCCATTTTTTATTGCCTTAACTTCTACAAAGCACCAGTTAGTAAATATTTTCAGTTTGGGGGATCAAATGATCTTAGTTGCAACTATTTGACGCCACTCTGTTGCATTAGATATAAAAAGACCTAAGTGAATAAATGGTGCCAGTTTTGATAAGACTTTAAGAATATATATACTTGAATAACTCTGGCTATAATTGGTTGTTGGTTGATTGTATGAACTAGCCATTGCTCTAGAAAAATAAATAAGATGTATTCAAATATATACATAAATAATTTTAATTCATGTAAAACATACTTATCTACCAGTCATATGATGGATCCCTACTATGGGCAATGCACGGGTATAGTTTGGGGCACACAGGATGAAGTGCCTGGACTTGCCTCAGGGAAGCTTGCCACATACAAAAAGAGACTAGCATGCTTATTTTTATAAAAACAGCTTGAAAAGAAGGTAAGAGGAAAGCCTTGTAACACAGTAAAAGAAAAATACTGTGAAAGCTGGGAAGAAGCAGAAATACAGGCATCTGGCTCTCTGAAAGAGTCACTACAGGTAAGCAGCACTTACAAAGTGATGTTTTTGTTATAGAATTACTTTGGGTTAGGCAAAAGACACAGTAAGAGCTGAGACAGGACAGGAGTTCAAGTAAGGTCCAGGTAGGTTTTCTGGTGACTCTTGGACTGAGGAGGAAAGAACAGATTTCAGGTCCACGCAGAGATTCCATCTTTGAGACTGACCTGCTAATTGGTTTAGTCTGTGGTGCTATCTATAGCTTATCCTTTAACTTAGAGATAATGTGAAGACTGTGCAGGTTCTCCATGAACCCAGAGTTGTCCATTTACCAAGGGTAAGGACAGAGATGAAGAATCAACAAAATTTGACCTGTCAGGTAGTTTTATGAACTAAAACATTTATAAATAAAAACCAAAGCTGGGAATAGTATGAAGAAAGGCAAGAAACATAGCTTAGTTTTGTTTATGCTCTTAGTTGAACCAACTTATAATCAAAGTACCCTTGAATAACAATGCTTTTTCTTTCTTTTTTTTTTTTTTGGTCACACCCCACAATGCTCAGGGGTTTCTCCTGGCTCTGTGCTCAGGAATTACTCCTGGCGGTGCTCGAAACCATATGGGATGCCGGGATCGAACCTGGGCCAGCATCGGCTGGCCACGTGCAAGGCAAATGCCCTACCGCTGGGCTATATCTCCGGCCCCAACAATGCTTTTCTATAAATGATTCCATCTACATTGATTCCCGCCTAAAAGGGATCATCTTTCAGATCAGCTCCAAGGGTTAGAGAGCATGCTTTGTGCATGGGGGCTTGGAGTTCAATCCCTGATACTACATGATGCCTCAAGCACTCAGAGAATAACCCCCCCAAACAATACACACACAAAAACAAATAAAAGGGAATATCTCTTTAATGTCTCTTCTATATATGATTTCATCTACCCTTGATCCCAGTCTGAAAGGAAGCATCTTTTGGTCACTGCCTTTAAAAGCAAGGTTTTCTCAGAGAAGACTAGTCTTAAGCTTACTAAGAAGAGCCTGATTTGCAATGTGTTCTTTCCAGGTCTAAAAGAGTTGTTCTGGGGAGGCTGGATTATCAATTTGATTGGCTTAAGGAAAAACTTACTCAGCACCCCAAAATATACAGTGCTTGCTTTGAGCAACAAATCCACTGCTCCAGCAATTATTTCTTATAACAGTCTCTGCTGTGAGTGCTAATGAGCAGTGAAAATGTGGAAGGGAGCAGGCAGGCCCAAGGGGAGCTGGTAAAAGTACAACTGACTCACCATCTCCTGACTCACCCAGACCTCTTGGACCATCCTTTACATCTTGGTTATTTGACAGAGCTCAGTGGGAACCTGCAGCAAGACTCCTCCTTCATAAAGACCTCTTCCAGCTCCCTGATGGGCCAGTCTTCTAGCAGGAAAGTTCTGAGAAAAAGGTGGGGGCTGGGGGCTGAGCTCCAATGCCGGTTTCTAAGATTAATGTCCAGCAGGTTATTTTACTTCTCAAAATTCCTGCTTCACCCTCAGAGTCTCATAGAAGGGGGAAAGCTTACTCATCACCTTCCAGGAGGACTGTATGGGCACACTCTGTGACTAAAGCTACTGAAAATCACACAGGAAGCCAAAGGGGTGTGCTTTTACTGTTATGGCAAACAAATTAAGGGGAGTCAAGCAGAGCCCTGTTCAAAAAAAAAAAAAAAAATACCTCATCTGGAGCAATTCAGAGATCTCCTTGGCGTTGCCAACAATTTATAAATTGAAAACTTTACTGTGTGGCAAGTCAAAGGATACTGCAAAAGAGATGAACACAATGGATTTTTATTGTCAGATAAGTGGGGGGGGGCAAGAAAATGACAAGGAAAGAAGAGTCTTTCCCTTAGGGGAAGGAAAGGGAGACTGGTACAAATGACCTTATCAGTGCTAGCCAGGAAACTCCAGATCTGCTGGCTTAAATTTCCATTTTGGGAGAAGCTTAAACTGCATTTAGATTAGGTACTGGTGGAACCTAGCTTAAGGGACTCCATTTTGCTCTCTTTTATCTCTTTTTTATCTCTTCCCCCTCTCTCCCTTCCCCTCTCCTATCTCCTTTTTACCCCTCCTCTTTTCTCAATTCTCAAGTTCCATGGTCCCAAAGGTGAGCAAGTCACTCAACCCGGACAAGCATTTGTATTTCAGCTCTGATATAAAACAGTTTCTAAAAGCATGGGAAATAACTTTGGAAATGGTGAACACTCATTTGGGCCTATGGAAAACATGATTGTCCAAAGAACACGGAGGGCCAGGGAGAAAGTTCAAAGAGTTGGCACACATGTTTTTGATATTCAGGAGTCCTGGATTTGATCCTAGAACTGTCTGCTTCCCTGAGCACTGTTGTAAGTGATACCTAAGTACCAATGTAGAAACAGCCACCCAGCACTGCCAGGTGTGAGCCTCCCTGTCGGGGCGCTCGGCGGGGTCCCGACAGTGCCGGGAAGCGAAGTTCCCTTCTACCTCGAAGCCGGGCGAGGAATGGATGAACACTCAGAAATCCGATGAGGTTTTAAAAAGCTTTACTTATCACAGGTTCAGGCATACAAATCAGCAAAAGGAAAAACCCGATGCTTAGGATTCCAGGCTAGAACCCCAGCCACGTGTAGGCCAAGATGGCGACCACCACGTGTGAAACTTCCAAGGGGAATAATCGCTCACAAGGCGAGATCCCATCGGGAAGAAGAAACCCGGGAGAGCGGGAACCGGCAAGTTTATACCCCCCGCAACTCAGACCTTCCTCCCATTGTTATGGAAAGCAGGGAGGGTCCAATGCCCTCAGGTAACCCCTCCCTGCATCTCACCTAGGGCCTTTACTGTGCTAATGTTTTGAGCCGGGAATGCCTTTGAAATGTAGAGAAGGGGGTTTCTGAGATGGCATGTCACTGTACCAAAGACCAACACCAATGCCAGTTAAATATTTCTCCAAGCCTTCACAAGTCTCCTCTACTTCATTGTAGTTTTATATTTTATCAGGGAGCCATGCTTGTTTGTTTGGAAGCAAACAGCATTTCTCTCTGGTCTAATTACTTAGGTGTCCTTACGTGGCCAGGCTAATATGCTGGTAAGATCTAGCTAGTCCCACGATGATTGTGATAGCATGGGAGAATATTTATACCAGCTAGTACAGCATACATGGTCGGATAAACTGCCACATTTAGACTACCCCCTTATCTACGGAGTGATTTGCGGGAGGCAATCCAGAGCAGATGCAGTGGCCCTTAGGAGTCCTGCAACACCTCCCAAATAGATAAATATGATCAAAGAATGTGGGATTTAGAAAGATACTAAAATTCACCTTCCTAACCTTAGATCACTCATGTGGACTCTCAGAATCTCCATTTCTTCTTCTGTACAATGGCAAAGAGTGTTTTTTTGGTTTTTTTTTTTTTTTGGGGGTGTCACACCCAGCAATGCTCAGGGGAGTTTTAATCTTGACTGTGACAAGGATTCAGTGACATGACATTGATGCATGGTAGGGCTTTGTAAAATAGTAAAGAACAGATATATGAGCTTCAGGTGCCCCCAGAAAAGCATTTGATAAATCGCTGGATTAGTTCTGTTTTTATTTCCAAATTGATAGGATTTGTTATTATTAGTTCAAACTCTATGGTTTATAATACTACTGTTAAAAATGATTTCTTACACACAGGATTCCAACACCACACACATCACCAGTGTGTTTTGAGAAAAGTGCAGAATAGGGAGCGGGTACAATAGCATTAGACACTGGGGAGATTATAAAAAATTATATTTCTCGGGGGCTGGAGCTATAGCCCAGAGGGTTGGGCATTTGCTTTGCACGCGCCGACCATGCCGACCCAGGTTCAATCCCCGTCATCCCATATGGTACCCCGAGCACTGCCAGGAGTGATTCCTGAATGCAGAACCAGGAGTAACCCCTGAGCATCACCGGGTATGACCCAAAAAAAAAAATATTATATTTCTCTAAGTAAATTAGCTCTTGGAGGCTGGGCACACCAGCAGTGCTCATGGCTTACCCTGGCTCTGCACTCAGGGATCAGTCCTGTTGCTGCTGAGTCCCTATGGGATGCTGCGGATTGGCTTCATGCAAAGTAAGTGCCCTACCAGCTGCACTATCGCTGTGGACCAATCTTTAATGGAGAAATGTGGAGAAAACTCAGCTAAAGCTGAGAGGTCAACTATCTCACTTTCCAAAAAGAAAGCAATTTTTCTCAGATTAAGTCTGAGCTCTGCCAGACATGGTTCATTTGATATTGGAGCTTTGAAAAGACCTCAGTTACAGCATAAAGATGAAATTTATCTCAAAAAAGAGAGAAGAAAAATCAACTTACTTCTGCCAGCAACATATGCATTCTGAAACTCCAAGAACTGCAAATGTTTTTGGATAGTACACCGTGCAAAAGACAGACTTGAAGTAAACTAGATGTTGAGCACGACTTTGCAGCTGAAGTTATAGCCACCTAATTTCAATGTATGGAGATCATGCATGACCAGGAACACATTGCTCAATCTCTCCAAGTCTTTTTCCCCTCAACTATAAGACAAAAGTGATAGTATTACTCTCTCCCTCTCCCGTGAGGGAAGGCCATGACATGACCATGTCACGTCAGCCATGCTCTCAAGAGAGTGGTAATGGAGTCTTGGTTGAAAACAAAAATTCCCAAAGACTAGATGAAATTATGAATGAGAGATCTAAATCAAAGTTTCCAGCTCATTCAAAATAATAAACATCATTAGTGTTTCTTGGATTACAACATTAATGTATAACTGAAAAGATAACAGACATGAGCCAATTGTGAAGCTAATCTTTTATTTTTTTTTCTCTTCTCATTTTTAAACCTGTTAGTGTTATTTTACTTTTCAAAGGTGATAGTGCACACACCATATTCATGAAGAAACAGAGAAGAGGAAAGAGAGAGATACAAGGACAAAGAGACAGAGACCAAGAAAAGATTGGGCTTTTCAGATGTTTGCTCCATGTTTTCTTGATTCTCTTGAGACAATAAATATTCATTGTTGCTTTTAGATGTCACAAATTTCTCTTTACACACAACGTATATGTCACTCCCTTGAGCTAGACGCTTGGGTTTTGATATGGCCAAATTCATCAACATCAGATTTATAATCATAGATCTCATTTAAGATCTCTCTGTGTACTCTGAGATCACAAAAACACTCCTGTACTTTCTCCTGGAATTCTCAAATAGGGACAGATTGAGTGTCTAACACTCCCCCTGCTATTGGGTGACACGCCCTATTGAGCTCTAGACTCCTGCTACATTTAGCATATGTTAAGAGCTGCTCCCTGCCTTTAGGGAATCTCTGGAGCAGAAGCAATGGGAGTTTGGGCAGAATGGGATTGACTTTATAATTTTATGTGGCAAAAATATCCTTATTATGAATCTTGCTTGCTCCAGTTTAATACTCTTCCTATCCCCATGGGTCTCCACGAGGGACAGACATGTAGATATTCTGTACTTTTCCACGTTGGATCAACCATATTGTAATCAGTTCTCCTAGTTCAAAGAGACTTGCTGGTGTACCTCCGGGCAAACTGATGTCTCTGATTCTAAAGGTAATGCCAAAGTGAATTATTCTCATGAATTTCAGACCTTAGTGGGATCTAGATCTGGAACGAGCTGGCTTTTTATTAATGGAAAGAAGTATAAATGTCATTCTCTATAAATTATATTCTGAACTGCTTTCTGGTTCTGAGATGCAGCCCCTCCCTGCTATGCTAGGGAGATTGTACCTCAAGGAGTCAGCTCTGGCATTTGTGAAACTTGTGCCAAAGGGCCCACCTGAAAATCTGCATTTCAATATGGTCACTTACCTAGTTTTCTATCTAGATAGCCAAGTCCATGATGGGCTGAGCTGGAAGTTTTGGTCGGGCTTCTAGCTATAAAATAAGCTAGGAGAAAGGAGAAAGGGTTTTTGGCCATGTTGGCTCGTCTTTGCTCTCTGCCTCCTATCTCATTCTCTTCCCTGTTGGGTCTTAGCGTGTGCTAGCAGCCATCTTGGCCTAGGATTCTAAACCTACACATGGTCAGGGCCCAGCTAGGAACCTAAAGTCTGGGGTTTTCCTATTGTTGAATTGTATACCAGAACAGATGTGAATTAAGCCTTTTGAAACTTCCCTGGGTTCTCACATCTTTTTCTGTCTGCCAGCCACCAATCCCCTGGGGCAGAAGGGAATCCCTAGACTCTGCTTCTGGATTTTATCAGGGAACCCAGCCTTCTCTGACACCCTGCTCTTTTCTCTTTTGTATGTCCTATTTGTGTGATTCCTGTTTCACATTTTTCATTAGTCATCAATGTATCTTTTCTCCTTAAAATACCACCATCTACTCTCAACTTTTCTTAGAATTGAAGAAATAAATATATTTGGATAGTATTTGGCTGAATAAAATTAAACACATGTGTAATAAAATTAGATATGCTCACAGAATATGATTAAGCATTCATCATAAGCACATAAGATATTTCTTAAAGGATATATTTGCTTTTTTTTTTTTTTTTTTTTTTTTTTTTTTTTTTTTTTTTAAATTCTTTTTTTTTAAGCTTTATTTATTTATTTATTTATTTATTTATTTATTTATTTATTTATTTATTTATTTGCTTTTTGGGTCACACCCGGCAATGCTCAGGGGTTACTCCTGGCTCTGCACTCAGGAATTACTCCTGGCGGTGCTCGGGGGACCATATGGGACGCCAGGGATCGAACCAGCGCCGACACAGGCCAGCCGTGTGCAAGGCAAACGCCCTACCCGCTGGGCTATCGCTCCGGCCCCGGATATATTTGCTTTTAATGGTACCTTTTAATGTAGTGTTATAGCACACAGCTGAGCAGATATTGAAGAAAACTGCAGAGCTGTCTCCTGTGCACAGCAGACCCAAGTTTGACACCTGACTCTGTCAATTACTTTATAATGTTAAGTTACTTAATTTCTCTGTGTGACATTTGTAAACAATAATAAGTAATGTAAATAATGATACAGAATATGTTGAAAAGAATACTGATAGGGATAATTGCTATCTAGAATCTGTTGGTTAGAAAAGGTTATATTATACTTAGAACATAAACTAATGCTGAAATTTCAACAGCCAAGCAAAAGAGATGCTTACACTTCCCACACAGAGAAACATATTCAACGTGGGTTAGCTATAGTAACAATTAGGGTACATGACTTCGATGAGATGAGTAGCCTAGATGAGGATTTTCAAGTATGTGCACTCTGAGCACCCTACAGAATTCAACCAGAGAGACAAGACTTGCATTTCCAGCAGGAAGCATTATTGCTTTATTGCCCAGCAGGAGAAAAGGAAGAACTTCCTTCTTCCCCATTAAAAATTCTCTAATTGAGAGAATGGCAAAACCTAACACAGAGAACATCACCACACTTTCAGCTCTGTTTCTTCCCAGGTACTCCTTATTTATAATAGCCAGCACTGTGACAATCCTGTTCCACTGCCACTTGAGGACAGTGACAAGAAACATGGTGGTGGATCAAAAAAAGCACTTTAATTGGCAACAAGGCAGGCAGTTTGGAAGATGGTGGACTCATGTCCTCAAAAGTGTCCACCTTGCCTGCACTGTTACAAGAAGCTTTTATAGGAAAAAAGAGCAATCACATGTTTATTAGAAATGTGATTTTCCAGTGGAGTGGGAGCCAGAATAAATAAACTCACTTCTGGACTATTCTCTGAAGTATGTACCCTCTTGTTGCGGAGTTGCTGGGGTTCCCAACAGTATCAGGACAGAAGTTCTCTTCTACCTCCGAGGCCGCCAGGGAACAGATGAAAACTCATGAGTTTAGCACAGTTCCAAATGTACAACAAACTCTTCCACCGCAATCCAATATAATGGAAGACCTCTAGTTCTGATCAGAACTTAGACCATACACGGAGCCCAAGTCTCCAACCAAAGAGGATTCCACCAGAGAGGAGTCCCACCAAAGAGGAGACAGCACCTCAAGTCAGTTCCTTATATACACAAAAGTAATCCTAACTGTTGACAGGGAGGATCCTGTCAACAAAGATTAACTCAACAGCTTCTAGATAGTAGAAGAGTGTAGAAGGGTGGTGCCACAGGTCTAAATAAATATTATGCCAAGGACTAACCCCTTCTTCCAAGATTATCTCTTATGTAAAACATTGGAGAGAGGGGGGGCTGGTATAAAGTAATAAATTTTAATTTCATGGGCTTCATGTAATCTATATGGTACTCACTAGGTTCTTCTTATTTATTATTTCTGCACCAGGGTGATTCTGAGTATTTTGTTCTTTGTATACTGAAAGGGTCACACTTGCCTGCATGAGAGCAAACTAGTATGATCCTTCCTATAATCTTAAAAAATAGTCTCAACATAGTCAGGGTGTGGGGCAAAGCTGCTACTTGCTCTCCCTGTGCCCAGCCGCCACGAGGTGCCTGGGAGGGAAGGCGGGTTCTAGCCCCTGTCCTGCCACCCCAGAAGAGCCTCTCAACAAGCCAGACGACTCCCTCACTCCATGAGAGCCTCCATTTTCCACATCCGGACTTCCCCCTCGTCAGAACTCCACCCAGCAAACCAGCCTATCACAGCCTGGCTTGCGCGGCTGCAAGCGGCTGTGCGGTTCATCAATAAATCCTGGATTTAGAGAAGAGTATGCTACCCACATGACAGAGCCTGGCAAGCTACCCGTGTCATATTTGATATGCCAAATACAAGTAACAAATATAGACCTCATTCCCATGACCTAATGGAATGGTTTGAGGCTCTTTATGTTCCTGGAGCAAGCAGGTGCCCTTTGGGCTCTACTTGCAGGAGACAGGACATATGGAGATGTTACTGGTGCCCGCTCGAGCAAATCAATGATGAATGGGAAGAAAGTGATACAGTGATACAGTGATATTCAGGGTGGCAGTCTCCTGGTAAATTCTAACTGTACCATACTGGGTGCAGTGGGTATAAAGAGGAACTGTGCCCAATCTAGATAACACAGAAGTCTTATAATAAGTCAGAAGTTACTCATTCAGAGTCAAGGTGACTTCTGTAACTGCCACACCCTCCATCAGTGTTTACACAAAAAGAGAGATCTCATTAGTATGAACCCTGCTTTAAGAACATGTAAATAAATTAAGATGTGAGTGGATAAAACAACAAAGCTCCCAAGCTAGCTAGGCCTGTCATCCAACACCCTCTTAACAATAAAGCAAAACAAAGTAATGGGTAGGCTTTTTGGGGCTAAGGGTAAACTTAGGTTTTATCACTAAGCAAGGGTGGAAGGGTAAGACAAGAACAAGTTTTCTGGTTCCTAATATTAAATTCCACTATCAATCTCTATGCGCTTGCTCAAAGGCCTTCTGAGACTGATAAAAGAACTTTTTTTTTATCCTGAGGAAATGCTCTACTATTTCACCATCCTCGAGTTTTGAGGTTACTACTAGAGTATCCCATCCGCACAGCAGAGTATGGCAAGCTACCCATGTCCTATTTCACATGCCAAATACCAGTAACAATTATAGACCTCATTCCCATGACCTGATGGAATGGTTTGAGGCTCTTTATGTTCCTGGAGCAGGATGATGCCCTTGGGCTATCTTGCATGTGACAGGACATATGGAGATGTTACTAGTGCCCATTTGAGCAAATTGATGATCTACAGGAAGACAGTGTTACAGTGATACAGTTATTTCACCATGAGACACCAACCTTCAAATTGTCTTATTTCCAAATTACCATAGTTTTGCCACTGAGATAGCTATCTGCTTTGGGTTTGAGGTCAATACTACACATGGTCACTTGGACACTCAGGTTGAAGGAAGCTCCTCATCTCACATCTGTGTGTGTTAACCCTCATAGATGAATATAAAAGGTGAGAGAACTTCTCAGATTCTTCTCAGGATGAAACTATTCAGGCCCTTAGACTAATTCAAGAGAGTTAATGGCTGGCAACTTTCCGTTGTTCCACTAACCTTGAGAAAAGGGAAGTACCACATCCAAGATTGTATCTCTTCCCCAGAGCTTGCTGCATTGAATGAATGGCTGATGTGAGATTAATAAAGATTCAGGGCCCAGGTTTCAGGTGAGCACTAGTCTGAAGGGACGAAACTCATTCCCACATTCAACAAAGGATTGTTCAAGACTTCTGTTGCAACACTATTTCACAGCTTTGTTCCTGAGTATGCCTGCCAAAGAAGTGTCTACAGGCTCATCCTTGCCTCAGAGACTGTCTCCTTGGGAAATATGCTTAAAAGGCTTAGCATTGGTAGGCATAAGCCAAAATAACATGAGATTTGGCAGATGGATCAACTACATGTTGGTTAATAAGGAAAACCCAATCACTTGTGGTAGGTAAATTACCACTATCTCCTGGCTTGCTGCAGTGGTTCTATTTTTAAAACTTCCACTGATGATGAAATTGAATGAAATAGCAGTGTCCAAAGATCCACTAGAAGTTAACTAAGAAGTATGAGAAGTTTGGGGAAAATGATCATTTAGAAGAAATACAGAGTTGAGTCACTTTCACTGGGTGTTATCAAATGCATTGTAGAAGACAATGAATATCTGAGGATGGTTCACCTCTAATTTAAGATGAATTGTGAACCCCAAAGGGTTAACTTGGCTGCACAGGAAAAAAAGGCTCTTATCTCTTGCAGCCAGAGAGCAGAAAAAGCTGAAGATCAGACTAGAGCAGAATTATAAGGGTTGGAGAGCTATAGCAAAGGCTGAATTTTCAACTGCTGCAAGTCAGGTGTAGTAAGGTCAGGGACCTAATTGGGAAAAGTGCAATCTAAAGCCTGGAATTGGGACGACGAATCAATGCACTTGAAAACCTTGAGTCCCCAGATTTCCCTGAACCACTTGAACCTAGAGAAGTGCCCAGAAGCGGTGTCTCTGCTACAGCACATCAACATATCTTCAGATGCCTTTTTTTCCAATTCTACCAGACAAAACACTCTGAAGCAGCCGAAGTTCATATGCTATAAAAGACAGTGCAGATAGTTACAATTTATTATGGTTCAATTTGTGCTTTTCACCTTCTGATGGTGCAAAAAAAAGATAAGCATTCTCTCAAAAAGTGTACTTTAAAGTGTGAATTTAGTATTTTCTCAGGCAATAGGATGCTATCTTGGAATGCTGGTCAGTGACTATATCTCAAAGTGTCCATTTCATCTTGGAATCACCTGGGTAAGTAACCTGTACTCTATATTGTACAATATAGCACACTAGATCACTTTCTAACACTTATTCTCCAGCCACAGCAGGAGAACAATGGAGTGAGCCCCTTTTGCTGAAGCATCTTCAACATCCAGCAATTAATTTTAGTTCAATATTCCAAATGCTGCTCAGGTCCAATGTATCTTTATCTGTGCATATTAATGGTGGGATTGGTTTTTCATATTTAGTATAGCATTCAATAAATCAGATGAAATATTCAACAGCTCATAGGCACTAATTTAGACCTTTTGCCTAACTGCAGGCTAATGTAAATTCTGGGAATATTTAAGGAAGGCAGGCTAAGCTTTGATATTTACCACAAGAGCTATATTAAAAGTATTTTTTAGTTTATCATATTTTTTTGTATTATAATGGTGTGGGTTTTTGTAACGCCATTGTAAGTCCAGAAATGTCTAGTTATATATTTCTTAGGACCGTATAGACTCACTTACCCTGTTCTAATAAAGTCTGAAGGGTTCCAGACCATCTAGACATTATTGAGAACATCATCTTGCAAAAGCAAGACAGAGGCATTTGTAAATATGAGATCAAAGGAGTCCAGCAATAGTGAATATTTTAGGAATCACAGAATATGTAAATACATTCCTTCTGAGTCAAAAACAGTAAACGATAGTGTAAGTTCATACCTCTATCCCTAAGAAGAAAGAATTCAGAGATGAAGTATTTCCATTTCAGCTGTCAAGAAAAGACCCAGGGGTTGGATTTTTAAAGACAATATAGTCTATGGTTTGCTCCCATGCAAGCAAGCTGGCTTCTGGAAAGGATTCAGCACAATCGACCATATCCACACGGTGGTAATCAAGCTCATTGAGGTTTGTAGGGAGTACAAGATGCCGCTCTGTCTCACGTTCATTGATTTAAAGAAAGCCTTTGATTCTGTGGAGACTGAAGCAGTCATCAAAGCCCTCGCCAAAAAGGGTGTTCAAACCCAATACATCAAGATCCTTCATGAGCTGTATTACGGATTCACCACCAGGATCTCACCATTCTACAAGGAAGTGATCATTGATGTCAAAAGAGGGGTTTTGACAGGGTGATACCATTTCACCAAAACTCTTCAGTGCCACCTTCAAGAACATCATGTGACAATTAGAATGGGAAAGAATGGGAGTGAAGATAGATGGTCGGCAACTACACCACCTCCGCTTTGCTAATGACATCATTCTAATAACACCAAACATTAGCCAAGCAGCACAAATGCTGGATGACTTCGACCAAGAATGTGGAAAGATAGGTCTACAGCTGAATCTAAAGAAAACCATGTTTATGAAGAATGAACTACTTCCAGAGGCCCCATTCTCTCTCAATGGAACAGACATCTCTGAATGCAGCAGTTATGTGTACCTAGGTCGAGAAGTCAACAAGATGAACGACCTAAAACCTGAGCTGCACAGGAGGAAGAGAGAGGCATGGAATGCCTTCAAAGGCATCAAAGAAATAGCTAAAAGGAAAAAGAACCTCCAGCTCCGGGCACATCTCTTTCGACTCCACCTTTCTCTCTGCATTAACATATGCCTCAGAGACCTGGGCCCTACCAAAGCAGGATGAGAATGCTATTCGGGTCTCCACAAAGAGGAATTGAAAGAGCTATGCTTGGAATATCACGCCTCACTCAAGTGAGAGAAGGAATCAGGAGTTCCGACCTCCGTTGCTATTCCAGAATCAGGGATGCTGTCTCGTTTGCCAAGGCATCAAAAAAATCAGATGGGCTGGACATGTAATGTGATTTGGAGACAACCACTGGACTGGAGCCATTACCAACTGGATCCCATGGGATGTCAAAAGATCATGTGGCCGCCCACCTACAAGATAGTCAGATTTCCTTGTCAAGACCCTGAAGGAACAATTTGAGGCCCTTCATGTTCCTGAATCAACCAGATGCCATTGGGCTACATTGGTATGTGATAGGGTCCAGTGGAAATGTTACTGGCGCCCGCTTGAGCAAATTCATGAATAACGGGATTCAAGTGATCAAGTGAAGTGATCAAGTGATAGTCTATGGTTATTGGCTGGTGAGGGGGATCAACATGCAAAGTAGGTAGTAAAACAACCCATCTTGTACAAAAAGGAAGAGGTTTGGCCTTTGTCCTTGGAACGTGATCTCGCTTTGGAGGTGGGGGTTGGGGCTTCGCCAGCCAGAGAGAAAAGATTTGATTTCACATGGAGGCTGGCCACCAGTTAGGGTAAAGGCTAACTGTGCCAGGAAGATCCACAATGTGATTTTGAATGAAAACTCTCCATACATTTTTAATTAACTGGAGACTGAGATCAAATACCTGCAATCTGTCAATCTTACGCATTTAGTGAAAATATAAAAATGTTGTAGTCTGAGGTATGACTGACATCTTTGTTGGCAGCCTCTAAGCCAACAGCAATGCCAGGAAAGTAATATGCCCTAACTAACTCCTTGGAATTAGGATGACAGAAACTCCAAAAAATAGTGCATCTATAAACTCTTTCCTGTATAGTTTCCCTGGGCTGATTTGAATCTGTATTTTTTCCCCCTGTAATATTTCTTCTTTGTAAGTATGATACTTTCCAGTCAGTTTGGGTTGAGTTCTTCAAGAAAATTATCAAAACTACTTAGATAAACCAATGCCCAACCCTTCCTCCATCATCTCTGCCCCCTCTACATCTTTGTATGTGGAACATACATGGCCACATGATTTCTACAGTGGGACTAACTACAAAGATTCACTCTCAGCATAGCAGGAACACAGCAGAACCATACCAAGCTCAATGAGTGAAAAATATGAACATAGCAGGCTCTACCTTTACTAATCATTTTCATAAACTCTCTGAAAGTGGCATTTGTGACATGTTGAGGCTACTTAATGAGCTCAAAGAAACAATGGCACAGAAAGAGAAACACAAGAAAGTAGGGAAGTGGAAATAATCAACAGAAATTCAGAGTATAATTGGTGACTTTTTTTAAATTTTGATTTTTGGATCATACCTGCCAATGTTCAGGGTTTACTCCTTCCTGACTCTGCACTCAGGAATTACTCCCGGTGGTGGTTGGGGGACTATATGGGATGCTGAGGATCAAACCCAAGTCGGTCGCATGCAAAGCAAAGACCCTACTTGCTCTACACTTGCTATGGCCCCTATAATTGGTCATTTAAAAATAAAAGCAATAGAGGGTCTGAGCAGTTGAATAACAGTAACTGAGGAAAAGATCAAGGAACTCCAAGGTGAGTCATAAGCAGATTCTAGTAAAAACATAAGACAAACAAATTGGAAAGGGAATGGACAGCATACCAGAGATCTATGGGATAAAGTCATAAGGAACAATATGAGAGTCACCGGAGTTCCCAAAGAACAGGAAGATAAATTTGATGAATTAGTTAGAAAAATCATAGTGAGGAATTTCTCAGAGTTTAGGAGGGTAGTCACTGAGATCCATGAAGCCAGAAAGTCCCAGAGAAATAGATCCAAGTAAAAGGCACATTATAATCAGAATGACAAAAGCCAAAGATAGAAAATATTACAAGCAGCAAAATCAAAATAGAGAATTTACACAAAGGAAAGCTTGTCATTCACAGCAGACCTACCAAAAGAGAGTTCCTAGGACAGAGAAAAATCATGGAATATTGTCGGGGCGCTCCGCCGGGGTCCCCGACAGTGCCGGGAAGCGAGTTCCCTTTTACCTCCGAAGCAGGCGAGGAATGGATGAACACTCAGAAATCCGATGCGATTTTTAAAAAGACTTTACTTATCACAGGTTCAGGCATACAAATTAGCAAAAAGGAAAAACCCGATGCTTAGGATTCCAGGCTAGAACCCCAGCCACGTGTAGGCCAAGATGGCGACCACCACGTGTGAAACTTCCAAGGGGAATAATCGCTAACAAGGCGAGATCCCACTGGGAAGAAGAAGCCCGGGAGAGCGGGAACCGGCAAGTTTATACCCCCCCCACTACCCCCCAACTCAGACCTTCCTCCCATTGTTATGGAAAGCAGGGAGGGTCCAATGCCCTCAGGTAACCCCTCCCTGCATCTCACCTAGGGCCTTTACTGTGCTAATGTTTTGAGCCGGGAAGGGAAGGCCTTTGAAATGTATAGAAGGGGGTTTCTGAGATGGCATGTCACTGTACCAAGGACCAACACCAATGCCAGTTAAATATTTCTCCAAGCCTTCACAAGTCTCCTCTACTTCATTGTAGTTTTATATTTTATCAGGGAGCCATGCTTGTTTGTTTGGAAGCAAACAGCATTTCTCTCTGGTCTAATTACTTAGGTGTCCTTACGTGGCCAGGCTAATATGCTGGTAAGATCTAGCTAGTCCCACGATGATTGTGATAGCATGGGAGAATATTTATACCAGTTAGTACAGCATACATGGTCAGATAAACTGCCACATTTAGACTACCCCCTTATCTACGGAGTGATTTTCGGGAGGCAATTCAGAGCAGATGCAGCGGCCCTTAGGAGTCCTGCAACAGAATATAGCAAAAAAAGCACAAAATATAGAAAAGAACACCTTACCAAGAATATTCTATCCAGTTAGATTATCATTCAGATTTGAAGAAACAATACAGAGCTTCAGGAGCAGAAACAGTATAGTGAATTCATTATCTTAAAATGAATTTTAAAGGAATATTAAAGGAGCTTCTTTAAAAGACCAACTTATCCACTCTGTGCCACTGAATACGGCATTTACTCGTGGAGCTACGTTTGCCCTCCTCAAGATTAAGAACATCTGTTTATTAGTACCTTGCTAAGGAATTTTATACTTTTTTAAAAATGAAATTTTCCTTACATTAAATGGTCTATATCTATTCTGGTAATTTTTATCTATAGATATGTTTATAATCTTAAGCTTATTAATGAAGATCAAGCATAATCAATAATACTTTCTAACATAAATCTTAGGATATGAAACACTTTTACTTTTTATAGTCCTATTCAGATTCAGATTTTCCCTAAAAAATACTCTTTCTTTTTTTGGAGGAGGGGCACCCAGTGGTATTTAGAGCTTACTCCTGTCTCTGTACTCAGGGATAGCTCCTATCAGAGCTCAGAGAACCATATCAGATGCTGGGGATCAAATCCAGGTCTGCTGTTTACAAAGTAAGCATCCTATAATCTGTACTATCTCTCTATACCATCCCTTGACGTTTTCTTAATTCCTCCCTTCCTCGCCCTTACTAAATTATATATTTGTAGGTTTTACCTATTTCATGTTAATTTTAAGATATACAAGCAAAGAATTGTTTAAACTATTAAGCATTTTAAATTTATATAAACAAAGAGAAAGTTTTGTTTTGTGTTTATATTAATTTTTTTTTTTTTTTTTGCTTTTGGGTTACACCCGGCGATGCTCAGGGGTTACTCTTGGCTCTGTACTTTGGAATTACTCCTGCCGGTGCTGGGGCAACCATATGGGATGCTGGGGATCGAACCCGGGCCGGCATGGGCCGGCGGCGTGCAAGGCAAACACCCTACACGTTGGACTATCACTCCAGCCCCTGTATTTACAATAATTTTAAACCTCACTGTCGCCACTTGCCACAGCTGTGCTGCGCTGCCCGCATGGCCAGTCCCGGCCACGCCGGGGTCCCCCGCCTTGCCCAGTTGCGCTGTTAGGCGCTATTGTCCGCACGCTCCTTGCGAGTTATGGCCGCGCAACTGCTGCCCGCATGGCTGTTCCCACCGTGGGACCCAAGTCAGGGCTCTGCTCACTGCCCAGATCCCACCTCTGCCATCGCTGCTGCCTAACCGCTTCAGAATGGGAAGGAATGGGAGTGAGGATAGACAGTCGGCAAATAAACCACCTCCGCCTTGCTGATGACATCATCCTAATAACACCAAACATTAGCCAAGCCGCACAAATGCTGGCTGACTTCAACCGAGAATGTGGAAAGATAGGTCTACAGCTGAATCTCAACAAAACTATGTTTATGAAAAATGAACTAGTTCCAGAGGCCCAATTCACTCTCAATGGAACAGACATCTCTGAATGCAGCAGTTATGTGTACGTAGGTCGAGAAGTCAACAAGATGAACGACCTAAATCCTGAGCTGCATAGGAAGAAGAGAGCAGCATGGAATGCCTTCAAAGGCATTGAAGAAATAGCTAAAAGGACAAAGAACCCCCGCTCTGGGCACATCTCTTGTATTCCACCGTTCTCCCTGCATTAACATACGCCTCAGAGGAGCCAGAGCGATAGCCCATCGGGTAGGGCATTTGCCTTGCATGCGGCCGGCCTGTGCCGCCCGGGTTCGATCCCTGGCATTCCCATATGGTCCCCGAGCACCGCCAGGAGTAATTCCTGAGTGCAGAGCCAGAGCCAGGAATAACCCCTGAGCATTGCCGGGTGTGACCCAAAAAGCAAAAAAACAAAAAAAAAAAAACATATGCCTCAGAGACCTGGGCCCTACAAAAGCAGGACGAGAAAGCTATTCGGGTCTCCCAGAGAGGAATCAAAAGAGCTATGCTTGGAATATCATACCTCACTCAACTGAAAGAAGGAATCCGGAGCTCCAACCTCTGTCGCTGTTCCAGAGTCAGGGAAGCTGTCTCGTTTGCCAAGGCATCGAAAATCAGATGGGCTGGACATGTAATGCGATTTGGAGATGACCACTGGACTAGAGCCGTTATGACTGGATCCCATGGGATGTCAAAAGATCATGTGGCCGCCCACCTACAAGATGGTCAGACTTCCTTGTCAAGACCCTGAAGGAACGTTTTGAGGCTCTTTGTATTCCTGAAGCAACCAGATGCCATTGGGCTACACTGGCACATGATAAGGTCAAATGGAAATATTACTGGCGTCCCACTCTAGCAAATCAACGAATCATGGGATGTCAAGTGATCAAGTGATCAACTGGTTAATTTTAAACAAATTTTATTGAGATACCAGGATTTACAATACTGTTAGTCATGCTTTTAATGATACATCATTCCAATGCCACATCCACTACTAGAGAGCCCACTGCTTCCACCACTGGCCCTCACACCCAGTTCCCACGAAAGCTCATTTCTATAGATAAAAGAGAGTGTTGGGATGGAGACTGTAAAGGCTTTTTCTTAACTTATTACTGATGTAAAATTTTGTAGAAATTTAGAGTTTAGCTTTAAACTTGCCACCCCCCCACACACGATTCTCTTTTCGTATGTGGGATACAGAGAAGCATGGTAAGGGAACAACTATGGGTAAAGTCTTTGGAAATGTATAATTTGCCTGTAGAACTGTACTTACATGGAGTGGGGCTGGTTAGGACGGATCTCTGAGACACTCAGAAAACTACCAACCATACAGTTGGTGTCAACTATGAGACAAGTCTGCTAGGGTTGGGGGAAATAGGTTTGGCTATTTCTCTAACTTTAAATTGGCCTAAACTCCCCTCATGGAGTAATTGGGCATGGTCCAATGGGAGAACCACAATGTAGATCCCTTAAGATTCTGGAATAAGGCCATGCCATCTGCATTGGAGAATTATGCACTATGTGGGGGGCTGGCGAGAGGGGCAGTTTCTAGGATGCTACTGGACCTTAGAGACTGAGCATCTGAGCATGAGAATCACGTGATTTTGCAGCCAGAACTGTCTATGATAAACTGGCCCTGGCAAACACCCCAAATCCTAAGGCAGGTAGCCCCAAACTAATCCACTGTTTGAAATAGTACATCTGGACTCAGGCAGATGCTCACTTGACAACATGGAGAACAAGAGCTACATGAGTAAGTAGTCCAGACTCCCACCGTGACTGTGCAACTTCCACTGTTGCAATATTATGTCATCTCAACCCATAACTAAGTATCTCAGTAGTGACCCTAAAAATCAACTAGTAGTAAAACAAAAGATCTTAAAGACCAAAACTCAGTTTATAAATGTGTTGATTCAATGTGTAAAAACAAACCAAAAAATAGACTTCTATTGTTCTCAAAAACATCAGTGAGCTAAAAATCCTTCCAATGGACTAACATTCTGGTGATTTATCTGAAAATCCATCTTGTATTGTAAAAAAATTATTTAGACTCCTGGATACTTGTGGATGATTGCACTGATTCCTTAGGGGCCCAGAGTAAAAGATAGAAGAGTAGAGAGAAGAATGTCTTAGAAAATATGGTTGATGGATGTTTGTGAACATCTACAATGTGAACGGCATCTACTGAATAAGTAGATAAGAGAGGAAAAAAACACTTAGCTGACAGAATAAAGATGGGTGTCAGAGAGATCTGAGGACGCATCACTACTGACCTAGAAGATGGAAGACAGAGCCATTAGCCAACACATGCAGCTTCCAGATGTTGGAATTGTCAAGGAAACACACCTTCCCTAGTGCCTTCAGAAAGAGCATAATCTTTCTGACACCTTTGAGTCTAGCTTTATTAAGAATAGCTGCATAAAGTGAACATAAAGTTCTCTGTGAGCAATAAATTACTCAAAATTCACAAGGTATGTGCTGTATAATAATACAAGGCTATTCAAAGTAGATGCTTGACAACATTTAATGGTAAGTAAATGAATGAATTAAAGCTTCAGGTTCATGATTCTACACAATAATAAATTTAACATGAGCTCTTTTTTTAACATTTTATTATACCACCGTGAGATATACAATTACGACGTTGTTCACGCTTGGGGTTTCAGTCACAAAGTGTTCCAGCACCCCGCCCTCCACCAGTGCCACTCAATCACCACCCATGTCCCCAATTCCCTCCCCTCCCACATCCTGCCTAAATGACAGGTTCTTTATCTCCTGTCTCCCTCCCTCTCTCTCTCCTCCTTCTCCCACACATTGTGGGTTGCACTACGTACACTTAGAAGCCATCATTTGCATTTTTTGTCTGTATTTAATGCTCAGTTCTATGTTGGTATTAGACCTTTAGACATTTATTCACACATGTTCCCTTCTCTATCTAACCATCCCTCTGACTCCCACGCGCTTGTGGTAATTTCCACTTTTGGTAAGATCACCTGGTATATTTATGTCATGCAAATAAATGCAGTCATTCTATGACATGAGCTCTTTTTTGTCTTTGAGATGATGGTCCTCTATCCTGATAATTCTAGAAAATTTTGACTCATCCAAAGCAAAGTGATTTCTATTGCAAAACCCTGTCCATTCACAAAACATTAAACTTCTAAGCATGTTTTTTTTTTGAGCCAGGCAATAGTACAAGAGGTAGGGCATTTGCCTTACACATGACTGACCTGGGTGTGATCCCTGGCATCCCATATAGTTTTCCAGCACTACAGGTAGTAATTCCTGAGTACAGATCTAGGAGTAACCCCTGAGCATCACTAGATGTGACCCAGAAAGCCAAACCAAAAATGTTTCTTTCATTGTTGTAAATATCTCCTCCACTGTTGGATGACAGGCCTAGGTAGCTTGGGAGCTTTGCTATTTCATCTATCCACTCACAGTTTGTTTATTCATTCATTCATTCATTTGTCTGTTTATTTATTTATTCATTTATTTATTTTTGCTTTTTGGGTCACACCCAGCAATGCTCAGGGGTTACTCCTGGCTCTGCACTCAGGAATTACTCTTGGAGGTGCTCAGGGAACCATATGGGATGCCAGGATCTAACCCTGGTCAGCTGTGTGCAAGGCAAATGCCCTCCCGCTGGACTATTGCTCTGGCCCCACAGTTTAACCTATTTACATGTTCTTAAGCCAGGGTTCATGTAATGAGATTTCTCTTCTGTGTAAACACTGATGGAGGGTGTGGCAGTTACAGAAGTCACCTTGACTCTTAATGAGTAACTTCTGACATATATCTACTATGAATTTTATTTTACCTAGATTGGGCACAGCTCCTCTTTATACCCATTGGTCTCAGTGTGGGACAGTTAGAATTTACCAGGAGACTGCCACCCTGGCTAAGTTGAGACTATCTTTAAGATTATAGGAAGGATCATACTAGTTTGCCCTCAAGGAGGGCAAGTATACACAGAACAAGACACTCAGAATCACCCTGGTGCAGATTATAAATAAGAAGGACCTTGTGGGTACTATCTAGATTACATGAAGCCCATGAAATTAAGATGTATTACTTTATACCAGCCCCCTCTTTCTCTTCAATGTTTTACATAAGAGATAATCTTGGAAGAAGGAATTAGTCCTTGGCATAATCATTTGTTTAGACCTGTAGTAGGGTGTGGCACCACCCTTCTATACACTTCTACCATCTAGAAGCTGTTTAGTTGATCCTTGTTGACAGTATCCACCCTGAAGTTAGGATTACTTTGGTGTATGTAAGGGAACTAACTTGAGGTACTGTCCCCTCTCTGGTGGGATCCACTTTGGTGGGATTCCCTCTGGTGGGATACTCTTTCTTAGGAATTTGGGCTCTCTTGTATAGTCTAAGTTCTAACCAGAGCTAGAGGTCTTCCATTATATTGGATTGCGGTGGTAGAGCTTGTTGTACTGTTAAAAGCCTTTTGGAACTACGCTGAGTTTTCATCCATTACCCAACAGGCAGCCTCGAAGTAGAAGAGAACTTCTGTCCTGAGACTGTTGGGGACTCCAGCGTCTCCCTGACACTCCACAAAATTAACTACAGTGACTACTGTTTACAAGTATATGTCAAGGAGCTGCTGGGGTCCCGGACAGTCTCAGGACAGTTCTCTTCTACCCCCGAGGCCGCCGCGGGAACGGCCTTTTGGAACTGCGCCGGACTCATGAGTTTTCATCCGTTTCCCAGAGGTGACGGAGGTAGAAGAGAACTTCTGTCCTAATACTGTCAGGGACCCCAGAGGCTTCCCCAAACAGGAGGAAAGAGGGCATTATGGAAGAAGCATTCAACAACCAAATATCTGAGAGATGAGCCATACTCCCCAACATTTAGCAGTTGCTAGAGCTGGAAACAAGTGAGACAGTGAATAAATTCCCCAGGATACTGAGCATAGGAGAAAAGGGAGCCAGAGACTCCCCAGCCTGGAGAATTGGCTCTATAGACATAATCTGCAGGTGCTTGGCTCCACAAGAACAGCTAAATGGAACCCTGTCTGCCTCTAAAGTCCCTTGCTGGCAGGCATCCATTCTTTGTGTGTGTGCCATTCCAATAAACAGGATAGTGCTTTACTTCCCTTTTCCCTTTTCCATTCATAGCAAACTGCTTACCAAATATGATTTATTTGGTAAATAAATATGATCTTATTTTTCCTATTTTAATTTTTAAATATTTAAAAATTATTTTTAATTTTAATTAAATTTATTTAATTTTATAAATTAAAAATAATTTAATAAAAATTAAATGTATTTAATTTTTAAATTAAAATTTCCTATTTTAATTTTTTAATGTTAGAAAATTTTAACATTTTATTATTAAATCGAAAGCCATATAAAATGATGTATTTATCTTAAGGCACAACAAAACAAGCACCTAGTGGGCTGCCATCCAGGCTAAGAAACAGAATATTGGACCTGAGAGATGGTCTCAGACGAACTGAGTACATGCTTTGTACACTAGAGGGCCAGGTTCAGTGCCCAAAAGTATGGTCCTGAGTACTATCAGGAACAACTATCTGAGCACAGAGCTGGGAGTGGTCCCTGAATACTTACAGAGGTAGCCAATAAAAAAAATGAAAAAGAATATTAGAAGGGAAGTATATAATCCTATGGACTCCATCCTAATAACCTGATAACTTCCTCCTTTACCAAGTCCCAAGTATTCATCTTCATTGCTCTGGCTGCACTGCTGTCACCAGGTTGTCATTAGCTCACATCAAATTCAAGGTTCTAACTGCATTCATCTATTCAAGTTAAAGGAGGAGGAGAAAGAGAAGCAGGAGGAGGAGGAAGAAGAGGAGGAAGAAGGAATAGGGAAGAAGGAAGAAGAGGAGGAGGAGAGAAGGAAGAGGAAAGAAGGAAGAAGGAATAGGAAGGAAGAGTGTGGAGGAAGTGGAGGGAGGGGAATAGAGATGAGGAGGAGGAGCAAGAAGAGGAGAAGGATCAGGAGCAGCAGCAGCCCTGACTCATAGGAGCCTTGTATCTTGGGGACAAGGAGACCAGTAAGGGACAATTACAACCAAGCGTCATTGAACACATGACATAAACATGACGTATTTTGATGGCTAGAGAAGAACTCTAGTTAATCTCCTGATCACCTGTCTTCAACCTATCCTTCCCTCTGTTTTCATTAGATTATATCCTTGGTCTTGTTGTCTGATAATTAGACTCTGCCTGATTTTACACTTCCAGACTCCTCCATCATTAAGAAACACACATTAGATGAAGTCTCATTCTAAGCTGTATCCCTTATGAGATGTGTTATCTTAGAAAGTCTCTTGAAATTCTCTGAGCTTCAGAATCCCCATCAGTAAAATGAAACTAATATTAACATCTCCTGCTGAGTTATTGCATGCACTGGTTGGTCCCATGAAGAATGTAAATAAACTCTGTCAACAGAAAGCCAATGGGAAAGTTGCAGGGGATATTCTCCTTCCTATGTGTCCTTGTTGAAATTCATAATCCTTTAGGTTTCAACATTACATCTCCCACCTGGGCAGACAACTTCCAGTCAATCTGTTCCACTGACCCTTCTGTTATATTGATCAGAATCATGTGTTTGGAATTATGATGTTTTATAGGAATGAATTAAGTTTGTCAAATCAAACACTGAGGATTTTGAAGGTAGAACATCTCATATTTTCCTAGCATTCTTTTAGGACCTAGCAGTCTGATTGCTATTTACTCAAAAGATTCTCACATATTTATTGTTTGCTGAGCTGAGTATGATGAGCATGGTGTTAGAATTTAATTACAGAAGTGTTGTTTTGAGGGTGTTTCTGTACATTTAAACCAGGAATTTGTCATGAATTTAAATAATTGTAAGAAAGAAAATACCAGAAATATATAAATAACTAATATTTTGATAAATTAACAGGAATGTGGAAATAGAACGTCCATATTTTTACTTCTATTTCCATCAATGACTGCATTCCCTCAAACAGATCTTTAAATGTGGTCTTACTCTTTCATCTTGACAAATGAAAAATAAAGTTATTGAAAATTACTGATAAATTTCAAAAGAAATAAGTGTGAATATATTCAATACATCTTTTGAATGCCATGATCAATTAATAAAGGAATCAAACTTTGGTATGGGAAATCGTTTTTGATCTGACACCAAAAGCAAAAAGTAGAGAAGAGCAATTGAATCAAATTCTAAAGTACTTGGATATTAAAGGGAACAAATCAATAGAATAAAAGGCCCTTGGTAGAGGAGAAAATATTTGGAGACAATTTGTGTAAGAAGTGGTTAATATCTAGAGTATATAATGAATTTAACCCACTCAACAGCAAAATCAAACAGAAACAATCCCCTAAAATTCTATATTAAAAATGAGCCTTGAAGGGTCCAGGGATGACTCAAAAAGCACTTGCCCGACAAGCTTGAGGCTGTGAGATTAACCCCAGTGCCACCCACATGTACCAAGTGTCTGGGTGATTCTGCTCTCTTAGACCCCAGGTGCCACAACAGAGTGCGTGATCTCCAGCCATTGAAGCCAATTGTATGTAGACACTAAAACAAAAGTGTGAATTCCTAAATGAGTATCACAATATATAAATATGACTGTACCCAGGATGTCAAACTTCAGTGAGCACGTTGAACAACACAGCAAACTCAACTGTGAGTACATGTGTAAGCACCAAACTAAAAGTGTGCAATGATGGCAAGCACTATGACTACGGGTATGAGCACTGGAATATGATGTGTGATCTCTAGCAAGCACCACAACTAAGCATGTGTGTAACTTATCATCAGTAGCCACAATAGCAACAACAAACAGAAATGAAAAGAATAAGCAATTTAAAAAGGCAATTTAAAAGCTAAATTCAAATGGGCTTGGAATCATAATAGGTATGTGTTAGAAAAAAAATGCAGGTCAAGTAGAGTATGAACAAGTACCCAGCATTCCTAATCACCAGGGAGATGTAAATCAAAACACACAGTGAAATATCACCTCACACTTGTTAGATAAAAGATAAGTCTTGACAAGGATGTGGAGGAAAGCAAACTCTTATACACCATTTATAGGAATGTAAATTGGTTTGGTGATGATTGAAAACAGCATGGAAGTTCCTGAAAAAAAATTGACATAGAATTACCAAGTGATCTAGCAACCCCACATCTTGGTATATATCCTAAGGAAATGAAATCAATATCCTGAAGAGATATCTACTTTTCCATGTTCATTGTAGCTTATTCAGAATAGCCTAGATATGGAAGTAATATAAATGCCCAACACAGAGTGAGTGAATAAGAAAAATGTGATATATCCATTCAATGTGTTAATCCTAAAATTAAGAAAATCTGCTATTTGAAATATTGAAGATCAACCTGAAGGACATGATCTAAACCAGACAGACAGAGATAACTACTGCATGACCCCAATCATACATATTATCTAAAATGGCCAGACTCAGCGAGAAAGAACGGGTGGTTATCAAGATTTGGGGAAATTAAGAGATGCTGGTCAAAGACTAAAAAAGTTTCAGTTAAACAAGATGAGTAAGTTTTCAAGGTCTACATGTTCAGAAATGTGACACCTGTTAACTGTACTGTATTTTATACTTTAGATTAAGAAGGAAGATTTTTCTTTGGTCTGTTTCTTGTTGAGGGCCACACCTGGTGATGCTCAGGGAGTAGTCTTTGCTTCACGCTATGGACTGAAGTTTCAGTTAAACAAGATAAGTAAGTTTTCAAGGTCCACATGTTCAGAAATGTGACACCTGTTAACTTTACTGTATTTTATACTTTAGATTAAGAAAGATCTTTCTTTGGTCTGTTTCTGGTTGGGGGCCATACCTGGTGATGCTCAGGGGGTAGTCCTTGCTCCACGCTATGGACACAAAGGAGACGATATGGGATGCCAGGTTGACCATGGTAGAAGGCGGAGCACCTTACTCCTGTACTATCTCTCTGGCACAATAAAGTATTTCTGAATTGTTCTCATCACACAATAAAAAATAGCCACTATGTGAGGGTATCCACACACTAATTAGATTGATTGAAGTGGTAGCTTCACATATATCCAAATATCAATATGTAAACTTTAAATACATATAATTATTTTTGGTAAATATTATTGCTATTTCTGGTTTATCCCTAAACCTTTACTCACAGATGTCAATTAGTCACAGATGTTATTGTAGACATCAACCAACTCTAAACAAGTTGAATTCTTAAATCTAATTTAGTCACCTCCAAAGTAAAGGAGTTCATAAGTAGAAATGTAATTACGAACTTGGGAGAGAGGATGGGAAAAGCTTCTAAGTCTTAGTCCAAAAAATACACACTAATAGTCAAAATTAAGAATAAGAAAGAACATACTGTTATGCATACTAGGCAAATTATTATACCTTTCCCACTATTTTTTATTTTATGATGAGCCCTTGGTATTCTAAAATAGAACAACAAATCAGAATCAAGGAATAACTGGTAATTGAAGCTGTTTTTTTTCTTTCAATATCCAGAGTTTGTCTCTTTTTTTTTTTTCCCTGAGTGCAGACCCAAAAACTAACCCCGAGCATTGATGAGGTGTGACCTAAAAAGTAAAAAAAAAAAAAAAAAAACAATACATCAATCCTCTAAGGTAGCAGAGTAAAAGATCAATATACAAAAATCTGTACACAATAAATAGAAGAGATACAAATTTTAGTGACATTTATAACTTTATCAAAAAAGACCTGGTAATCAACTAAACATAGGAGGTCACAGACTTAAACAGTGAAAACTATAGTAACTATTAAAATGGGAAAAAAACATAAGAAAATATTTTATGTTTATAAAATGGAAGAACTAACGTTGTTAAAATAGTCTTCTTCCTCTAAACTATTTTTATTGAATACAATGTTTAACAAAATTTCAATGGTATTCTTCAGACTTAGAATAAATGCTACTGAAATTTGTGTGGAACTATACCTCCTCCCTGTAAACAAAGCAATTATCAGAAAAATTCAAGCAGGAGGCATCATGTTTTCTTTGAAACTATTATATAAAGTAATAGTATTAAAACTGTGAAACACTAGAATAAAAACAGAATGAAATTAAACATTCAAAAATATAACCCTCACATCTAGGGATAGTTAATTTATAATAAGGAGCCAAGAGCAAGCATGCAATGAAGAAAAGTCTCCATGGCAAATGGTATTGATAAAACTAGATAGCCACATGCAAAAGAATAAGTTTGTCATTACCTCATACTATGTACAAAAAAAGAAACTCGAAATATTAAAGATTCATATATTAAAATGAATATACAAAATACTTAGAAGATAATAAGACAAAATACTCCATGACACTAACTCAGAGGTGTATTTAATAATTCAACTCCACTGCTAAGAAAAACAAAAGTGAAAACAGTGGAATGATATTGAACTAAAAGCTTCAGCTATGGGAAAAAACTATCCTGTAACAAAACAGCATCCCGCCGAATGGGGAAAAAATATCCACACGTGACTGATAATTAGCTAAAACTCAAGCTATATAAGGTACTTGAAACTCAAAAACAAAGACAACAATTCCATTAATAAATGGGCAGGGGTTGGAGAAATAGATAGGAGAGTACTGAAAGGCTCTTGACCCAGATCTCCATATGGTCCACTAGACCCTGCCAGAAATAATCCCTGGGTGAGAGCCAAGAGTAAACCCTGAGCACCATTGGGTGTGACCTAAAAGCCAAAACAAACAAACACACAAACCTAAGGGAGGGAGGGAAACACTGAACAGATAATTCTCTGAGACAAGCTTACAAAGCATATACACAACCTATAGGCATATGAAATACTGCATGCTCAGCGTCACTGATTTCAGAAAACTGTAAATTAAAATGACAATTTCACCTCACAGCAAACACTGTATATATGTATATATATATACACACATATGTATATATATACATGTATGTATGTATATGTATATATTAATCCCAGAAACATGTGCTAGTGGGAATGCTGAAGAAAAAAAATCTCCAGAGTCCAAGTCATGAATACACAGGTTAAAGAGCGTGCCTCACCTGATGCCCACTCTAATTCAATCCACAGCACAAATGATGGTTCCCTGAGCAGTGTCAGGTGTGATCCTTGAGCATAGAGCCAGGAATGCTCATAGAGCTAGGGTATTGGGTGACATCAGAGTATTACAGGTGTCACACAACCCTCCCTCACCTCCCACAAAGAACCCCCATCCACTATTGGTGAGAATGTAAAAAGCAGTTTAGCACTATGGAAAATAGAATGAAAATTTCTCAAAAAATTAAAAGTGGAACTATCATGACCCAGCAACTACACTCTGAAGGTTCTTTCCCAAGAGTTCCCAACATGAACACATATTTGGGATATTGGCACCTTGGTGATGGATATGGTATAGCCACCTTATTTCCCTAAAAATTATAGATTGCTTTATTTTATGAATTAAAATTTATATTAAAATTTCATATGCTGCCTTTCATATGTCTATTGGTTAGCATGCAGCATTTCATATGCCTATAGGTTATCTGTAAAAATTATCGATTGTTTTGGGGTCAGAGCAATAGTACAGCGGGTAGGGCATTTGGTTTTCACATGACTTACGGGGTTTGATCCTTGGCATCCCATATGGTCCCTGAGCACCGCCAGGAGTAATTCCTGAGTGTAGAGCCAGAAGAAACCCCTGAGCATTGCTGGGTGTGACCCAAAAAAGCAAAAAAAAAATTATATAGATTGTTTGTATTTTGTAAATCAATGTTATCTCAATATTAATTTAAAAAAAAGAATAAAATTAAGCAGCTGGAGTGACAGTACAGCAGGTAGAGCATTTGCCTTTCATGTAGCAGACCTGGGTTCAATCCCCAGGATTACATATGGTCCCCTGAACACCTCCAGGAGTAAATCCTGAAATTTAACCCCTGAATATAACCAGTAGTAGCCCCAAAACCAAGAAAAAATGAAAAAAAAGAAAACCGAGAACCAGAGAAACAATACAGGGGTTATGGCATTTTGCCATGCATGTGGCCATCCTCAGTTCAAATTCCTGGTCTCACCACTAGGAATAACTCTGGAACTTCCTTAGCACAGAGTCAAGGGCAAACCCTGAGCACAGTCAGGTGTGCACCACTCCCCCAAATTAAACTAGAGAAATAAGACCCAACTTGAAAATAAGATTATGGGCAAGTTACTAACTCCTGAACCTCAGTTTTCTTACCCATTACTTTCATCTTTCATGACTTATGTAAGAATTAGAATGAATATTTATGAATTAAAATGAATATTTATGTTTATTCATCAAAAGCGTTCACCTGAGTGCTACAATATTAAATGTTGAATGCCTAGAATATATGACGACAATTTGCATCAAGTTACATTTTGATTTTGGGTCACATCTGGAGGTGCTCAGAGTGCTTGGTACTATGGTTCCTGAAAAAAAAACATGTGGTGCCACGGAATATGGTTGGGCCTCCTGCCTGCAAAGCCTGTGGTCAAGGCTATGAAAAAATTAAATTAGCTTCCATGATTCAATACCAAAGGACGGAAAATAAGGGAGGGCGAAGAGTGAGCAGAATATCCTGTGAGACTGGGGAGGAGAGAGGAAGAGAGGAAAAGCATATTCAATGTCGCCATTATTTTAGGGATTGTGTTTCTATATTTATTTTAAAGGATCCACAGACTACTTTCTGATCACTTAGGTTTTGCTTCAGGTAGATTGAAGCAAATTTGTCACTGTTGTTTTAATGAACGCCAGCATTGATCACTGCCACCCAAGAGTAACTTCCAAGTAAGCATACAAAATTATAACCACCAGCATTAAACATGACTATAGATTTCCTGGTTGTGTGCTGCTGCTGCTGCTTGTAAAGTTCAAGTTCATAAAGGTGAAGAGTGCCCAACAGCACACTTCTGGCATTTGAAGATTTTGTTTGACAGTATTGGCTGTAGTGAACTGAATACCCACCAAAAACCATTAATAAGAGTGTCTCTTGTGGTTCTGAAAGGCAGGCTGATACAGTGAGAAAAAAAATTGGACTCAACATTTTCAGTAACTGGTCCCACCCTTGATTCTACGTTGTATTTGCTCTATGACCTTGGGCATTTTTTAAAACTCCTTGGCAGTGGGCAGCATCTGTAAAACTGGGGCAATATTATTGTAATACAGCTTCAGCTCACATTTCGGTGACATGGCTTTTCTATTACAATCTAGTGAGCACCAACAATGGGAAGGAAGCTCTACTGAATACTGAATAAATCTTTGGCTGACAAACAGAGCTGGGAAAGCAGGTCATAAACCCAGCAGAAAGATGGGGAAATAAATTCAGTGGAGATACCACAGATTACAAAGGGTTTTACAAATAGAGTTTCAGAAAGACTGGTATAATGATAATAATTAAGTGACAGAAGGTTTCTGTGCTCAAATCAGAATGCAAAAAAAAAAAACAACAGAGAGATCTGGTGCCACAGGCAGCCTCATTTTAACATTTAACTCTACAATTATGGTGCTTTTGCTGGACATCAAGGCCAGGTCATTTGTATTTTCCTACCTGATTGGTTGAATTCTGGCTTTGGCACATGGCTTTTGGCTGTATTAGGGCTGCGAGCCAGGCTATCAAGTCAAGCCACATATGCAGTTTCTGGCTCTTATCAACTCTAAACATGGGGGAGGGGGATGGTATAATGTGTCTATTGGTGAATTCAGTGGCCCTAGGCCCCTGAGGGCTACAAAGACATTTTATTGTGATGAAAATGAGACCCAAATTTCCTTCCCTAAATTGGGGCAGCTCATGGAAGTGAGAGGAGTAAGAGCATGTGCTAGGGAAGGTTCATAGACAGACCCAGAAGGTGAAGGACAGTCCATCCATTTTCTGTCTCCCAGAAGTAATGGATCAAATCCTCCAATCAAACCAAGTGCAGTGAGAGGGTAAGATCTGAAAACAGATGATGCAGAGACTCAGATGTGCAGGGAGAGCTGCTATCCGGCTCTCCCGAGTCACACGGCCCCACGGTACATCAAACTAGTAGAACCAATCATGTTCTAGAATATATTACAATCTACAATGTGTAAGAAAGGGAAGCGAGAAGGAGAAAGAGAGAGAGAGAGAGAGAGAGAGAGAGAGAGAGAGAGAGAGAGAGAGAGAGAGAGAGAGAGAGGAGATACAGAACCTGCCATGGAGGCAGGCTGGGGAAAGGGGGAGAGAAATGGGGTCATTGTGAGGGGAGATGGGCGCAGGTGGAGGAATGGGTGTTGGAACACTGTAGAACCAAAACTCAAACATGAACATCTTGTAATTGTAAATCTAACGGTGGTATAACAAAATATTAAAATTAAAAAATCTGAAAACAGGGTGTAGAACACTGTAGGACTCCTGGCATTGGGGGAATAGCCCACAGGGGTCAGTGCTGCTACAGGCATTATCTACAGTCACCACCCTGGTAACACAAGGGTAGAAACAGGTTTTGCCCATTTGGAATCTTTTAGAAGTTCCATAGAGTAGTTTATGCCCCTTGAATCTAATATGAAAAAAATTGGGTTTATATTTGAATGTTTTAAATTTTTCATGTGTCTAGTATTTCACTTTTATTAGGCCTCTTTAAATATTGGTTTATGGTGGATTTGGAAAGTAAATATTAAATAATAGTCCTTTACCACATTCACCATATTGAGAAGCAACCACCATATTTGATTCTTCAGGTTAAAAGGCTTTGCTAACATGCATATAACCAGGCTATTTATGACCTCAGTAAACATCACTTCTGTACCAAATAGTACTAAATGTCACTAGAAAAGGTAGTAAACATAATAAGGTGATCCAGATAAAATAATGTAATAAGCATGTCTGTGTTATCCAGGAGTAGATTTAGACTCAGGGTATGTATGGGCTGGTCTTAATCAGGAGACAGATGTCACGCAGTGATTTTAAAAGGCAAAGTTTAAAGACCCACACTTTGAGTGTGTAAATAATAAGGTATAAAGAGTAATTTAGGCCTCTGAGAAAAGGGATACACACTGGGACTCAGACCTTATTGGAGGAAATAAATAGCTGAGGTGTTTGCTGGGTTGTCTGAGCCAGAACTGTTTCATTATAGCAGAGTAAGCAGGAACAACTGAGATCAGGGATTTGCTGCAAACAGTATTATACAGGTAACTTAATGGTTGGGATAGGCTAATCAACCAAGGCATCAACACTGTAAAAGCACGTAAAGCACAACGGTTAAGGAAGGCAGTGTTTGTATGCAGAAGTCCATACCCACATGGTCACCATACCAGACTGGCACTCCAAGTTTACCAAGAGCAGACACAGAGCAGTATCAGACACCCCCTACACGCAGCTCCCTCCCCACAAAAAGCCCTGACCACGCAGTAAGAACAAGCGAAAGAAGCCCCCTCCTCCACGTGCTCCTCGAGTGCCCTCTACTGGCGATGGCTAGCAGCATATTGAGCATTGGTACAGGTTAAAAAAGATTCAACTACACAACTGATACCGGCTCAAAGAATCAAGTTCATTGAATCATTAGTGAAAACAACATTCAAAGGCAATTTCTTTTAATCATTTCAGTAATTTCTTATCAACATTTCACAGATAAGAAAACTGAAGCACACAAAGGTAGGTAACTTTCCAAGAATATAGCTAGACAGTGATAGAGCCTGGATTTGTGTATGTGTGTGTGGGGGAGGATTTGGGGGGAGTGAGGGGAGGCTCCCAAGCCACTTCTTAGGGATTAGTCCTGATGATGCTTGGCCAACTGGGTTGGCAGTTCAATGCTAGGTCTCAAACCTAATTGTATATTTCGCAGTGGTATAATAAAATCAAAAAAAAATAAATGAATGAATAAATAAATAAAAAGAAAAACAGGGTATGATCATGCCCAAGAGTCCTCACTTGAAGAGGAAAAGTGTCTGCCATAAAGGAAGGCTGGGGAGGGGTAGGGAATCTGGGGACATTGGCAGTAGGAAATGGGCACTGGTGGAGATATGGGTGCTGGAACACTGTATAACTGAAACCCAATTATGACGAAGTTTTGCAATTGTATATCTCATGGTGGTATAACAAAATTTAAAAAAAAAGAAAAGAATATTAGTCCCTAGGGCGTGGTGCTGCTCAGGCCCTGAGACGCCAGGGACCATGAGGGTCACCCTAGCAGTGGTAAGGTGATCAGGGTCACACCCTACAAAGCTCAGGAGGTCATGTGGTATCTGGGATCCCATGCAAGTGGGGATTGAGGGGTTGGAATTTTTTACTTTATAAATCAGGCTTCAGAATCCTGTCTTTGTTTCATGTATTTGGGACATGGGGTCTCTCAAGTTTTTCTGGGGGTAGGGCATGCCAGGGGTCATTCCTGGCAATACTTCCCAGGTGGTTCAGGCTGAATGAGTCAAAGCTCAGGCCAAACTATGTGTTGGTCCTTGGACCCAGCGGCTCTAGAGGCCACCAGGGATATACCAGGCAGTTCCCAGGAAATCATGTACGTCAGAGCTAACACGCAACGCCTGTGTTCCAGCTCTTTAAGCTGTCTCCCCAGTCGCTTATATCCTCTTTTAGATCCCACGTGACTATGTTCATGGTTATGAGAAAGAGTAATAGCCTCCCTTCACTGAGAACTTGATATAGTATCTCGAGCACTTTGTAGCTATTCTTTTCAGCCTCTTCATTTGCCTACAAAACAAAAGCTAAGTTAACTTCTCCCTCTTAGACATTTAAAAAAATACTTCAAGAGGTTCACGACCTTTCCCAAAGTGGCCCAGGATGTAGGTGATTTTGCTTCCAGGGTTTCTGATTTGGGACTGCAAGTGCCGGACAGCTGTGAGCACCTTTGTGTGTGAAATCCCCTTTGCCAGAATTCATGAAAAGGACTGAGGGAAAGGTATGTCCTGAGCAAGATTTGAAGGTTGAGTAGGATTGGAAAAAGCAGCAGGTACAGAGCAGGCATGCTTGTTTGGTGCGTGCAATTTTTAATTTCTTCTTCATCTTTAAACATACCTAGGTTTCACATTAAATCTGGATTTCTGACTCCTGAACATGTGGAACATTTGTCAGCAGTGAGCTATGCTATGACCCGGCATCATCTCCATTTACCAGCCCTACTACCAACTCTGCCCCTTAAATTTGACGCGCCCTCTTCATTTTGTCATACCCCAATACTCCCCTAGTGTCTCTTGTCATGCTTCCCTCCTATGTAGTTCAAAGCCTTCCCCAAACCTCTGGGAAACTAAGAAAAATTCTGAATGTGGAAGCATTTTCAGACTCTATAAAGGCATAAGGAAGACTTGAAAGTACAGAATGTATCATATTGTGTGTGTGGCAGTCAGGAAGAGAAAAGGTAAGGGAGTAAGAAATGAGTAATAGAGAAAGAAAAGATTTTTCTAGGGGTCAAATAGCCTAAGGAGAGGTGCCAGAATGACAGTACAGTGACCATACAGTACTTGCCTTGCATGTAGCTGCCCGGGTTCCATTCTTGGCATAGCATATGCCAGGAGTGCGCCTAGACGCCAGGAATGAGAACTGAGTGCAGAGCCAGGAGTAAGCCCTGAGCACTGTTGGGTATGGCTCCAAACCAAAACAAAAAAAACAGCAGAAGGGAAGGAGAGTGTAAGGTCCCAGGCAAGAAGAGATCTGTAAGAAAGACTCCTCACAGGAATCGTGGGTCTAGACATCTGATGTTTTGAGAACTGGACTAGGGAAGCAAGACTAGGCAGGGTGGGCAGAACAGGTGAAGAAAAAATTATCTTAAAAAGTAGTAAGTGAGCCAACTTCTGTCTGGTTTTGTCACAAAATATTTAGCACCCAGTTTGGCTTTGTTTACTTAAGTAGACCCTGGAGGAGTAAATGGAGTGATAAAAGGTAATGTTTGGGCTAGAGGGCTAAAACAGGAAAGAGATTCTTCACCACTTAACAGATGGGGAAGATTAAACCAGAGAGTGTTGGAAAATAAAGAAATGTCACAAAAGGAGTCTGCGATAACAGCCTTAAGCCTTAAGTGTCAATTCTCTCTTTTTTTCCTTCTGTACAGTGTATATCCACTTGTAAATTCCTGTGCATTTAATAAGAAAAGTGTGTGTGAAGGCTATTTGCATAAGGCTGGGCACATAGCAGTTACTCAGTAAGTGTTAGTCTGAATCAAGACAGATTTCAGCTAGTCAATCTGTATTTCCGTCAGGTTTGCAAAGACAAACTTGGGCTGTAAGAAATTCTGTGCTTTGAGGACATTACCCAAACTCAAGAGGAAGGAAGTCACTAATGAGGAGAAACTGCTGCAAGAGGAATAGGATGAAAGAGTAGCACATCTATTTGTTCCTACAGGAAATAATTGCCTGGAAATCACATAAACTTTCCTACACTGACCAAGAATACTGTACTTTAAAATCGCCTCTAAAGCGGGTAGCATGGCTGGCCCATGCCGGCCTGGGTTTGATGCCCGCCTCCCATATGGTCCCTGGAGCACAGCCAGGAGTGATTCCTGAGTGCGGAGCCAGGAGAAACCCCTAAGCATTGCCGGGTGTGACCCCAAAAAAGCAAAAAATAAAAATAAAATAAAGCGCATGATAGGGGAACTACATCCCTCCCCCCCCATCTGTGTTGTTTAGCTCAGCAAACACAATTGCAACCAAAGTCAATCAATATCAACTTTTTAGGTGTATTTCCTTTCATTGGTGGGTGTCAGAATGAGGTAGAAATAGTCTATTCCAGGGACTGGAGCGATAGTACAGAGGGTAGGGCATCTGCTCTGCATGAGATCCTGACCTGCATTTGATCCTCAGCATCCAGTATGCCACCAAGAGTAATTCCATCTCCCTGATGATTAAAGATGAAGAGCACTTTTTCATATGCCTTTTTGGCCATTCGAATTTCTTCTTTTTGGAAGCTTCTGTTCATTTCTTCTCCCCATTTTTTGATGGGGTTGGCTGTTTTCTTCTTGTGGAGTGCTACCAGTGCCTGATATATCCTGGATAAATCAAAACAACAATGAGGTACCATCTCACCCCACAGAGACTGGCACACATCCAAAACAGCAAGAACAACCGGTGCTGGCGTGGTTGTGGGGGAAAAAGGGACTCTCATCCACTGCTGGTGGGAGTGCCGACTGGTCCAGCCCTTTTGGAAAACAGTATGGACATTCCTCCGAAAGCTAGATATTGAGCTCCCATTTGATCCAGCAATAGCACTCCTGGGAATATACCCTAGCGACCGAAAAACACATAGCAGAGACACTATCTGTACTTCTTTATTCATCTCTGCGCTATTCACTATAGCTAGAATCTGGAAACAACCTAAATGCCCGAGAACAGAGGACTGGCTAAAGAAACTGTGGTTCATCTACACTATGGAATACTATGCGGCTGTCAGAAAGGATGAAATTATGAAATTTACCTGCAAATGGATGGACATGGAGTCTATCATGCTGAGTGAAATTAGTCAGAAGGAAAAGGACAGATATAGAATGACTGCATTCATTAATAGGATATAGATACCAGTGTTTTAATAAATATGGGAAATGGTAATGGCAGATTAAAACTCACCACTGAATATACACAAAGAGACTTAAGTGATAAACTCTAAATATCTGTAGGGCTAGCCATAATGTGTAAAATAAGAGGGAGAGAGATGCAGAGACAGTGAGAGAGATAGAGAGAGAAAGAGAGGAAACTGGGGTACCTGCTATTAAGGCGGGTGGGGGACGGGAGGGGAGGGTACATTGGTGGTGGAAATGGGGCACTGGTGGAGGGATGGGTGCTGGAATACTGTATTACCAAGAACCAATTGTGAACACCTTTGTAATTGTATGTTTCCACGGTGGTATAATAAAAAATAAAAAAAAAAAGAGTAATTCCAGAGCACAGACCAGAAGTAAGCCCTGAGCATCAAGGGGTGTGACCCAAAAGAAAAAAAATAATTTATTCCAAACCAACTAGATTTGAAAAATATGAAGAATGCCAGCTTCCATTTCTTTATGTAGGAAAAATGTGATTATTATATCTATTATAAAATCAAGGACTCTAATACTAACCTGGTCAGATATACTGAGACTGGATATCTATCTATCTACATATATATAAAGATATATGTATGTAGATATACATATATATAAAGATATATGCATATATCTTTATATATATGTAGACATATATGGATACATACATAAATATGTATATCTTTATATATAAAGATATACCCAATTTTACAACTCTGGGTTTCAACTTTCCCCTCAAAGTGAGAACTGATTAGATGCGGTCAGTGGGTTCTTAAGTTAGGTGACAGCTGACCCTTACTGGTGGGGGAGGCAGAGAAGGAAGGTTGAACTTTTAGAAATGCAAATTTCAGGACCCCCCAAGTCTATTATTTAGAATATTCATAAAAGGAGTCAAGTTCTTAAGAAATGATCATAACATCTCAGTAGTGTGCATTATTAAGTATTTAGGTGACAAGTCAGTGGGCTGCCTAAACGTGGACTGATTTTTGGCTGGGATCAGTTGCATGGGTTTGCTAATCTTGACTGATTCAGTCACATATCAGGGTCAGCTCTGATCCATGTTCACACATGGAATAGGGATGAAATAGTATTTCATCCTATTCCAGGGACCAGCATGGTAACAGCAAGAGATACAAAAGGGCCAGTTCCACTCTGAAGTTCACTACAAGCCTGTGTAGTATCATGTTTGTTTAACACTCAATTGACTGAAACAAAGGCTGGGTTCTCATTAGAGGGGAAAGCCATTTTCTTATAGAAATTAAAAGGAAGGAGTGAAAGACAGGTATGAATAATCCAATATACAACAAATCACAAGAAACCAGTTAGCTCCTAGTTGACACATATATGATGAAGAATGAAAGATTTAGGGCATTTTCTTGTGCTTCCATTCCATGACATAATACATTGATACAGTAAATTTTAAATTGGGCTGAGGGAAAGACAATCTGCACAGCAGAGAAATGAATATTTAACATGATCAAGCAAAAGCCATTACTAATACCATAATAAATGAGGTATTCATTTATTGAATACAGAGAGTAGAGTGAAATATGAAAGACCATCTGCTCTTTTCCAAAGACTTCCTATTCAACTTCCGCATTTGTTTTTTTTTTGTTTTTTTTTTTTTTAATTTTTTATTATACCACAGTGAAACATACAATTACAAAGGTGATCATAATTGGTTCTTGGTAATACAGTATACCAGCACCCATCCCTCCACCAGTGCCCCATTTCCACCACCAATGTACCCCACCCCTCCTGCCCACCCCCATGCTGCCTTAATAGCAGGTACCCCAGTTTCCTCTCTTTCTCTCTCTGTCTCTCTCTCTGTCTCTGCATCTCTCTGCCTCTTATTTTACACATTGTGGCTAGCCCTACAGGTATTTAGAGTTTATCACTTAAGTCTCTTTGTGTATATTCAATGGTGAGTCTTAATCTGCCATTACCATTTCCCACATTTAGTAAAACACTGGTATCTATTTATGTCGTATTAATGAATGCAGTCATTCTATATCTGTCCTTTTCCTTCTGACTAATTTCACTCAGCATGATAGTCTCCATGTCCCTCCATTTGCAGGTAAATTTCATAATGTCATCTTTTCTGACAGCCGCATAGTATTCCATAGTGTAGATGAACCACAGTTTCTTTAGCCAACTTCCGCATTTGTTCTTTACAGAACCTCTGCTAGTTGGTGTTGAGATTCTCAGTAATATGCAGGACCCAGAAAGATACATTCTTTTGCTTCTGACCACACAACTCACATATGAAAATACTGAGACTCTAATCCCTGTTTGACTCCAAATTCCTTGCTTCATTCACTAAGCCTTAACCTCCCAGGAGAATCACCAAGTATGATCAGTGTAGAGCCTGAGTTACCCAATAAGCTTAAAATCTGTGTTGCTATTGAACGTTGTATTTCCTATGGCACCTATTTGGTTTCATAACCTTAGTCACTTATCTGAAAGCTAGCATCTGGGGAAATTACCTAATTTCTCTGTGCCTTGTTTTCTCACTCATAATGTGAATACAGGAGGGACTGTTTTGTAAAGTCTCTATAAGGAATAAATGAGTTGATACTCTTTGTGGGGGCAGGGGGTATGTATCTGGATGTACTCAGGCCTTACTCGTGGCTCTATACTCTGAGATCACTCCTGATGGGTTTTTGGGACCAATGTAGTACCAGGGATTAGTGTGCTATAAGGCAAGTGCCCTACCTACTGTACTATTGCTGACTTAATACTCTTAATTCTATGTGTACATTGTGTTTATGTACCAAAGTCAGACACATACTACATTCTAATTAGAGGTTGCTAAATAAACAGTAGTAATATTTATACATCTGCTGAGTGTATAGAATATAAACTAGTGCTTCTCAAAGTACGTTCCACAGTTCATTTCCTGGGTCTTGGAAACCCAGGAGAAGGACAAATGCACTAAAAACAGGTCTTGCAAATGATTCTGAAAAATGCTAAAGTCTCTCAAGAATCTTTGCGCCCTCTGGGCTCTCATTAGAGATTACAATAAAAAGATGTTCAAAAATTAATATTGACATTTATTGACCCATCCAATTTAGTAAGCATGAAACAAGAATTTCAGTTCTTCCAAGCACCCATGAGGCCATCACTATCATTACTCCCAATTTGCAAATTAGAAAATGGGAAGACACAGGATAAACCTAAGGTTTTTGAAACTTTAGATCTAGGATTTTTGGAAGATCAATGCCCCTCCCCAGTCTCCATACCCAAACAAAACAAAACAATACAGGCTTTTTTTTCTAAATAGTCAGAGTAGGTCTTTTCCTAGAAACATCACCTGGTAAGGGAACTAAGGCCAATTCAGCCTCATGAAGGTTATTACCAAGACTAAAAGAATGAGGATTACTTGAAATTGAAAGCAGAGAAGGCTCCAGAGGCTGAGAAGAAACCTTTGTCCTGGTTTCAATCCTTTTGCCTTTCCCCTGATTGAAAAAGCAATCACTGTTCTCCCTTTCTGACCTATAGGAACTCGGTGTGTGAGGTAACAATCGTGTGTTTACCAATGAACAGGTCCCAATCTAAAGTACCTAGATGAGGTCATCCCCTCCTAGCACATGAAAGTCCCCCAGGTGTCACGCCCTTCCCTGGTCTGCCCCATTTTACTTTAGAATTTAAAATCATATAATTTCTCCACATTTGTCATCAAGCTAATGTTATATTTTTTGCTAACCCATCCAGTTTTCAAAAAATTGGGGCCCGGAGCGATAGTCCAGTGTGTAGGGCGTTTGCCTTGCATGCGTCCAGACCCAGGTTTGATCCCTGGCATCCCATATGGTCCCCTGAGCACTGCCAGGAGTAATTCCTGAGCACAGAGCCAGGAGTAACCCTTGAGCAATGCCAGGTGTGACCCAAAAAACAAACAAAAAAAACTGGGGCCAGAGTGATAGTTCAGCTGGTAAGGCATTTGTTTGCATGTGGGCAAGCTGGGTTCGATCCCCAGCATTCCATATGGTCCCCTGAGTACCGCCAGGAGTAATTCCTGAGTGCAGAGCCAGGAGTAACCCCTGAGCATTGCTGGTGTGACCCATATATACAGAGGAGCCCAGAAGAGTCAAGGAATTTCCCTGTTCCTTCAGGTTTCACACCAGAGTCTATTCTTTACAGTCTCACGGGACATGCCTGAAGGAAGGCTTTTGGATAAATCAGAAGTGATTATCTGTGATGATAGGGTTTTGAGCCCCAATTCTCCATCAGGATTTAAAGGCAGAGGAGGCTGGAGAAAGCTTAAGAGGGAGGGCACATATCTAGCATGTGCAAGGCCCTGATTCCTAGAAAAACAAAGCCCTCCCCTACGTCTGAGCACTGCCTGGTACAGCCTAGTGGCCCCAGAGTACTGGCAGGTTTGACATCATTAAAAGTCAACATAAAGAAGAGATGAGGTAGAGGCACATGGCTTATTGCTATGTCTTTTATCTACGGGTCTTCAGTCTCTGCTTTGGTACATCCTAGACTCCATCTGCCATATTCTCCTCCGAATTTTTCGACATTTACTTCCTCCATTGCCTTTCTAGGTTCACTGTTTCTGGCTTTAGACCCCCCCATAATCAGACCTTCTGTTTTCTATGATCTCCAAAGTGAACAGCATTCCCTTCCAGTTTCCTCCAATATCTCTCATTTCTTCGTCTGATGAGCATTCTGGCTTATTTCACAATCGCATTTCAGATGTAACAACATAGGAAATGAAATATTCTGCTTTAAGGCAAACAAACCATCACACCCCTTCTGAGTATGGGCCCTACGCAGAGGAGCACGGCGAATGCTCCTGGCTCAGTGCTAGGGGAGCTCTGGTGTGTTTTGCCAGGGATCAACCCTAGGCCTCTCACATGCAGAACATGCATGTCAGACTAGTGAGCTGTTTCTTTCTAGAGAAATCTCTTTGGAACTTGAAGGAATGTTTTAGGCGAATTTCCTAGAGTTGTCCCAGGATTCATTCAAGGAGACTCACCTTCATGATCTACCCATTGCCATTTGCATCTGTGCCATTCAGCTTGCCCCTGCTTCTGAGCATGCTCTGAAGGCAGCTGCAATGCACAGTTATTTGTAAAGTGCCCACTGCCAAGTGTATGTCCAGGAATAAAGGAAGCTTTCATCTCACCTGCAACAGAGGCCAGCTCTGCAGGTCAGGGCCACAGAGAAGAAAAAGAGGGACTCCAAAGGGTACTAGTCCCCACCCCCAGCCAGCTTCAGAGAAGCTGCACACTGAGTGAGAGACTGAAAGGGCTTCTGTGCGAATGCCACCCAGAAGGCTGTGTGCCCCCAGAGGGCAGAGCAACTGCCTTTGTTTCCTGGGGTGTACTGGGGCCCTTGGGGAGTGGCTAATACTAGAGCCAGCAAGACAATGGCTAGAAAGGCTTCCCCTGGTGTTGTAATGAGGCAATTAGAGTCACTGAGGTTTTGAGTGGGGAGTCGGACAGGGCTCTGAGGACCCCAACTCACAACCCAGTTATTTTCAGCAGAGGAAATGAAGTGTTTGTGGAGGTGGGGGGAGCTGGGAGCAGCGGAGGAAGGAAAGGAAAGAACTTACCCCTGCAAGCCACAGTGTTGATGCATAAGGGAACTAGAGGCCAGGTCTCCAAATCTTGGGGGAACTTGCTGTGCCAAAGCAAAACCTTCTGGGATTTGGGGACTGAACTTGAGATCTACTGGGGGTGAAAAAGAAATAAGTGTCAAAGTTTCTGGTCGTGAGAATGTTTCGGCTCTGAGTAGCCTGGGTGAGTATTTCCTGCAGGAAGCAATGGAGAGTTCAGAGGACTCTGGGCTATTGCTGAAAAGAATGGCGGGGGTGGGGTGTCGGCAGGACAGAAAGAAGTTAGATGAGGCTGAGTCAGTCATCAGTTCTGCCGTGACAGGAACCTGCCTGTGACATACTCCTGTCACCTTCACCTTGATTAAAAGGAAGTTAAAGTTTCGCATTTCCAGGAAGCCCAATCTCAGTTTTTAGGGGATCCTAGGAAAGAGGAGAGCCCCCTGAATAGGTGGAATTATTTGGAATTCTGAAGGGCCTCCAAGGCCCTGAGGCCACTAAGCCCGCAGTAGGTTTTCCTTAGTGCTTAACAAACTAAATAAATCCGCTCACAAAAGGCTAAAGAAATCTTGAAGAATGTGCAAGGCCCTGCTGTCCCCCTACCCACCGCCCCAGCCCCTAGCACTGAGTACAGCCTGAATCACTTCTTTGTCTCTGGCTCACTGTAACTGGCTCAGCAATTTACATCTTCCCTGTTCTTAGGTTAGAAAGGACCTGCAAACACTCATCTGCGTGCAGGTTGCCTTGTGGGGCTCCTTGCCACAGAAGCAGCATGCAGGGGTCAACTTGACATTTATCCCAGTGACATCACCACCACCCCCCACGCACACACACACACACACACTCATCTCTCCTTGTGCACACCGAAAAATACACCGGTAAGGACTTCTACCCTGTGCAATATCTTTTGCACAAATTACAAATTCTTTTGCAGGATTTATGAACATATTGGTATTCAGGACATCGTTAACCCAAAATATGTCTTCTTTGCTCAATGGTTGTTGTAGGAGCTTCTTCTACACACGAGACTTCCTCCCCATCACAACCTTAGACCAGAAATCATGCATTCTCCCTGAGCGCCCTCCCCATACCCAGGAGCCTGCTCATCTCACCGCAAAAAAAAAAAAAAAAAAAAACAGTTTCCCCAAATTTATTACATTCCCCTTCTGGTGGCTCCAGTGCTTAGAGGAGCTCAGTGCTCAGTACTATTCCTTCACTTCCTAGAAAAGCTCCAATGTAATGTAAAATTTGCATCAATGAAGGGTTGTCTAATGATGAAATTAAAAATAAATACAGATCAAATACAAATTAAAAGGTAAACAAATCGATAAATCCTTTTGCCTTTCTTAATCTTTTCAGGTTCATTTGCAGGGGAAAGAAAACCCATTTTCCCCTACAGAGATCAAAGGTTAATACTGAGTTTGTGAGTTTCTTCCCCTCTATTTTTTTTTCTAGCCTTCAAATGAGAAAGAACTGAACCCAGTAGGTTATCAACTGCCAAGTTGTGTGACAACAGTTTCTTTAGCTCGCTGTTTTTCCTGTTAAAGAGGGGTCCATTAGGAAACAAAGAGGTTAAATATCTCACCTGAGGGCCCCTGAGATCAACACCCATATGCATTTCTATAGACCAGTTGACCCTCTGGCTTTTTTTAATGGTGCTATATACAGAAATGTAGCAAAAGCTGCCACTTAGAAGCCTATATTCTCTTTCAATTAAAATGATATGCCAAAAGGACCTCTTGTGTTTATGCTCTTTGATATCACACACCCTCTGGCGCTTTCCCTGCTGTCAGTTTTATGGCTCACCCTCCTCTCACAGATTGGGAAGAATCCTCCAGAAGGGAGAAGCCCTCCACAGCCACAGAACCCACCGCCCTATGGTGGGACTGAGCATCTCATCCATATTAATGAGGCCTGCTCAGAAGTGCCACGAGCATTTGGAATGTAGCTGAAAGAAATGTGGTTCTTAACTTACAGCTAAATGTGAAATATGGACAGTGTGTAGGACCAGACATATATTTAATGCTTTTAAGAATGATAGTTTGGTTCTCAAGGCTATCAAAATCCCCTTAGAGAGTATCGAATGGATCCTTCAAACTTCAGGGAGGTTCAAGTGGTATCAAGCGTCCTCCTCTTTCCAAACAGTGATGAGTCCTTTGTCCCCACAGCCCACGGGTTGGGTGCATAAAGGAGGATCTTCAGGCGCATCCTTTTTATGGAGAGTATCTGCATTTGTACTTGGAGCAGGAACCAGATGAATCCAGTGGCTGGTGAGCAGACTCTGAACCACAGGAAAGTGTGTGAGCGATATTGAAAGGAAGATATGTGGATATTTCATTTCCTCAGACCCACACATGCATAGTCTCTGCAAAACACTTAACAAATGCCATCAATGCTCCCATCAGTTGGAGGACATTGGTGAGGATAATGGGAGAGGTGTTATTAATTTTTACCCTGGACATTGCAAGGTTTGAGCAAACAAAATGGTTACTGGGACCAAATGGTGATCAGTTGATGAGACAACAACATTCCCGAATCAGAGATCAATTTGCCCCCAGCACGGAAGACAAAACTCCTGGTCCACCTGGCTCCAGGAAGCCCCAGGCTGCATTCTGTGCTTCTCCACATAGATTCCCCCTACAGATAACAGGAGCCCCCACCAAGAGCACCCATTCACTAGTCTTGGTTCCCTCTTCCTGCCAAAGACAGTTTAAGAATCCCACTCAGTACCAGGGTGTGGCTTCAGCCCAGCCTCACCAGAGGCCTTAGGGTTCACCCTGGAGCACACACCAATAAATTTCTCCTATTCCTTCCCTTTTACTTGTCTCTGTCTCTCTTTCTGTGCCATCTGAGGTTACAGATTTATCAGACATGAGAGATTGTGGGGGCATCAACTAGGCTGGCACTAAACCCTGGCAGGATATGGAACTTCCAGATGCAAAATATATTGTCTGAAAACTGAGATGGGTTGGGAAAGTTGACCACTCTGCTTGCTCTATTACAGTGCTGCTTTTCCACTTCCAAGCAGTGCTCTTAAACAAATTTTGTTTCACACTAATGACTGCCCAAAGGGTGCTCAGAGATTAACTTTCACCTCAAAGCCTTTGATGAGTAAGATCTGGATAACCTACAATTCACACCTATGGCTTTATTGTTTTCCAACAGGTAAGGACTACCAGTTAGAATTAATTATGGAAGTGAGGGCTTGAGTCACCTGCTTCACAGTGCTGGTGTTATCTAATCTGCCTATGATTCTGTGTGGACTATACAGCTCCACTATTAAGCCCCAAGAAGAAATTCCTGGTGATTTTATGGTGACAGTGCTTAGGAAAAGATGCTAGATTTGCATGACTTCTAGCACAGTCATGGGAGTGCTTAAAAGATGTTTGTTTTAATAAATGAATGACTATATTATATATCTTCAGCATAAAAGCTTAGAACATTTATTTGACTCAAGCAGAGGGAAATAAGCCTCAAAAAGGAGGGAAAAATGGATAGATTCTGGTAGCTGCAACTGATAAACAGGAAAGATATGCCTATATGAGAAATTTCTAAGTCTCTAGAAACAAGTGGAGTGCATTTTTAAAAGATAGTTATCTTTTTTTGTGTATGTGCTATCTTTTTTTGCATTGGTGGCGTTGGTGTCCTTGTCAACACGAACATGGCCGTTACCGACTGGATCACCACGGGGTGTCAAAAGATCACGTGGCCGCCCACCTACAATATGGTCAGAGTTCCTTGTCAAGACCCTGAATGAACAGTTTGAGGCTCTTCATATTCCTGAATCAACCAGATGCCATTGGGTCGGGCGCTCCGCTGGGGTCCCCGACAGTGCCGGGAAGCGAAGTTCCCTTCTACCTCCGGCCGGCGAGAAATGGATGAACACTCAGGAGTCCGATGCGGTTTTAAAAGACTTTACTTATCACAGGTTCAGGCATACAAATCAGCAAAAGGAAAAACCCGATGCTTAGGATTCCAAGCTAGAACCCCAGCCACGTGTAGGCCAAGATGGCGACCACCACGTGTGAAACTTCCAAGGGGAATAAACGGCTCACAAGGCGAGATCCCACCGGGAAGAAGAAGCCCGGGAGAGCGGGAACCAGCAAGTTTATACCCCCTCCCCCCCGCAACTCAGACCTTCCTCCCATTGTTATGGAAAGCAGGGAGGGTCCAATGCCCTCAGGTAACCCCTCCCTGCATCTCACCTAGGGCCTTTACTGTGCTAATGTTTTGAGCCGGGAAGGGAAGGCCTTTGAAATGTAGAGAAGGGGGTTTCTGAGATGGCATGTCACTGTACCAAAGATCAACACCAATGCCAGTTAAATATTTCTCCAAGCCTTCACAAGTCTCCTCTACTTCATTGTAGTTTTATATTTTATCAGGGAGCCATGCTTGTTTGTTTGGAAGCAAACAGCATTTCTCTCTGGTCTAATTACTTAGGTGTCCTTACGTGGCCAGGCTAATATGCTGGTAAGATCTAGCTAGTCCCACGATGATTGTGATAGCATGGGAGAATATTTATACCAGCTAGTACAGCATACATGGTCGGATAAACTGCCACATTTAGACTACCCCCTTATCTACGGAGTGATCCAGGGAGGCAATCCAGAGCAGATGCAGCGGCCCTTAGGAGTCCTGCAACACCATTGGGCTACATTGGCACATGATAGGATCCAATGGAAATGTTACTGGCACCCACTCGAGCAAACCGATGAATAACGGGATTCAAGTGATCAAGTGATCAATTGTATGTGGGGACAAAGTAGTTCAAATACCAGTGACTATGGTCAAGCAAAATACAAAGATATAACTTAAAAAAAAGTAACTCAGGGGCATCTCTTAATCTTTCCAAATTAAAGATCTAAAGACAAGTTCAATTCTGCCAAAAAATTGTTTTATTTCTTTGCTTTGGTGCCACACACTTGGCAGGGTGTATGGGGTCATATGTACCAGGAATCAAGCCTGGGTTGGAAGGTAAATGTCGTGCTGTACTAATGCTCAGGTCCACAAAAATTTATTTTAAATCTATTCATATAAATATTTCCTTCAAGACTACTTAAGTTTTAGAATAGTTAATTATTGAGAACACCAAATTGTTTCAAATTCTATCAAACATCATGAAAAAAATGGATTGAAACTAAAGATTGTAAAGTGTCAGAAGAAGAAGAAGAAGATGAAAAAGAAGAGAAAGAGGTGGATGAAGAGGTGGGGAAGAAGGGAAGAGGAGGAATGAAATGAAAAGTGATTTTCAAGTGCTCTATAAATTATTTTCTTTCATCTCTAGATTGATGTGAAGTTCTTTAAAAATGCCAAGAACCAGAATATCACCCCAAGACATCTGGTCCTCTCATCCTTTAGTGAAGTACAGATGGAGACTCCTATGTGGTCTTGGTTAGAGGAATTGGTCACGCTCATTAGCCTGGGCAGATTTGGGTTTCAAATAATAAGCTAAATTGAGAACTACCGAGAGACCCACTCTTGCAAAAGCCACACTGTAGCCTGAAGGGGACATGCCAATTTTAGATTAATTAAAAAGGTTATTAAATTGTTCAGATGGCATGTTAATGAGCAATCTGCAGGGCACTCAGTCAAAACCACGCCTCCCAGCCTTAATTACAGGACCCTTATATTGAAAAGATTCTGGGAGAGTCCCCAAAGGAACTAAAAGTACATCAGTCTTGAATATAATACGAACATGATGAACCTAGGACAAGTTCCATGAAGGAAGATGATAGTTAGGTTTGTAAAACAAACTAACTCCTTTGAATGAAAGGTGATGCTGTTCTAGCCAGCTTGGAGATATTGAAATATTAGAATGATGTATGTAATAGATAATGTTCCTAGACCATATATTTGGACCCAGGAGATCCAAGTGTTCTTTGGTAGATTTTATTAACACTAACATTTCCTCTAATAGCAGGTGTCAAAGATAGAGATCCTAATGTTTACAGTTCTTTGTTAAATTGATAGATTGAAACATTGTAATAGTCACTACATATTTCAAAGTTTGAAAGTTAGAAAAAAAAGGGCACAATTTCTACTTGGAGCTATAATTCTCCAGTATTTACCTCATCAATGGGACTCCCTAATAACTCTCAGTCTGACCTATAATTAAATTTTTCTACTATTATCCTCTAGGGTGAATTACCTATAGCGTGTTTATATAAACTACCAGTATTTATTATTTTAGTAAAGTTGTAATATACTGACAGTTGTTAAAATTTGGCCTTTAAAAGTAAAACTATGCAGTTCTCATGTTCATTAAGGATTTAATGACACATCCTTCTAAGAGCTCAGCCTAGGAGTTCTAGTCTTTATTTTAGTCTGTAGCAAGAATGAAAAACTCCAATTTTGTGTATTTGTGGTTTATTGGAAATTCAACAACATTCAGAAGGGATAGTTTTTTTTCATTTTTGTTTTTGATGTGCTTAGATGTATAAAGATACTTTGCACCCTGCTTCTAAAGATAGAAGAAATAAGTTAATAAATATTATTTGAGTATTTACTACGGACTGATATGATGTGTCCATTCTGGACTTATGTTACTTAAGTAGAACCAGTTAAACATGACTTTCAACTAGAAAAAAAATAGTATGCAAGTATGGCCTAAATATTTCAAAGGGCACACTTAGACTAAAATAAAAATGTATTTATTTACTTGAAACAAGAATTTATTTATCTTTTTTAAATTAAAAAAATTTTCAATATTTTATTATACCACAGTGAGATATACAATTAAAAAGATGTTCATATTTGGGTTATGGTCATACAGTGTTCCGCAACCCATCCCACCACCAGTGCCTATTTCCTACCACCAATGTCCCAATGACATTGAGACTCTCAGACATGGGGCAGAGCGGTTCCTTGCTCTCCCTGTGCCCAGCCGTTCATGAGGCAGTCGGGAGGCATGGTGGGTTCCAGCCTTGGCCCACCACCCCGGCAGAACCTCACAACAAGCCAGACGACCCCCCACCCACTCCATGGGCGCCGCCATTTTCCACATTGGACTTCCCTCTCATCAGAACTCCACCCAGCCGACCAGCCCATCACAGCCCGGATCATCGAGCACCCACCCTGGAGCAGTTTCTTCCTCAATCCGGCCCAGGTATGCTGGTCCAGAGACTCTCAGACATGGGGCAGAGCGGTTCCTTGCTCTCCCTGTGCCCAGCCGTTCATGAGGCAGTCGGGAGGCATGGTGGGTTCCAGCCTTGGCCCACCACCCCGGCAGAACCTCACAACAAGCCAGACGACCCCCCCCCCACCCACTCCATGGGCGCCGCCATTTTCCACATTGGACTTCCCTCTCATCAGAACTCCACCCAGCCGACCAGCCCATCACAGCCCGGCTCGCGGCGGCAAAGCGCCGCGCGGTTCATCAATAAAGGCTTTATTTGGAGGTGTTTATAGAATATGCCTCCCGCACGGCAAGCCTAGCAAGCTGCTCGTGTTGTATTTGATATGCCAAATGCCAGTAACAATTATATTAGATCATTCTCATGACCTAATATAATGGTTTGAGGCTCTTTATGTTCCTGTACCAAGCCGATGCCCTTGGCTCTACAGCATGTGACAGGACATATTGAGATATTACTGGTGCCCGCTCTAGCAAATAGATGATTAACGGGAAGATCGTGATCGTGAATGTCCCAATTCCCTTCCCTCCCCCTAGCCTGCCTCTATGGCAGGTTCTTTATCTCTTTCTCTCTCTCTCTCTCTCTCTCTCTCTCCCTCTCTCTCTCTCTCTCTCTCTCTCTTTCTCCCTTTCTTACACATTGTGGATTATAATAGATACAGTTAGAATTTATCATGTGTATCTTTTGTGCCTGTATTTAATGCCCAGTTCTAGGTTGGTATTAGCATTTTGGACAATTATTAGCCAACTGTTTCATTCTCTGTCTTACCTAATCTCTGATTCCCACACGTTTGTAATAATTTCCACCTTTGACAAGACCTCCTGATTCATGTTTCACCTGACCTTGGATATTGGTAGCATAATATGTATATATGTATATATACATATATGTATATATGCACATGTATATATACATATTATGTATTTGTATATATACATATATAATATGTGTATATATATTTATGTTATGCAAATAAATGCAGTCATTCTATATCTGTCTTTCCTTCTGGTGAATTTCACTCAACATGATCCTCTCGATGTCCATCCATTTATAGGCAAATTTCATAACTTCATTTTTCCTGACTACTGTATAGTATTCCATTGTGTAGATGTACCAAAAGTTTCTTTATCCAGTCATGAGTTCTCGGGCACACTGGTTGTTTTCAGATTTTGCCTATTGTGAATTGTGCTGCTGTGAAAATAAAAGTGTAAATGGTGTTTCTGTTGTGTTTTTGGCTTCCCGAGGTATATTCACAGGAGTGGTATGACTGGGTCAAATGGGAACTCAATTTCTAGTCTTTGGAGGAATGTCCATACTGTTTTCCAAAAAAGGCTATACCAGCTGACATTCCCAACACCTTGGATGAGAGTCCCCTTTTCCCGCATCCATGCCAGCACTTGTTGTTCTTGCTCTTTTGTATATGTGCCAGTCTCTGAGGTGTGCGATGATATCTCATTGTTGTTTTGATTTGCATCTCTCTGATGATTAATGATGCTGAGCATTTGTTTTTCATATGTCTTTTGGCCATTAGAATCTCTTCCTTGTAGAAGTTTCTGTTCATTTCTTCTCTCTATTTTTTGATCGGGTTGGCTGTTTTCTTCTTGTAAAGTGCTACCTGTGCCTGATATATCCTGGATATTAAACCCTTATCAGATAGGTATTGGGTGAATATTCTTTCCCATATATTTTTAAAAAGTCTGTGCCTGTTCAGTAGGTAAGCAAATTTAGTTTTTCTCACTAAACAATAGTTATTTCCAATCTGTGTTTTATTGAATCTGTAGAGGCAGAGTCCACACATATGGAGGACCTGACATGTTTCATCAAAGGTTCTCTAAGTACCTCTATATGAAACGTTTTTTTTGGTCACACCGAGCAATGTTCAGGGGTTACTCCTGGCTCTGCACTCAGAAATTACTCCTGGAAGTGCTTGGGGAACCATATGGGATGCCGGGGATCAAACCAGGGTTGGCTCCATGCAAAGCAAGTGTGTTCAATGCAGCACTATTCACAATAGCTAGAATCTAGAAACAGCCAAATTGGCTGAGACAGATGACTGGATAAAGAAACAATGGTACAACTACACAACTGAAACAAAAAATTTAATAGATCATCTATATTTTATTTAATAATCTTCTCTTATACGATCCAGTATTTCATTGAGAAAAGTAAAAGAATTTAGTAAAATAATATTTGTTCCATGCTGAATCAGATCGATTAGCATTAGGTGGTTTTGAATGTTCTGAGTAAGGAAAGAAGGAAGGAAGGAAGGAAGGAAGGAAGGAAGGAAGGAAGGAAGGAAAGAAGGAAGGAAGGAAGGAAGGAAGGGAAGAGTAAACTGGCTTCTTAACTGACACTGTATACAAAAATCAATTGAAATTGGACCAAAAAGTAAAATATTTTAATACCTAAAACTCAAAATCCTGGTATGAGACATAATTTGGCAATGATTTATTAGACATAACAAAAATACAGGCAACATTAAAATCGAAGAAAATCAGAGCTGAGTTTTCTCCCCTAAAGAGAAGGTATTCTTTCTGTATACAGAAGAATGAATTTTAGCATATGAACTGCAGCATGCCAAGATTTCTTCCTATGAAGTTTTATTTGTTTAGCCATTCTCAAATTCATGCAATTCAATTTTTTTATAATAAATCCCTTAATGTATAAATATCTACTACTGTTTCTTCTACTCTGATTGAACCCTGACTGATATATTACCTATTCGCTTCTCATCAGTAATAATGTAAAGGATGTTAGATAGATATGCACACTGGAATATTATTGAGCCAAAAAAGAAGGAATGACATTTGTAACAACATGGTTGGAAGTTGAAGACATGATGTTAAGTGAAACAATACATGATCTTAAATAAAGATAAATGTCTTATGATCAATATTATATATGCAATTAAAAACCTGGGCATTTATGTGCAGAGAAAATATTGATGGTTGTCAGCAGCATGGAGTGGGGGTGGGGTTAGACTAAGAGGAGGTATCAAAAAGTACATGTTTCTGGTTTGAAAATAAATAAGGGTATAATGGACAGCATACAACTTACATTTGTATGTAAGTTGTAGTGTATATTGACAGTATCAGACAATAGATCTTAAAGACTATTTTAAGAAAAATACCTATAAAATGTTTAAATAAGATACTGGGACCAGAGAGCTAGTACAAATAGGCAATAGCTTTGAATGTGGCTCACCTACATTTTATTTCCAGTACCAAATAAGTTTCCCTGAGCTAACAGGTGTGAACTCTTTGCACAGAGCCAGGAGTAAGTCCTGAGTACAGTCAGATAGAGTCCAAACCAATAAATAAGTAATTAAAAATAAGAGGATACAAAAGCATATAAAAAGGATCTAATGTATCCTTACATTAGAAAGGAATTTCATCTATTGTTGGTGGGAATGTTGACTAGTATAGCACTTTGTTAGATAATATGGACATTCCTCCAAAAACTTGATAATGAGCTCCCATTTGATCCAGCAAGACCACTGCTGAAAACAGAATCCAAAGACTCATCAAAAAGATCATACATCATGACCAAGTAGGATTCATCCCGGGAATGCAAGGATGGTTCAACATTCGCAAATCAATCAACATAATACATCACATCAATAAGAGAAAAAATAATCGATAGATGCAGAAAAAGCATTTGACAAGATCCAGCACCCATTCATGATTAAAACCCTCCAGAAAATGGGAATTGAAGGAAGCTTCCTCAAGATAGTCAAAGCCATCTACCAAAAGCCCACAGCGAGTATCATTCTCAATGGGGAAAAATTGAAAGCCTTCCCCTTAAGATCAGGAACCACGACAAGGTTGCCCTCTCTCACCTCTTTTATTCAATATAGTACTGGAGGTACTCCGCCATAGCAATCAGAGAAGAAAAGGACATTAAGGGCACCCAGATAGGCAAGGAAGAAATCAAGCTATCATTATTTGCAGATGACATGATATTATACCTAGAGAACCCTAAACTCTCGACCCAAAAACTCTTAGAAACAATAGATAGGTATAGTAGAGTGGCAGGGTACAAAATCAATACCCAAAAGTCGGTGGCTTTCCTATACACAAATAACGAAAAGAGAAGAAAGGGATATTAAGAAATCGATTCCATTCACAATTGTGCCACAGAAAATCAAATACCTAGGAATCAGCTTAACCAAGTGTGTAAAGGACCTATACAAAGAGAACTACAAGACACTGCTTCAAGAAATAAAAGAGGGGGCCGGAGCGATAGCCCAGCGGGTAGGGCGTTTGCCTTGCACTAGCCCGGCCCATGCCGGCCGGGGTTCGATTCCCAGCATCCCATATGGTCCCCGAGCACCGCCAGGAGTAATTCCTGAGTGCAGAGCCAGGAGTAACCCCTGAGCACGCCGGGTGTGACCCAAAAAGCAAAAAAAAAAAAAAAAAGAAAAAGAGGGACACGAGGAAATGGAAACACATTCCCTGCTCATGGATGGGGAGAATTAACATTGTTAAGATGGTAATACTCCCTAGAGCTTTGTACAGATTCAATGCGGTTCCTATAAGGATTCCCATGACATTCTTTAAAGAAATTGACCAAACACTTCTGAAATTCGTATGGAATAATAACCCCCCCCCACGGATAGCTAAAGCAATCCTTGGGAAGAAGAAGATGGGAGGCATCACCTTTCCCAACCTCAAACTGTACTACAAAGCAGCAGTAATTAAAACAGCGTGGTACTGGAATAAAAACAGACCGGTGGACCTATGGAATAGAGTTGACACCCACCCTCAAAGACATGATCAGTTAATCTTTGATAAAGGTGCAAAGAGTCCAGACTGGAGTAAGGAAAGCCTCTTCAACAAGTGGTGCTGGGAAAACTGTACAGCTACATGTAAAAAAATGAATTTGGACCTGTGTCTAACACCTTGCACAAAAAATCAGTTCAAAATGGATTAAAGATCTCAATGTCAGACCTGAATCCATAAAAGTACGTTGAAGAAAATATAGGAAAAACCCTCCACGACATCAATGCTAAAGACATTTTCAAAGGTGAAACACCATTAACAAAGCAACTAGAAGAAAATATAAATATATGGGACTACATGAAACTGAAGAGCTTCTGCACCTCAAAAGAAACAGTGACCAAGATAGAAAGACAGTCCACAGAATGGGAAAGAATATTCACCCAATACCCATCTGATAAGGGGTTAATATCCAGGATATATCAGGCACTGGTACAGCTATATAAGAAAAAAACAGCCAACCCCATTAGAAAATGGGGAGAGGAGATGAACAGAAACTTTGACAAGGAAGAAATCCGAATGGTCAAAAGGCATATGAAAAAATGTTCATCATCACTAATCATCAGAGAGATGCAAATCAAAACAACAATGAGATATCACCTCACACCACAGAGAATGGCCCATATCCAAAAGGGTAAAAGCAACAAGTGCTGGCGTGGATGTGGGGAAAAGGGGACTCTCATACACTGTTGGTGGGAATGTCGACTTGTACAACCTTTCTGGAAGCAATATGGACATTCCTCCAAAGACTAGAAATTGAGCTCCCCTTTGACCCAGCCATACCGCTCCTGGGAATATACCCTGGAAAGCCAAAAACACAGCGGAAACACAATCCACACTTTTATTTTCATAGCAGCACTGTTCACAATAGCCAAAACCTGGAAACAACCAGTATGCCCGAGAACTGAGGACTGAATAAAGAAACTGTGGTACATCTACACAATGGAATACTATGCAGCTGTCAGAAAAAATGAAGTTATGAAATTTTGCTATAAATGGATGGATATGGAAAGAATCATGCTGAGTGAAATTAGTCAGAAGGAAAGAGAGAGACATAGAATGACTGCATTTATTTGCATGACATAAATATACTAGGTGATCTTACCAAAAGTGGAAATTACCGCAAGCGTGTGGGAGTCAGAGGTTGGTTTAGATAGAGAAAGGAACATGAGTGAATAAATGTCTAAAGTTCTGATACTAACATAGAACTGAGCATTAAATACAGACAAAAAAATGCAAGTGATGGCTTCTAAGTGCGTAGTGCAACCCACAATGTGTGGGAGAAGGAGAGAGAGAGGGAGAGGAGAGGAGATAAAAAACCTGCCATTTAGGCGGGATGTGGGAGGGGGAGGGAATTGGGGACATGGGTGGTAGCTGAGGGGCACTGGTGGAGGCGGGGTGCTGGAACACTATGTGACCGAAACCCCCAAGCGTGAACAACGTTGTAATTGTATATCTCACGGTGGTATAATAAAATGCTAAAATATTTGGGTATGCATAAAAAAAAGACCACTGCTGAAAATATACCTTGGGAGACAAAAACACACAGCAGAAACACCATCTGAACTTCTATGTTCATAACAGCACTATTCACAATAGCCAGAATCTGTAAACAACCAGAGTGCCTGAGAACAAAAGATTGGATAAAGAAACTGTGGTACATCTACCCAATGGAATAATATGCAGCTATTAGGAAAAAGAAGTTATGAAACTTGCTTATCAATGGATGGACATGGAGATGATCATGCTGAGTGAAATTAGCCAGAGGAAAAAGGACAGAGAGAAAATGATTGCATTTATTTGTGGAATATAAAAAATAGTACGATAACAATACACAAGACCTAGAAAAACATGGATCAGGAGGTCTTGTCAGTGGGTGGAATCTACTGCAAGTGTGTGTAAGTCAGAGGTTAGGTATGACAGAGAAGGGAACAGTGTGCTAATAATTATTGGAAATGATAGTACCAGCCTAGAACTGAGCATTGAATGTAGGCAAATGGCTATACACGATAACCTCTAAATGTATGTATTGCAAGCCACAATGTATAAGAGAAGTAAGAGAGAGAGACATAGACAGAGACAAAAGACAGAAAGAGACAGAGAGAGATAGAGAGACAGAGGGACAGGAAGAGAGACAGAGAAGAGGCAAAGTATCTGCCATAGAGGCAGGCTGCGGGGAGATAGGGGGAAATCAAGGGACATTGGTGGAGGGAAATGGGCACTGGTGGACGGATGGGTGCTGGAACACTGTATGACTGAAATCCAAATATGAACATCTTTGTAATTGTATATCTGATGGTATAATAAAAAAATTAAAAAAAGAATGTCAGCACAACTAATTCAAAACATTTTGCAGCAGAGAACATTCCTTATGTCTGCTGTACTCTAAGCAAAAGTAGTTACGACAAAATCCAAGGAATCATTTAATAGAACTTTTAAATAACCTAAATAAGTTTTTTTTAAAAATATTATAGAAATAACTGAGAAGAATGTGCAACTGCTGTCTTGAGAATTCATTTCAAGGAAAGTATCATCTGTTAGTAAAGTACATTGTAAATGATTTTAAAGTAGATAATGAGTTACATATGTAGTCAGAACTTCTCTGTATGAAGGAAAACTTGGTTATACCAGAAGGATATAATAAAGAAAGGCAGTTACAGGAAGAAGGAATCAGGAAGGCTGACTTTTGCATTCTCTATGAGAAAACTGTGTATTCATTCCTTTTCCCATTCCCCTATTCTTAAATTACATTACTAAGTTCAAGTTTAAGAAGATTTTTAAGAAAGCGAAGAAGAATCCGAGCTTCATGTAGATTGACATAAAGACAATAGTTAAACAGAGGGCAGATGATCCAGATGACATAAACCTTCTCCTTCCATTCTCCCACTATCCTCCTCTGCTCATAGCCAATGCCACTCCATTCAGCAATATCCGGAGCTCACTGGTCACAGAACTGTGGTTCTTGGAAAGGTTATCTCTATCTCTGTGGTGGGAGTGAGTACTCTTTAAGTTCCTATCTAGTTCTCCTGTGTGTTGCCATTGCTTCTTCTATCACTTACTTAGGCATTTCCAGGAAGCTGAAGGATTTACCTAATTGGTCTAATGCTAAATTGTTAATAGGTCATTGTAAATTCCCTAAGGCAGAAGTCAAATAGCAAATTGGCTAATTAGCAATAAAATATTTCAAATATTGTTAAAATTCACCTAGCAGGTTGTCAAAAGGGCGAAGTCTGCATTTCCTTTGCATACTTCAGATTCAACAACTTCTGCCTTTGTATGCTTAAAAAAATAAATGTTTATAAGCCACTAAGTGCATCGTAAATTTCTTACATTTGTGTAAATCCCTGTAAATTGTTGCCTGCTAAGATATCCTGGTGTTTACCAAAGGAAGAAAAGGCTCTCCTCCTATCAAAGACTGTAGCCACAGTCATTGGAATGTCCTGATTTTGTTTTCACTCACCTGGTTCCTTTCCAGTTTTGTATATTGTAGCTTAGAGATGATGAAAAGTCTGGTCAGATTATCTCTGGTTCCTGGCCTTTTCAGTCCAATAGGACAAATATTTATAATTCAGACTGTGCAATGTGATAGCAACACAGAGGTAATTAATACAATAGGTCCAGTGCTCTGTGAGCTCAGTATATAAATAATTAAACACTATTCTGCTGGTACGAGTATAAGTGGTGAAGAACTGGCTCCATCTGAGATGAGTAAGAGGTCATGTTAGGTTTCAAAGAGGTAACCGCATAAGAGGCTAGAATTTCAGCTTAATAAATTGGAAATTTAAACACTTAAGGTGCATTTTAATTAGCACTAAAAGGCTAGGGCTGGGATGCATGGGAAAACTTTTATCTGAATAATATTAATCGGTAACTAACTACTATTTAGTTGTAATAGTCTTGAGACATTAGCAGAGAAAAGGGCAGCTAAAATATGTAAGAAAAAAAACTTTAGTTCTTTCAAATGGTTGACAATAAAAACCTGATAATAAAAATCCTGATAATGCTTCATATAGCAGAATCAATCTTGCAGCCTAGGAAAAACTAGAAGTTTTCAAAATCAGAACTTAAAAATATTAACAGAGCTGGAGCAATAGTACAGTGGAGCAGACATTTGCCTTGCATGTGGCCAACCCGGGTTTGATGCCCCTCATCCCATATGGTCCCCGAGCACCACTAGGAGTAATTCCTGAATGCAGAACCAGGAGTAACCCCTGAGCATTGCTGGGTGTGACCCAAAAAACAACCAAAAAATATATATTAACAGATGTTTTTATTTATTTTTTGGGACCTAAAATAAATAAGAATAAGCAGTCTTTTTTCAAGTCCGGCCCAGGTATGCTGATCCAGAGACTCACACACACGGGGCAGAACTGCTACCCGGCTCTCCCTGTGCCCAACCGCTCACAAGGCACCCAGGAGGGATGGCGGGTTCTAGCCCTGGCCCGCCACTCCAGCAGAGCTTTACAAGTCAGATGATCCCCCACTCCGTGAGGGCTGCCATTTTCCACATCTGGACTTCCCTCTCATCAGAACTCCACCCAGCAGAAGAGCCTATTAAATCAATAAATGGTTGATAAATGAGCCTCGTTCATCAATAATTGCTTGATATAGAGGTGACAACAAGATTATGCCACCCACACGGCAGAGCCTGGCAAGCCTCCCGTGTCGTATTTGATATGCCAAATACCAGTAACAATTATAGACCTCATTCCCATGACCTGATGGAATGGTTTGAGGCTCTTTATGTTCCTGGAGCAAGCAGATACCCTTGGACTCTACGAGCATGAGACAGGACATATGGAGATGTTACTGGTCCTGCTCGAGCAAATGGATGATGAACTGGAAGACAGTGATGGGGACATATCCAGTCGTGTTCTGGAAATCTGGTAGCACTTCGGTTGTGAGGCATGTGTTGTCAGGAATTGAGCTAAGGACCTCCCACATGCTAGACATGTGCTCTAACACTTGAGCAACCTCCCTACTCCAAAAGACAGCATTTCAAAGATAATAAGAACTTAGCATATGTTTCTTTGATGGAACAACATTTCTGTTGTTTTCAGACATTTAACAAAAATTGTAAAGGCTCTCAGCTTTGATCCCTGTTGTAGTCTCATCATTTAACACAGAGAAGGCACTCAATAACAAAACTAATGACAACAATGATAATAAATACTAAACCTATAATTTACCTAATTAAGCTTGTCATGTGTCAGAACTCTTGTTATAAACACGTTTGGATAGGTAAAATTTTTGAACCAGGAGTCTTAGCAAGAACTTACAGTCCCATAATTTATATTCTATGTCCTATTAAAACAATCTCTCAGATTTGGGAATATAGCTTAAGTGAAAGAGCCCAGGGCTTATCAGGCCCTGTGTTTAATTTCTGGCACTGCGTGACCCCCTCAACACCATGAGATATGGCCAGGTATGGCCCTGTACACATCTGTAGGGGAGGGGCTGGCCCCTGGAGCAAGCCTCATAACTAACAGCAACAAACTACACACTCACCATGGGCAATTTCCTTCATTTTCAGTTTACCTGCAGAGCAGTGAAAATAATCTCCAAATGTTTATGTTCCAAGAATCCCAATAATGTAAATAAAGATAATCATCATAATAAAGGTAACCTACCCCATGTGGCCTTTACACAGGGATTTTATTACATGGCACCGAGTTTTAATAAACACTAGTGTCCTACCAATAGCTCTCATCTCCTGTCTTTCTCCACCTCTCTAGTTTTCCTCCACTCACTCCCTTTCTCTTTTTTCTTTCCTGTTCTTACTATCTCTGTACATAATACATGTGGAAAGTTCTAAATTTATGTTAGAAAACTTGCAAATGAAGCAAAAAATATGACATGACATAGACTCAAACAACATTTTCATCTTTGACACTAACCTTGCAAAACAGAATAACACCTTCTGAATGACAAAAGCAGGCGAGAATATGTTTAATACAGTAGGTCAACTGAACATAGTATCTCACCAACACCAATCTATTTACCAACCACCACCTCTTATAATTACTTCTCTTTATATTCTGGAATTGTAATCTGAAATAAAATTTAATAAAATTGTTCAGTGTTTTCTCAAGTAAATAAAATTTAAATTAGGAGTTTAAGTGGTTACTTGCTCTTTCTATAGAAGGAACATCTTCTAAGAAACAAAGTGCAAAAAAGTAGAAAATGTATAAATTAATGGGAAGACATAAAAGGGACAAAAAGATGGAGGGAGCAAAGAGACCAAGAAACTTTTCAAGGCCCTATCACCAAAGAATGTTCTAGGTAGCATTGAAGCCTAGCCTGTTGATTGAGGGTTGTTGTGGAAAGCAAATAATCTTTCAAAATCGGTGCCTTGAAATCCCAGAATGGGAGAAATAAATCTATTTGAATCATTTCTCTTCCTATGCTTTTGCTCAAAACAATATTTAAAAGGAACATCAAACAAGAGTGTGACCCTTCATTTCCTCAGGTCTTCTTTTATTTCCTGAAGTAACGTTTTGTAGTTTTCTTTGTAGAGATCCTTTACATTCTTTGTAAGACTGACTCCTAGGAATTTGATTTTCTGCAGCGCAATTGTGAATGGGATAGTTTCTTTAATGTCCCTTTCTTCTCTTTCACTGTTTGCATATAGGAAGGCCATTGACTTTTGGGTATTGATTTTGTACCCTGCCACTCTACTATAGGAATGTATTATTTCTAGGAGCCTCTTGGTAGAGAGTTTTGGGTTTTCAGGTATAATATCGTGTCATCTGCAAATAGTGACAACTTGGCTTCTTCCCTTCCTATCCAGATGCCCTTAATGTCTTTTTCTTCCCTGATTGCTATGGCAAGTACTTCCAGTACTATACTGAATAGAAGTGGTGAGAGTGGGTAGCCTTGTCTTATCTCATTCCCTGCTCATGGATTGGAAGGATTAATATTATCAAAATGGTAATACTCCCTAGAGCTTTATACAGATTGAATGCGGTCCCTATAAAGATACACATGATGTTCTTCAAAGAAATTGAACAAACACTCCTGAAATTTGTATGGAATAATAAACCCCCATGAATAGCTAAAGCAATCCTTGGGAAAAAGAAGATGGGCGGTTTACTTTCCCCAACCTCAAGCTCTACTACAGAGCAGTACCGGGCCGGCACAGGCCAGCCGTGTGCAAGGCAAACGCCCTACCTGCTGGGCTATGGCTCCGGCCCCAACTTTGACTAGATTTATTATCATCTGGAAATTTTTTTTTCCATTTTGTCCAAAAAGGATTGTAATTACCTTCAGAATTATCCAGTACTGTGATATTTTCCTATCTTTTTTAAAATTTGTGGTGCAAGTAGCAACATGGAAAAAAAAAGACAGTGTGGTATTGGTATAGAGACAGACCTGTAGACCTATGGAATAGAACTGAATATCCTGAAACACACTCTCAAATATACAACCACCTAATCTTCAATAAAGGAGCAAAAAATATTAAGTGGAGCAAAGAAAGCCTCTTCAACAAATGGTGCTGGGAAAACTGCTGGGCAGCTACGTGTAAAAAAATGAACTTAGACCTCCTTCTAACGCCATGCACAAAAGTCAGATCAAAATGGATTATAGATCTCAACATCAGGCATGAATCTATAAGGTACATCGAAGAAAACAGGAGAAAGCGCTCTACGACATCGAAACTAAAAGTATCCTTAAAGACGACACACCACTGACTAAGCAAATGGAAGCAAAAATAAACAAATGGGATTATATAAAATTGAAAAGCTTCTGCACCTCAAAAGAAACGGTGACCAAGATACAAAGACAATCCACAGAGTGGGAAAGGATATTCACCCAATACCCATCTGACAAGGAGTTAATATCCAGGATATATCAGGCACTGGTAGCACTCCACAAGAAAAAAACAGCCAACCCCATCAAAAAATGGGGAGAAGAAATGAACAGAAGCTTCCAAAAAGAAGAAATTCGAATGGCCAAAAGGCATATGAAAAAGTGCTCTTCATCTTTAATCATCAGGGAGACGCAAATCAAAACGACAATGAGGTACCATCTCACCCCACAGAGACTGGCACACATCCAAAACAGCAAGAACAACCAGTGCTGGCGTGGATGTGGGGAAAAAGGGACTCTGATCCACTGTTGATGGGAGTGCCGACTGGTCCAGCCCTTTTGGAAAACAATATGGGCATTCCTTAAAAAACTAGATCTTGAGCTCCCATTTGATCCAGCAATAGCACTCCTGGGAATATATCCGAGAGACCGGAAAATGCATAGCAGAAACACTATCTGTACTTCTTTATGCATCTCTGCACTACTCACTACAGCTATAATCTGGAAACAACCTAAATGCCCGAGAACAGAGGACTGGCTAAAGAAACTGTGGTTCATCTACACTATGGCATACTATGCAGCTGTCAGCAAAGACTAAATTATGAAATTTACCTGCAAATGGATGGACATGGAGACTATCAAGCTGAGTGAAATTAGTCAGAAGAAAAAGGACAGATATAGAATGACTGCATTCATTCACTTGAATCACTTGAATCCCATTATTCATCGATTTGCTCGAGCGGGCACCAGTAACATTTCCATTGGACCCTATCATGTGCCAATGCACTACGCTGGCATCGGAAGCATATATTGAGGATCTGATGCTGCAAGCATATAAGATCAAGTACGACATCATTGGTCTGACTGAGAAGAGGAGGCGTCAGTTGCATCATGCTGTATATGACACCAGAGAAGAATTGTTCCTTGGAACATGCGACGAAAAGAGGAAAAGAAGTGTCGGTGGCATTGGTATCCTTGTCAACACGAACATGGCCGTAAACATTGATTCATTTGAATGCCTAACAAACCGGATAGGACGATTACACTTGAAGATATGTGGCCCACTGCCAGCAATTTCTCTCTTCATTGTCTACGCACCAACATCCACATACAAAGATGAAATTGAAAAATTCTACATGGAATTGGAGGAGTTCTATAAAAAGATTACACCTTCTACAAGATCATAGTCGGTGATTTTAATGCCAAGATAGGACCAGAAGATTGGCTGAAGAACTCCATATTGGGACCCATGGCCTAGAATGGTGAGAGACTATCTGAGTTCATCATGTCCACAAAGACCATTCATAGGAACTCACAGTTCCAGAAGGCTGAAGCAAAACGTTGGACATTGGAATCTTCTGGCGGACAGTTCTACAATGAAATTGACCACATCATCTTCAATCGATGGTTTTGTCTGACCGATGTTGCTGTCGTCCCCAAGTTCCAAACAAGATCAGACCACCGTCTCTTTCGTGAAAAAATTCTACTTCCGGGGCCGGAGAGATAGCCCAGTGGCATGGCGTTTGCCTTGCACGCCGGCCGGCCTATGCCGGCCTGGGTTCGATCCCGGCATCCCATATGGTCCCCCGAGCACCGCCAGGAGTGATTCCTGAGTGCAGAGCCAGAAGTAACTCCTGAGCATTGCCGGGTGTGACCCAAAAAGCAAAAAAAAAAAAAAATTCTACTTCCCACAAAGGGGGAGAAAAGGCTGCAAAGTTTAAGAAGAGACGTCCCAGAATGAACACCAACTGGGAACTCTTTGGCACCATTGCGGCAACATTGGAAGATACCATCATTGATGACATCGATGAAGAATACAACTGACTGGTTCAGCACCTTCATGATTGTGCGAAGAATGCCGAGAGAGAGAAAGACACAAAAGGATGCTTGTCTTCAGAAACTCTTGAGCTCATTCGCCAATGTGGCAAGGCGCGAGCCTCAGGAGATCAAATGCTAACGTCCAAGCTTGCTAAACGGTGCAGAGAAGCGATAAAAGAAGACCTCAAAGACAGAATAGCAGAAAAACTGGAAGATGCAACAGAAGCCGGGAAAAGCATTCGCACCGCCCACCTGTCCTTTGCGAACTTTAAGACCAAGATGACTGCCCTCCGACATCCTGATGGATCTATCACATCTTCCAGAAAGGCAATGGAGAAGATTATCCATGACTTCTACTCAAATCTCTTTCATAACCACATCCACCTGCCCACATACCAAATTCCACAGGATGGATATGTCATTCCCAATGTTCTCCCTTCTGAAATCCGACATGCCATCTTGTTGGTAAAGAAAATAACAGCACCAGGCCCAGACAAAGTCAGACCCGAAAACCTGAAGAATCTGCCGTCAGTACTCATCAATACACTAGCTTGGCTCTTCACATGCTACCTGTCCGAATGCAAGGTGCCCACCCAATGGAAAACCAGCAGGACAGTTCTACTATTCAAGAAGGGAGACATTCACGACATCGGCAACTATCGCCCCATCTGCCTGTTGTCCATCATCTATAAGCTGTTTACATGAGTCATCCTGAACAGGATTGGCAGAACACTAGATGAAGGACAACCATGCGAGCAAGCAGGCTTCCGGAAAGGATTCAGCACAATCGACCATATCCACACAGTAACCAAGCTCATTGAGGTTTGTAGGAAGTACAAGACACCGCTCTGTCTCACGTTCATTGATTTACAGAAAGCCTTTGATTCTGTGGAGACTGAAGCAGTCATCAAAGCCCTAGCAAAACAGGGTGTTCAAACCCAATACACCAAGATCCTTCGTGACCCTGTATTACGGATTCACCACCAGGATCTCACCATTTACAAAGAAGTGATCATTGATGTCAAAAGAGGGGTTTGACAAGGTGACAGAGGGGTTTGAAGAGTTTCACCAAAACTCTTCAGTGCCAGCCTCGAGAACATCATGCAACAATTAGAATGCGCGAAGGAATGGGAGTGAAGATAGATGGTCGGCAACTACACCACCTCCGCTTCGCTGATGACATCGTTCTAATAACACCAAACATTAGCCAAGCAGCACATATGCTGGCTGACTTCGACCGAGAGTGTGGAAAGATAGGTCTACAGCTGAATCTAAAGAAAACCATGTTTATGAAAAATGAACTAGTTACAGAGGCCCCATTCACTCTCCATGGAAAAACATCTCTAAATGTAGCAGTTATGTGTACCTAGGTCGAGAAATCAACATGATGAACAACCTAATACCTTAGCTGCGCAGGAGGAAGAGAGCGGCATGGAATGCCTCCAAAGGCATCGAAGAAATAGCTAAAAGGACAAAGAACCTCCGGCTCCAGGCACATCTCCTTGACTCCACCGTTCTCCCTGCATTAACATACGCCTCCCAAGACCTGGGCCCTACCAAAGCAGGATGAGAATGCTCTTTGGGTCTCCCATAGAGGAATCGAAAGGGCTATGCTTGGAATATCATGCCTCACTCAAGTGAGAGAAGGAATCTGGAGTCTGACTTCCGTCGCTATTCCAGAATCTGGGATGCTCTCTCATTTGCCAAGGCATCGAAAATCAGATGAGCTGGACATGTAATGAGATTTGGAGACAACTGCCGAACTAGAGCCATTACCGACTGGATCCCACGGGATGTCAAAAGATCATGTGGCCGCCACCTACGAGATGGTCAGACTTCCTTGTCAAGACCCTGAAGGAACAGTTTGAGGCTCTTCATATTCCTGAATCAACCAGATGCCATTTGGCTACATTGGCATGTGATAGGGTTCACTGCATTCATTAATAGGATATAAATAGATACCCATGTTTTACTAAATGTGGGAAATGGAAATGGCAGATTAAAACTCATAATTGAATATACACAAAGAGACTTAAGTGATAAACTCTAAATATCTGCAGGGCTAGCCACAATGTGTAAAATAAGAGGGAGAGAGATGCAGAGACAAAGAGAGAGAGAAAGAGAGGAAGCGGGGGTACTTGCTATTGAGGCAGCCTGGGGGTGGGCGGGAGAGGGTGGAATACACTGGTGGTGCAAATGGGGCACTGGTGGGAGGATGGGAGCTGGAATACTGTATTACCAAGAGCCAATTATGAACACCTTTGTAATTGTATGTCTCGCTGTGGTATAATAAAAAATTTAAAAAAAAAGAGTGTGACTCGTCTTTCTTTTGCTCTCACCCAATCTCTGGATAGGTAGTGTTGAGAAGAGCTTTAAAATACAAATATATAAAGTATCCTAGGATATGAAGAAAATCTGTGCTTCATAAGCCAAAAGTGTAATTCCTAAAAACGCTGTCAAACTTGTGGAAAATATGTGAGACTGTGTAGATGCATACATACAACACACACACACATGTGAATTCCATATGCAAAGATGTTAGTGAAACACCTCTTTCATTTTTTGTTTTGTTTGGTGACCACACCCAGGTGTGCCCAGGACTTACTCCTGCTTCTGCTCTCAGAGAACTTCAGGGATGATGTGTGGTGCTGGGAATGTAAACTGGGTCAGAGGCATAGAAGTCAAGCGTCTTACCTGCTGTGCTCTCTCAAGCCCTAGGAAATACTTTTCATCACAACTTTGTCTCCATTTATCTTTAGGATTCACCAGAATTGAGTATTTTAACCATCCTGAATTTTAATTTGGGGCTCCCAAATTTGTTTGTCCATAGATCAGCCCTCAATATACAGAGGTATCTGTAATTAATCTACTAAGCATGATGAAAACCACTAGATGTGGTGACTCTTTAGAACACATTGTTGCTGTTTGCATGTGATCATATATAGGATGGAACTTGAGCAATATAAAAATAAAAAATGTCATTGGAACAGAAGTCAGTTAGTGAAACCATCCCTCTTCTCTTCTCTCCTCTCCTCTCTCGCCTCCTCTCCTCTTCACTCCTCTCCTCTCTTTTCATCGCTCACTCTCTGTCCTCCTCTCCTCTCCTATCCTCTCCTCTTCCCTCTTACCCTCCTCTCCCTCCTTCCCTCTCCTGCTATACCTGGCATTTTTCAGGAACTACTCCTGGCTCTCAGTTCAGGGACCACTCCAGGCAGGGCATGAAGAACCATATGTGGTACTAGAGTCAAACCTGGGTCAGCCCTTGCAATGCAGGCACTCTATCCACTGTGCTATCTCTCTGGCCCTGTTCTTTCCTTTCCCTCTCCCTCCCCCTTTCTCTCTCTCTCTCTCTCTCTCTCTCTCTCTCTCTTTCTCTTCTCTCCCATAATTTCTTTCCCTTTTTTCCTATTTTCCTCCCTTTCTCCCCTCCTCCTTTTCTCCCTTTCTCCCTTTCTCTCTTTCTCTCTTTCTTTATTCAGGGGTTACTTTTGTCTCTTTGCTTAGCTATTGCTCCTGACACTGCTTGAGGATCACAGGTAATACCAGGGATTAAACCAGTGTTTATTACAAGTAAGGAAAGTGTGTAACCACTGTACTATATGCTGCCCTTTATCCTGTACTGTGTGAAGACTCTCAATATTCTTCTAATTTTCATTTATCCTTTCCTGAATTCTACCCATTTTCAAATTCTATTGTTCTGTAAGGACTCATGATAACTTCATCCAATATTTTTCTCTCTCCTTGCTATCTCGGAGAGTTGAGGATTTTATAAGTATACATTGCACTATAATGTATAATTTATTTAGTTTCTTTTTATAGTTGTTTGCACTTTATTGCTCTCTTTCCATTCCTTGCTTCTTAGTACAAGTCATTTAAGAGATACCTTGTCATAATCATCATTTATATTCCATAACACATTTATCATGCACTAGAAACACAAAAAACACTTCTACTATTAACTGGAATAAGATATGATAATTATAATTGGGTATCATGCAATTTTTAAAGAATCCAGACATAGTTTCTTAATAATACTTTATATCCCATTTCAGAATAGTTTTCACCATAAGTAACAGAATTTAATGTCATTACCTTATTCTAGAATTCAAAACCTTCATTATTTTATACTAGCCTCTCCAAAATTAATTCAAAGAATTTTCTCTAAGAAAAGGTAGAAATAAGAATTACTAATAGCTCCTTAGTTTCACTTCTTTCAAGTTTAGAACTGTGTGGTAAACAGACTCCAAGATGGTCCCCAGTTATCTCTGCCTCTTGATATGTATTCTTATGTAAACACCTTCCACTGAGTATGGGTAGAACCCATGATTTGATATGGTGCATAATAGGAGATCACTTCTGTGATTATGTTACAGAGGTTTATAATAGATGTCTTGTTAGAGAACTCTTGTGTTTGTCTTCTGGACAGACATATATTGATATAGCAAGTCACCATATTAGAGAGGCCCACAGACGAAGAACTAAGGTTGACCTCTAGCGAACAGTAAGCTAGAAACAGAGGCCATTAGTTCAACAACCTTCAGAAAATACAATTCTGCCAAAGGATACCTGGTATTGAAAGCAGATCTTCACCAGCTGAGACTTCAACAGAGACCACATCTTGACCAATACCTTAAGTCCAGATTTGAGACGTTAAAAAATGTAAAACTATAAGATGATAAATGTATGTTGTTTTAAGGCACTAATTTTATACCAAGTTTTATACAAAAAGGATAAAATGCAGAATACTAAAAGAATGGGATTCTTTCCATGACTGACTTAAGATGTAGCTACCAAAAAAAAATCGAGATAAAAATACTTAGTATGGAATCTCTCATATTATGGAAGCTTATACAATCATACTAAAGAGATTGAGTGCAAGTTATGTTATAGCTGGTAGAAAAGAAAACCATCCCACGCTATGTAGTTTAAAAACTTGGTCCCGTCTTCTAAGACTCAAGCTTAGTTATGTAAAGTATTTGGTTATTTGAAAAGAGTTTGCATCAGAATACCTAATGCAGATTTGGGAGATGTGGCCAAAAGGAACATCCTAATAGAGCAAGAGTTAAGAGGCTTTTGAAATAAGATTGTCTAGAACACTAGAAGGAGGTTCAGCAAATCTAGAAGTTTAAAGTCCAGATGTGTGACAGATGTTGAAGATGAATTCAAAGAATTTTGAGAACTTTACCAATACTGATGTTTATTTCAGTCTTTGAATTAAGCAGTCAAACCTTTGAAAAAGTAAAAATTTTCCAAATAATTGGATAGAAATGTGTTGAACACTAACTGGTTTGTCTCTTCTAAGAGGAAAACCAGACCCAGAGACGACAATCAAGTCGCCACATCATGCAGCTGAGCGGCCGCCTTAGAACAGATACAACACCTTAGGTGAAATGACTCCAGAGGCTTCCAAAGGCATACGAAAAGGTCAAAGGATGCAAATATCACCACCACATTTCAAGCGCTCCCTAATGAACAATATTAAATCCCCCACAGGAATTAGGAGTCGTTAAAGAGTTCTGGGGTGAACTTTGACAGTAGCAGATCTCTGTGGTTGGGGAGTTATCTCAGCATCTATCTAATCTCCAACAGGTCTATATATCACATGGGCATTTACCTATATAACTGGCAAAAGCACAACCATCCCACAAATTTAGCTACTTCCTGTGTCTTCGGAAGTGACTTCTCCTGGCGCCTTGCAGCTCCCTGGAAAAACCTTTGGGAACTGCAACTGGGAGCGGCATGCAGGCATCTGTTGTGGAAAAGAGCAATACCTGAGACAAATGTCATGGCCAGCATTAAGCCAATTGGCACATTTAAAATGCAGCATAATAGTGTATTTGTTGCGGTGTTCCTCTCCGCAGTTGGCTCATGTGGAATAATGATGGCTTACTGACAGAAGCAGGGCCTCAGCCGCTTGCTAACATTGTCACACTGATGGTTTGTAGTGTTCCTACTGTTGCCTGCATTTGGCTGGAAACAGCAGCCATTCAGGGTCTCAGGCAGGGTGCTGAAAACAGACCATAGCCCTGCACAACACTGTCCATTTTGAAAAGCTTCAGTCAAGCATTCACTGCCATAATTTCCATTGTCATTCTTCCCCACTGTTTATATAATATGGCCAGGAGTGGGACCATAAACTAATATTACGTTCGGGTCTCCAATATCACACCCCTAGCTAAGTTTTTCCAAGGAGAGGATTACCAAGCTTCCTACTGTGGCAGCACATCATGGAACACCACAGCCACCTGCCTTATTAAAGCAGTCCTTTCCTGGGAAAAGAACATTGCCACAGAAATAATGAATTAATTTAGCATTTCCTTCAGTCTCACTCAGCGCGGTGTGCTTCCCTAAGCATGAAAACAGCACATCCTCACAGAAACATTTCTAAATGATGTGCCTACCCATAGAAAAGATCAATTTGAATAGATCCAATCCCCAAGAGTGCTATTCAGTACGAAAAGTTTTCAACTAAAGTCAAGACAGATTGTCCAACTAGTTCTCAAGCCAGGCATAGACCATTATCTTCATCCAAATTTCAGCTTATAAACCTTCTCTTTCTTGTTGTGCATTACACATGCCTGTATTTGTTGTTCTTATACAAGGAACAAAGCTCTTCCTATGTCAGCATAAAGACTATTGCTGTTGAAGTGAGAAAAAAAAAGTGTGTTCCAATATGAGGATAGAAGCATAAAGTTATTGAATATGACTTGCCTCAGAGGCTGTACTTGGGCTATTGAAACTTAGAAAAAGAGAGATGAGATAGGTGATAAAGGGAAGAATATGAGTAAAGAAAGAAAAGGAGAGAGACAGGTTGAAAGATTAGCTAGTGGGTACTTTGTTGAAAACACAGATCTGGGAGGTGAAAGGCCAGATTCCGTGCACAATAACTAAAATGGAATTAGAGCTTAAAAGTAAAATTAGCAAATTAGGGGCCAGAAGTCTTACAAGGAGCGATAATTTTCAATGGCCCAAGGAGAAGATAAAAATTCAGAATGGTAATTCTGTGATACTCAGAAGAGAGAGTAGAATCTGAATTAAGCCAAGAGGAAAAAAATACACAACCTACCAAACCTAAGACTAATCTAATAGTAAAGCACAAAAGGGTGTTTTCTTCCTTCACCTTAGCCACCTTAGTCAAAACACTATGGCCATCAAAAACGTTTACTTTTGACTGGCATTCACACATAGATACCCAACTGTTAGGAAAGCACAGAGCTCAAAACCCCTCTAAGACATTATTCTAGTATTGCCTGCACTTTTCTTGCCAGTAACTTCTCATAGTATAATTAAAACACTTCTCTTCTTTGCTGTTTTTGTTTTGCTTTTGGACCATCCCTGGCTATGCTAAGAGGTTACCCCCTAGCTCTATGACAGTCACTCCTCCCTGGAGTAAGGGGACAATATGCAGTGCCAAGAATCAAATCCGAACCAGTCTTTAGCAAGACAAGTGATTTATCCATGATACTACTTCTTTGGCTCCTACAGTTACAGCGCTTTTACTCCCCAACCTCTCTCTCCGGATAAGTGCCCAAGAACAGTTTATTCCAAGTGACTTTAATACTTAAAAATTAGGAGCCATGGATGATTAGCTTAATAAGTAAAAGCACAGTACTAAGACCCAAAGCAATAGCTTCTATGAGAGTATATAGTTATCTTGCTTTCAGTAATCATTCCACAATGATTATGTATCACAAATTATTATGTGATACTTTTTTAATTTTTAAATTTTATGCTTTTAGGCAATGCTCAGGGGTCAATCCTGGCTCTTCACTGAGGAATTACTCCTGGTGGTACGTAGGGGGACCATATGGGATGCTGGGGATTGAACCCAGGTCAGCAGCATGCAAGGCAAGTGCCCTACTGCTCTGCTATTGCTCCAGCCCCGTGTGATACATTTTAAATTATCACAACTTCATTTGTCAGCTACCCCCATAAAGTTAAAAACGAAGCAAAACAAAAAGCAATACCCGCTGTTCCTCATTTCAAAGGTTGCATCCTGCTTCAACTGAATAAACATTTCTGCAGATGAGATACAATCATTCTTTTTATAATTATTTCCAATTCTGCAAACAATCTGTGCTGAGAAATTCCTGATGACCCCTTGACTTGAGCAATTCCACCTCCCAAGATGGCCACATTTTCAGTCACTTTCAATCAAATGCTGGCATGTGGGCTTGGAAGTTGCAACATGAACGGAGACTCAGCAGGACAATTACATCCATTTATATCTATTGTTAATGTCAAAAGTCAAAATTTGATAGAAAGAAGGTCAAGAAAAGGTAACTTAGAAAGTAAGTGAGTAGCAGATTAAAGTTTGCAATGCAAATCTTACCCCTGAATTTACACCCTCTATACACCATTGATCACTTGATTCCTTGATCAGGTGATCAATGGTGTATAGAGGGTGTAAATAACAGGGGTAAGATTGCCTGAGGACCAGGTGGCAGATATGAAATTTAGAGACTGACAAGTAGAAATAAACTAATGAACTACTACTAAAAAGTTGGTTTTAGTTTTTTTTTAAATTTTTTTCCTCTAGGATTTGGGGTTTAATCTCTGTAAGTGAAAATAACTTACATGTCGCTGCCCAGTTTTCCCAACACCACTTGTTGAAGAGGCTTTCCTTACTCAATTTTAGACTCGTTGCACCTTTGTCAAAGATTAAATGATCATATGTTTGAGGTTGGGTGTCAGGCTACTCAATTCTATTCCATAGGTCCACAGGTCTGTTTTTATTCCAATACCATGCTGTTTTAATTACTACTGCCTTGTAGTACAGTTTGAAGTTGGGAAAGGTGATGCCTCCCATCTTCTTTTTCCCGAGGATTGCTTTAGCTATCCTTCGGGGTTTATTGTTCCATACAAACTTCAGGAGTATTTGGTCAATTTCTTTGAAGAATGTCATGGGTATCTTTATAGGGACTGCATTGAATCTGTACAGAGCTCTAGGGAGTATTACCATTTTGACAATGTTGATTCTCCCCATCCATGAGCAGGGAATATGTTTCCATTTCCTTGTGTCCTCTTTTATCTCTTGGAGCAGTGTCTTGTAGTTTTCTTTGTACAGGTCCTTTACACACTTGGGTAGGTTGATTCCTAGGTATTTGATTTTCTGTGGCACAATTGTGAATGGAATTGTTTCCTTAATATCCCTTTTTTCTCTTTCGTTATTTGTATATAGAAAAGCCACCGACTTTTTGGGTGTTGATTTTGTATCCTGCCACTCTACTATATGCATCTATTGTTTCTAGGAGTTTTTGGGTAGAGAGTTTAGGGTTCTCTAGGTATAATATCATGTCATCTGCAAATAATGATAGCTTGACTTCTTCCTTGCCTATCTGGATGCCCTTGATGTCCTTTTCTTCTCTGATTGCTATGGCAAGTACATCCAGTACTATATTAAATAAAAGAGGTGAGAGTGGGCAACCTTGTCTTGTCCCTGATCTCAGGGGGAAGGCTTTCAACTTTTCCCCCATTGAGAATGATGCTCGCTGTGGGCTTTTGGTAGATGGCTGTAACTATCTTGAGGAAAGTCCCTTCAATTCCCATATTCTGGAGGGTTTAATCATGAACGGGTGCTGGATCTTATCAAATGCTTTCTCTGCGTCTATTGATAGGATCATATGGTTTTTTTTTTTTTTCTCTTATTGGTATGATGTATTATGTTGATTGACTTGCGAATGTTGAACCATCCTTGCATTCCCGGGATGAATCCTACTTGGTCATGATGTATAATCTTCTTGATGAGTCTTTGGATTCTGTTGGCTAGTATTTTATTGAAGATCTTAGCATCCGTGTTCATCAGGGATATTGGTCTGTAGTTTTCTTTCTTTGTGTTGTCTCTCCCTGCTTTGGGTATCAGGGTGATATGTGCCTCATAGAAGCTGTTTGGGAGTATTTCTGTTTCTTCTATTTCTTGGAAGAGCTTGAAAAGGACTGGCAATAGGTCCTCCTTAAAGGTTTGGTAGAGTTCACTAGTGAATCCGTCTGGACCTGGGCTTTTGTGTTTGGGCAGACTTTTAATTACTGTTTCTATTTCCTCAATGGTGATAGGCTTATTCAGGTGTACTCCTTCTATCTACAAATTGGCCTGCAGGAAGCAACTCCAGGCCAGATGCACAGGCTCTGGGCAGCAGTGTACTGCAACAACTGGGCTTTAAAATATCTTGTTCATTTAGATTAAGATGAACTTAATCAAAAAAAAGTGATGATAGCAGAGACCATAAGTGTATAGTGTATCACATTCTCTGTAAAAAATGAATTTGGACCTGTGTCTAACACCATGCACAAAAATCAGATCAAAATGGATTAGAGATATGAATATCAGACTTGAATCCGTAAAGTACATTGAAGAAAATATAGGAAAAACCCTCCACGACATTGAAGCTAAAGGCATCTTCAAAGGTGAAACATCACTAACAAAGCAACTAGAAGAAAAGATAAACATATGGGACTACATAAGACAAAAAGCTTCTGCACTTCAAAAGAAACAGTGACTAAGATACAAAAGCAGTCCACAGAATGGGAAAGAATATTCACCCAATACCCATCTGATAAGGGGTTAATATCCAGGATATATCAGGCACTGGTAGAACTTTACAAGAAGAAAACAATCAACCCCATCAAAAAATGGGGAGAAGAAATGAACAGAAACTTCAGCAAGGAAGAAATTCGAATGGCCAAAAAACATATGAAAAAATGCTCATCATCACTAATCATCAGAGAGATGCAAATCAAAACAACAATGAGATACCACTTTACACCACAGAGACTGGCACATATTCAAAAGAGCAAGAACAACAAGTGCTGGAGTGGATGTGGGGAAAAGGGGACACTCATCCATTGTTGGTGGGAATGCCGGCTGGTACAGCCTTTCTGGAAAACTATATGGACATTCCTCCAAAGACTAGAAATTGAACTCCCATTTGACCCAGCCATACCACTCCTGGGAATCTACTCTGGGAAACCAAAAATACGCCAGTGGAAACACCATCCCTACTTTTATGTTCATAGCAGCATTATTCACAATAGCCAGAATCTGGAAGCAACCAGAGTGCCCGAAAATCGATGACTGGATAAAGAAGCTTTGGTACATCTACACAATGGAATACTATGCAGCTGTTAGGAAAAATGAAGTTATAAAATTTGCCTATAAATGGATGGACATGGAGAAGATTATGTTGAGCGAAATTAGCCAGAAGGAGAGAGACAGACACAGAATGACTGCATTTATCTGCATAACATAAATATATATGTACATATTAAGAAACCAATATCCAAGGTCATGTGAAACATATATCAGGAGGTCTTGTCAAAGGTGGAAATTATTACAAACGCGTGGGAGTCAGAGGCTAGGTAAGACAGAAAATGGAACAGTGTGCTAACAATTGTCTAGGGTACAAATACCAACCTAGAACTGAGCATTAAATAGAGGCAAAAAGATACACATGACAACCCTTTAATGTATGTTCTGTAATCCATAGTTCTGAGAGGAAGGAAAAGAGAAAGAGAGAGAAATGGAAAGAAATAAATAACCTGCCATGGAGCAGGGCTGGGGGGGGGGGGAGGGAACCGGGGACGTTGGTGGTGGGAGATGGGCACCCGTGGCGGGATGATTGCTGGAACACTGTATGACCAAAACCCAAATATGAACTTTTTAATTGTACATCTTTGTAATTGTAAAAATAAAAAATTAAAAAAAAAAACCTTGCCACATTCAAGGCTGATTTTGACCACACAAGATTCTTTTTCATTCTTAAGGACCCGAATCAAAATGTCTTAGTCTTAGACACATTATCCTTTAGAGCCACACTTGAGAACTCTATTAACTCTGGGTAGAAAGCAATTCCAAAAATTCGTTTCTTGATTTTTTTTTCATATCAACTAAAGCCATAAAGTCTGACTGAGCTCTCAGCTAATCCAATCATACAAAATGATACTCAATATATAATGCTTTCTCTATTGTTCTCTAATGTTTTCCCTATTGTTATATATTTGCTACATCATGCACTACAAAGCCATTTTCTCCAGAAAATTCCCATGCTTCCTTTAAAAAAAATAAGGGTGATTTTGTTGGTTCTGACTTTAAAATTGTCTTCTGATGTGAAACTCCTCACAGCCTATCCTCTTTAATTCTTGCAATTATCCTAAATTATTTTAGCATAAGTGTGTGTTACACCTATTTTTATTAAACAACTTAGAATGACTCCTGTAAATATGGAAAATTCTATGATCTGTTCTATAAAAAATTCAAGGAAGTGACTACCAAATCTGAGATCTTGCATTAAGAGGTGTAGCCTTGAGGAAGCCGTCTGTCATGTAAAAAATTCAATCTACTCTGGGGTTACCAGTCTTTTGAAATGTCAAGCAGCCACATGAAGAAGAGTGTGATGGAGGTAACTAAATTTAACCCTAAATTTAGCTGTCAACATCACTGTCCACTATGTGAATGAGGCCATTTTGGAAGGTTCAGCTCTAGAGTGCTCCCACCTCTGACACCTACAATAGCAGTCATGTGTTAATAGGACAACAAAAATCCAATACTACTTTGGAATGGTTCATTTTATAGTAATAAGGATAACAAAACAGAAAGTGTTTTTTTTTTCTTTCTGGGTCACACCCGGCGGTGCTCAGCGGTTACTCCTGGCTCTGCACTCAGGAATTACTCTTGGCGGTGCTCTGGGGATCATGTGGGATGTGGGGGATCAAACCAGGGCTGCCATAGGCCGCCGCATGCAAGGCAAATGCCCTACCGCTGGGCTATAGCTCCAGCCCCTAGAAAGTGTTTTCTATATGTAAATTTTTTCTTTCGTGGGACAGGATATAGATTCTCAATTAAAGTCACAGGAGAGATTAAGTGTCTTTATAAGAGGAGACCCCAGTAAAGTACTTAAAATAATAACTGCATTGAGGTGGTATGGTTAGCATTGAATTAATGTGAATAGTTATTATTAGTTAGCTAACAGTTTACTCTAAGTATTATAGGGAAGCATTTTTAGAAGGTGGATCATCTCTATGGTTGCAAATGAAGCCCAAACCACAATATATATATATATATATATATATATATATATATATATATTTTTTTTTTTTTTTAAAGTAAGCAAAGTATGTGCATCAGATCTAAAGTATAAGTAGAAAATATCCTTAAATCAGAAAATTCAAATCTATGATAGCCAATTTGCAGGGATTAGAGGGAGTATTGGTGGTAGAGGGGCCTTAGACATACCTGGCAATGCTCAGGTTACTCTTGGCTTTGTGTTCGGTAATTACTTGTGGTGGGGCTATGGGGACCATATGGAGTGTTGGGATCAAACCTCCATTAGCAACATGCAAGGCAAAGACCCTACCTGAGGTACTCTCTCCAGTCCAAGGGTAGACAAAATTTCAAAAGAACATATTTAAAAATTCAATATGTAGCTTAAAGAGAAAGGGTGCACTAAGAATATCTTATTTCTCCATCCATAAAAAGTTCATGACTAAAACTTGTTCCCAACTGCTTGGTTGGTAGTACTGAGACTAGCACAAAAGGATGGGAAGAAAGATGCATGAAGAAAGTCAGGTTGGGATGAAGAAGAGGTAAGTTGTTGAAGGTGTGTTCATTAGTCCCTACATTTCTGTGGGGCAATCAATGGGAACCATTATATCTGAGAGGTCAGGGTTAGAAGGAGAATTTGAGGAACATGGTGCAGTTTCAAAATAAAACAATAAAGAAATCTGCCAAAGTAGAGATGAGTGCAACAATGACCGAATAGCAACTGCAATGAGAGGCCTTGGACTCATCTCACCAAAATTCTTCCTTCACTAGCAAAAATGATAAGCAGGAATCTGGCTCTGCAAATATTAAAGAGAAGCAGTATGACCTTTTGCTAAAGCTAGTAGTATAAGGAGGAACTGGCCAGTGGCTTAATAAATTCTTCTGATTGGTAATGTACTTCTCTATTCAAGGAATTCTTTACATTTGCTGACTTCTTATTACATGGCCATACTAGATCCTAATCTCCTCATTTGGAGACCCAGAGTGTTATGAGGAAAGCAAACATGTAAAACCTTTAGTATGTAAAACCACAATGATGAAGATGGCAAGGAAAAGCATGCAATAAAACAACAGTCTTCTTTTGGCAACCAAAGACCCATTCTTTGAAATTTTGTGAACTTTACAACTCTCCATTTTTATGTACACCTGGCCATTCCTTTCAAATGGAAATGTACATTACAATGCTTAAATATCTAACAAGTGTTGTCTATATGCTATCATCCAAAGATACAGAATCTATTGTCAAAAGTTATATTCTACTTCTACATATTAATTCTTTTTTTTTTTTTTTTTGCTTTTTTGGGTCACACCCGGCAATGCTCAGGGGTTACTCCTGGCTCTGCACTCAGGAATTACTCCTGGCAGTGCTCGGGGGGACCATATGGGACGCCCGGGGATCGAACCGGGCCGGCACAGGCCGGCCGCTGCAAGGCAAACGCCCTACCCGCTGGGCTATCGCTCTGGCCCCCCTACATATTAATTCTTAAGTTTCCCAAGCACACCAATTGCAAACTGATATTTTTAGTCAATCTTTCTCCCTCCTTTTTTTTTTTTTTTTGCTTTTTGGGTCAAACCCATCAATGCTCAGGGGTTACTCCTGGCTCTGCACTCAGGAATTACTCCTGGCGGTGCTTGGGGGACCACATGGGACACCGGGGATCGAACCCAGGCCGGCACAGGCCGGCCACTCGCAAGGCAAATGCCCTACCCGCTGGGCTATTGCTCTGGCCCTCTCCCTCCTTTTGAAAGAGTTGGCCACCCGATGGGGTGACTGACTGGGAGCTTCGGAACGCCGCACCTATCAAGGAAAACTTCGAGAGACCAGGTCCTATGCAAAAGCAAGGGTTTTTATTAATATTCGAGTATACCGGGCTCATAGCATGACCGCAAGCAGTCAGCGGCTAAGAGCCCTGAGCCCTTCCAGGGAGGATCTTTTAAGAGATAGTTCCCGCCACTACAGAAAAGCCCACGCATAACCATCCAATAGATTTAAAATATTACATCAAGGTCTGTGCGCAGGCAGCCAATCACTTTGTACGAAGTAACCATCCCCCACCAATCAGATCATTCTTAATACTTCTTTCTGTATTTGGTACGGCTAGATACACGTGTGGGATCATGGGTCAGCAACGGCTATGCGTGCGTGCAGGAATGCAATCCAGGCAATTCAGGCCAGATAGCAGGTTCTGGGCGGGGTCTCATAACCTCTAACAGGAATTTGTTCTGGGCCTTTTGTAGATGACAAAAAGGTTACTTCAAGATGAAAAGGACACTCAGGCCCTAAATTGGTAACTTTCCATGAGTAGGCCTGCCCTGTTTGGGAAGGGGGGGGTTCTGCCTTCTTTCACTTTGGGAATAAAGTTATAGTACATACTCACATACACAAACATGTGTATATATACAAGCATGTGCTCACACACACATACACCATTTAAAATTTTTTTGAGATTTTGTGGTTTACAATGGTATGAATAATTGTTTCCCATGTATCCCAACACCAAACCCTCACCAGTATTTTCCCTCCCTCTCCCACGGACCCCAAGACCCTTGCCTAACCAATCCTGTCTCAGCTGTATGGATGTTTTCCCATTAAGTTGCTATTGTCCCTTTGCTGTCACCTTATTGTGTCTCTAAGTCCCACACAGAAGAGAAATAATTACACAGACACACACACTACAAAACTACAAAACTTTAAGATAACTCAGAAAGTAGAAAAGTCCACAGATAGAAAGTTTCAGCAGTCTCACGATAGCTAATTTTATGTGTTACGAGACTGTCACACATCTGCATGTATTTGGTAATACTTTATTCCAGATGGTTCTGTGATGGTGTTTCTAGATGAGATTTACATTTGAACTGATGTACTCTGAACACAACAGATCATCCTTCCTAACATAGATATGTCCTTGATTATACAAGTTCATATCAATATTAGACCCAGCCACAAGGTCTGAATAGAGCAAGAATGACCTTATTCTAGGAAGAGGGAATTCTGCTTTCACGTAGCCTTCAGACATCATCTGCAAAAATATTTGTTTTCCCAAGTCTCCAGTCTGCTAGCTCATCCCAAAAAATTTTCTACTTGACAGTTTTTATAATTACCTGAACCAAGTTTTTAAAACAAATCTCTTGGTAAATAAGTATCTTTTTTTTTTTTTTTTTTGCTTTTTGGGTCATACCCGGCAGCGCTCAGGGGTTACTCCTGCCTCTGCACTCAGGAATTACTCCTGGCGGTGCTCGGGGACCATATGGTATGCCAGGGATCAAACCCGGGCCAGCATAGGCCAGCTGCGTGCAAGGCAAATGCCCTACCGCTGGGCTATCACTCCGGCCCCCTCTTGGTAAATAAGTATCTTATTGATTCAGTTTCTCTGGAAATCTCAGACTAACAACATTCATCATTTCTGATGTTCTCTAGTGGGCTACTTGTAGACCTAAGTTGAGGAAACTTAGTTGAGGAAATCTCCAAAGGGTTATCTACTACCAACTATCAACAGTTAGGAATTGATAACCCTTGGCCCCAAATTCTTCTCTGATTGTGAATTTATAAAAATAATCTTCAGGAAGCAGTTTGAGATTAAGAAAGGTATTAAATCAAACCTGATGCTCTTTGAGTTTGTGAAATTTAATCTTTATAGCAGCGCCATTTTGCCTATCAGATCATTGAGTGTTTCACCTATAGAAAGATTGTGTCTGTATCTTGTAATATCCACGTATTGCCCAAGGCCTTCTTTAAAGAGCAGAATCTTCAGCTTCAGAGATAATATTTCATCCACATCACCCATATCTAAGGCCCTTTGGCTCTCATGCTGGCTGGCATTTCTATCACAGTTCAGGCAATACAATCTCTAGTTATTATTTGTCAGAAAAACTCTGTCATACATATTCAGGAACCGTTTTCCTTTCCTGGGAGACAAATGCTATAAGCAGTGTGCTGTAGGTAGAAGTGGCTCTTAACCATTATTTTCTGATCCATTTCAGGTAATAATGACTTTACCTATCCTCTAAATGAATATTTCTGGACCACTGGAAATACTTTAAAATTTCACTTAAGATCAAACTTAATATTCATCTAATTTCCATATTAACTTCCTTAAATCACAGGCTTCTTTGGCACTAATTTATTCTTAATTTTTCACTATTTCTATAATCTTTCACTGTCAATTCATTAGTATTGAAGTGTGTCTATGTGTGTGCATGCATTTTTCTAAATTTACTCTTGCTTTCGACTTCCTTTTCTGAGATCTCATTCTTGTTAGACTACCAGTGTTTCAATGCTATTGGGTGGGAGGGTGAAAGGAGGAGGTGTTGGAGGAGGTGCTTCAAGCAGTGCTCAGGAGGCCTAGTGCTACTCCTGATGATTGTATGCCTAGACAATTTGATATGAAACCCAAGGATGGAGTGCTGCTTTGGCCCTGTGGTATTGGAACGGTGTGGGCTACCCAGCAATGCTCAGGGGTCCTTGAGGCTGCACCCAGCAATGCTTGAGACAGGTTTTGAGGTACTGCACATCAAATAGGAGTCCCTGAAACCTTTCTTTGCTTTATAATCCCGTATTTGCTCACCGATGTTCTTTTCCTTTGTGTTGTGAAATATAACCTCTGGATTTACATGCCACCCCTAATAATTTCATTTCCTGCTCTAAATATAACAGTTTCTTATTTTTATCCTTTTTCATTTATGCCTCAGTAGTTGTAAAATTTAAAGCCAGTTAAACAATGATCTTTTCTCCCCATTTTTATTATTCCTTATAATTACTGAACAGAGGACATGTGAATACCAAGTAACATATTTATAGTCATAGCCTCTTCAAGTCTTCTATAACTTTCCTGCCTTCATTCTGTTCACATTAAAATGCTGATTCATAACAATAATAATAGTCCTGACTCTGAGGACTGAGGTTAGATTCACAGAACTTTAGCATATTAAAGCAAGCGATAACCCATGAAAGCGATATGAAAGCTAGTATCTAGTCATCCAGGTGTATTCACCCAGAGACTTACTGTGGATTAAAAATTAAATTAAAAACTCTGCCATAACAAGTAAATAAAGAAACTAAACTGCACACAATTAACAAACTTAATCTCAATTGTACCACATTCTTTCTGTCACCTAGAAACTAATTAGTACGACATAATCACATACTTCCTGCCCAGTAAACATACAAGTCCCAGAGGAACAAATGATTTGTCCCATGAATCACTGGCCACTGCTTACTGGTAATTATCATATAAATGAGGTGCTTCAATTTGACCTCTGATTCCCTAGTCTTTTTCTGAGACAGCAAAGATACAGCAGTTATGCAAAAACTTGATAAAATTTAAATTACTTTTCTAGCATTTCCTTCTGAATATTCTTTGGGGCATGGCTGGGCAGGGTTGGGGGGAGATCACTGTAACAACAACCACCCTTTTTTAAAAAGCAACTTCAAAACAGGCACTAAAATATTAAAATAATGTGTACAACAGTATGTATCGAAGTGGTTCCCACAGCTGAAAAAGAAAATTCAAGAAAATGTATAATAAAATTCCAAGAGCAATGATTTGCATTAGCTCTAAGGAAATGACTTTCCTGGAGTCAACAAGTCAAAGTCAAAGGAGGACATGCAACATTCAGTCTTTGATTGCTACCTGGGTGGTGCCAGACATCTTGTGCACTGCACTCATAGTTCCCTTGTACAATTAAGCAATTAGATGGTGGGGTCTAAGGGCGCCTTTCTGCATTTTCTTTGGTTCTGAATGTTACAGAAAGAAATACACTGCAATGTGTCTGATACATCATCTTAAGCCATTGTTCTTAAAACTGCAAACTGAAATCACGAAGAAGCGTTAGGATTTCATTGATGCCAGGGCTTCAATCCGAGTTCAGGAATTAATTGGTCTGGGGGCAGCCTGGACACTAAGGACTGAAAAAGCTCTAATGTGCTGCCTTGTTCACGACATACTAGCTAATTACCACACACTTTGTCGATATGGATAGTTTTTCTTCTTTATTTGAGGAAGCTACATTTCCCTCCTTCTCCCTCCCTCCCTCTCTCTCTCTCTATCTCTCTCTCTCTCTCTCTCTTTCTCTCTCATTGCCATATCATTAAAACATGGTTCCTGGGGGAAGGGAGAGGGAGACAGGTACAATGATAGTCCATATAGTTTTGGAATTACATTAATAAAAATTATTAATAGTAACGTAAAACCAAAAAATTTAAATATAAAAATAAATATTTGTCTAAAATAAAAACAATAGAACATGGAGCAAACAACCTACCCTGAATGACTGTGGAAGTCCCCAGGAGATATTGGCAGAACAGGTACCCCACAGGTCACTGGCTTAACTAAGTTTTTTAAAGTAGAAATTTCTCAGTGATTCCATTAATTCAATGAAAACACAATGAGGGCAGAGAATCTGTCACCGTGCATTCTCTGAAGCTTAGAGCAAACACGTATTCAATGAAGAGATGAACTTATCAATGCTTCTAAGGCCTTTGGAGTCTGCTCCTCCACTACCTAACCTCCAACCTCTTTATATTTGTTTTCCATTAATATAAAGGATTTGGGTATCTTTGGACTATGTTTTTGTCTTCCCCACATTACAGATTCTCCATTGCTTATCACTGGAGATATTGTCCTATTGATGGTGTCATCTGGATAGAGTCATAGAAAGTTCTAGTAAAACATTGGTTGGGGGCCAGAGAGATGGTAGAGTGGCTAGGACTTGCTTGCACTGCATGTAGCTGACTGGTATTTCTTTTTCTTTCTTTTTAATCTGAAATAAGCTTTATTTATTTAGTTTTAATTTTTCATTATATCACCGTGAGATATATAATTATAAAGATGTTCATGTTTGGGTTTCACTGACTGGTATCTCATCATAGGCATCACATATGGCGCGCAAGCACCACCTAAACACCAAAAGTGATCCCTGAACATATATATATATATATATATACATACATATATATATATACCTACATACATACATGCATACATACATGCATATATACTTATACATACATATATACATGCATACATACATGCATATATATATGGACTCATAATTCCTTCTGTGAAAATTTGGGACAGGACAAATATTAAATATGATAACATTTGAAAAAAATCTTTTCTCTTTTTATGTCCTCAGGGATGACTCCTGGCTTTGTACTCGGGATCCCTCCTGGCGGTGTGTAAGGGACCATATGGAATGCAGATCAAACTTGATCAGCCATATGCAAGGAAAGGGCCTATCTCTCTAACCCAGAGTTTAAAAAAATTCTATCTACTTTTCATACCCCAAATTTTCATACTTAAAAATCTGACTTTGTTATATGCAGAACCACCTAACAGTGGCTTCTTAGCCCTGATACCCTCCAGCTAACTACAGAGGGCCCCAAACCAATGTAAAAATGATGACATTAAAAAACACACTAAGTTCCATGGGAGTGTAAGCTTAGAGAGTTTTCCAGTCGAGCTTTGATTTCAAGATTATTATGTGATAGATGGATAGGGACAGAAAGAGAAGAACAATATTCTATCAGCAATGTGCTTAGTCAATCAGAATAATTCATGTGTCTTTTCTTTCAAGAGGAGAGCAAGGGGAAAAGAGGATGGTTGAAGCCTCAAGTTATCAGTGAATGGGGGCAGGGAGGAAGACAGATTGCAAATGTGCTAGTTTTTTCTTCCGTCAACTCTAATATAATAACATTATCTACTTCATCATTTTGTTCATACAGTCAAATTTAGGGAGGATTTTGACCAGGCATCTTCAACTACTTGCTTGATTACTGAACAAGTCAGGCTGTCTCTGGCATTTTGTTCCTAGGGCTCATTGATGACTGAAGACACAAGGAGGCTATGAAATACTTAACAGTGGGTAAGACTGTTGAACTGTCTAGCATGCCACTCTTATGTGCCTTTATAAATCAGTTCTGCCCAAAATAGTGTTTATCCTGACTAATCATATCTGCAAATTACAGAGTGAATAATCACTCCTGATTATGGAAACGTCAAGGGGGGGGCTTTTCTCAGTGCGGCTTTGTGTGGGCCATTTGCTAACCCCCTGTGTTTTTTAAGTCAAGAATGAACTGGAAGAAAATATTCCAAGCAAACCTGACAGCTTTAGAGAAGCAAAAGTTCTTTTTAGTGATGGGAGAAATAGGTCAATGTTTTTCCTAAGGAAACGGCGATGCCCATTTAGAGTCACTGCAGATGAGGTTGTGAGGCAGAGAAGAGGCCCAGAGCCTCCGCAGAAAAGCAGGGCTGATTCTTTCACCTTGAGAAGGGGTCCTATGCTCATTAAGCCCACCAGGGAAACAGTCAATGAACTTAAGCAGTGATTATCTAAATGAGTGGTAATTTCTTTAATGAAACCCACCCCAAATTTTTGTGAGGATAATTATATGTCATCTCAGAGGCAGAAATCTATCCAGTAAAGTCGGAAATGACTCGCCCAGGGTCAAACGATGAATGTGAGAGATTTCATGTGCTTCCTACCTCCCTGCTCTTTGTTCTGAACTCTTCAAAAGAAAAAAAAAAGGCATAGGTCCAAATAAATTGCCAGATTTATCCAAGTGGGTCACACACTCTCAGATTCCTTCTGCCCTTTACATAATGCTGTTGGTTCTTCGCACAAGTTGAATAATCAAAAGAGATAGCAGCGCTTAACTTCTCAAAACGGGAAACTAAATTAATCACATTATACTCAAAAGGGAATTTGCTGAATATGTAGATTTCAAAGGAATATTAGAAAGGTTTCATTTCCTTTGTTCCTTGTATTTTTCTCCCCGTAGCATCCAGGCAGAGAAGGAATGAAAAAATTTCCCCTGAAGTATAATATTTTGCTTCTGCATAGAGTAAGGTCAGATTTTTTTTCATTTTCATTACCTCATACTTTTACACTTACTTTCATAATCCTTTTGAGGATTCTGGCAATGCTAATGATTAGAGTTAAGTGAGTCTCTTACAAGCAGCAGAAGCAATTGTGCCAGACTTTAGAATAATACAATTCTGGGTTCAAATCTCAGCTCTGCCACCAGTATTGAGTTCACTGACAATACAGTATTGCAGTTTCATAAAATGAAACAAATACCATCTCCTCATGTGGTTGGCATGCACGTTAGAAACAATGATTGCTGCATGCAGAGTCTAGTTCATCAGAACTCTTCTAAATCACAAGCTCTCTCATCTCAAAATTTTAATCACTTCAAATCTGGGTAAAGAACCAACTGACTTTAAATTGGAGAAAATTTTAAGGAACGTAGCCAAGAACGTTGCAAAGAAATTGTGAACAAGTATCTCAACAAGGTTAAGAATCAAACAATTATGCTGGACAGGGACAGCAGCTGAAGTCATCCTCACCTGGCCCTTCACACAGACCCTCAGGCATGGCTCTGTGTTAATTTCTTCATTTGTGAAACATGGTAAAAATAGTACTTGCTATTTTGACTTCACAAGTTTGCTGATGGGAATAAAATAATGTGCTTAGTGATGAAAGTGTAAAGTATAATTCTCTAGCATAATATAACAAGATCTTGTATAATTTTGTTTCCCTCTTATACATGCTAAACTTATTTCTTTGTAGAAGAATATTATGTTTCTATTACTTTCTAGAACAGAGTCTACTTGATAGTTAACAAATATTTAATCTAAAATTCCTTATGTGTATGCACATATATACATAAAGAAGCAATATAGATGATAAAAGATGCCTTTGGGGAAAGACTCATTTAAAATGTATCTTAGAATGTTCCTATGCTTTTTAAGGGCTGGAAACCACTGAATGCACAGGGATTTTAGAAATTCCAGGATCCGAGACAATTAATCAAATTAAAAGACAGGTATTATTAGTAATAGTCATTAATGTTCATTGATCAGCTGCCATGTGTCAGATATTAGACTAAATTCTTTATTTCAACCTATTTCAAATCAAATGATCTAATACAGGTGCCAAAATTACTCCAATTTTAGATGTATGGAAAGAGTGACTGAGAACAGTTAGTTGTCTTAAGGTCATCAAGTCAATGAGGAGTAGGACCAAAAGTTGAAATTATATAATTTCTTGAGTCTAAGCTTGCAGTTGTTTGTTCATTTTTGTTTTAGGGCTAGACTCAGTGGTGCTCAGGGGATACGCCTAGCTCTGTGCTCTAGTTCACTCATGCTCAGGGGATCATGTGATGCCAAGACTGAAGAAGGGAACACAGTGAAAGCATTCACTCTGCCAGCTGAGCTATCAGAGTTTGCTTATTTCACCAACTTCTTGCTTTTGTTCACATTTGCTTTCAAAGTAACTCTGTTACTGCACTGAGTTGAAAATCTGGCCAGGCATGAGAGGATAGAGAAGCTAAAGTTTTTTAGTTCAAATCACTTGATCACACTTGATCACTTGATCACTTGAATCCCGTTATTCATCAATTTGCTTGAGCGGGCACCAGTAACATTTCCATATGACCCTATCACGTGCCAGTGTAGCCCAATGGCATCTGGTTGATTCAGGAACATGAAGAGCCTCAAACCGTTCCTTCAGGATCTTGACGAAGAAATTTAGTTCAAATACATGCAATAAGTTCACAAGTAAGAAAATTTATTAAATGACATACAAGTTCATCTTAATATGGTGGTAATACTACATAATGTATCGCATATAAAACACAGAAAGTAGGGCATGCAATCCTATTTATGAGGCAATACTGGAGATGGCACAAGTGGGAGAAAATGTGCAGGTGTGTAAATTGCTGTGGATCCTGAAACACAGAGACATGTATGCTTTTGAGAAAAGTTGCTTTGATAAGTTGATTATCTGATTGGTGGCAGTTGTTATTATGATTATAATAGTATTGTTATCCTTTATGCTTTTAGTACACAAAGTTTCTGTTCTGCTCCACTACTCAGTTATAAGAAAAATTGAAATCTTGCCTCTTGCTACAACTTGAAAGGTTACTTAATTCTAGGAAAAATTATATCAGTGGGATAGGTGACAGTTGGTAGAAGACCTGTCTTTCTTGACTAACTTCAGTGAAATCTGTAAAATTAACTCAGAGAAATGGGTCACCTTTTTGGGGTGAGTATTCTTCATCAAGACCTGTCAGAAACCAATTAGTTACTGACCTCCTTGTGCTCTCTATTGCACCAGGTGTAAAGAAGTGGAAAAATGATCGTCTTCCTGTAAGGAAATTTCAACATTTAAAACATTTTATAATGATAAATGTATGAAATGGCTGAAAAATTCTGGCAATGTTTTAAGCATGTATAAAAGCAATAAAATATATAATTAAACAATCAAAGTGTGGGAGAGGGTTTTATCTTTTAGACTAAAAGTAAAAGGCCATTCTGACATCAGGCAGACTTTATTGAGTGACCAAATCATTGACACCTAAACCTAGACCCAATGTAGCTTTGTTTCTTTGTTCAACTCTGTACTTCTTTGTATCCTGACTTCCTTCTTAGTCATGTGATAACTGTGGTAGTTCTAGAACTTTTGTAAATCTCCAGAGAACTGGGGATAAAATAGCTTCCTCTTTATTTCAGTAAAATAGTCATAATTGAGTATTGTTGATTCTTATTGCCTTGACTCTTTAATATACCTATTTCAAAGTCAAGTTTTAGGGGTGAATTAAGTATGACATCTCTGGAGCTGTGATATCAGAATCAGTTGCACATGAGCCAATCATATAAAGAAAAGACATTATGCATTTCATTGTTTGTCCCTAAATTACCTTATATTTCATTTATAATCCTTGAAGAAATCAAGAATGTTGTTAAATGTTGCAGATGTAATAAAATTAAAAGATATATTATTAAATGTTGCAGACTTAATAAAATTAACAGTTCTTGCCTGCTACAATGAACATCCTAGGGCCCAGGGAGCTAGTATAGTAAGACATTTACCAAATAAGACTGTATTTCATATAGGATATATATCCTAAAGGATATGTGTGTGTCTGTCTGTCTGTCCATGTCTGTGTGTGTATATATACATATACATAATTTATTTTAATTTACCAGACATGCATAATATAATAACCTTAAGGATAAGTAGAAGAATTATTCACCAAATATTTATCTTAGTTTCATTAATAACCTAGGAGTGACTTTATCAAATCACCAAAAACTTGGTGACTTAAAATTAGGAAATGTATTCTCTTTAGAACCCCATAAATCCAAAATTAAGTGCTTAATAGTTTAGGTTCCTTTAGAGGAATGGTTAGAGAAAAAGTATCTCTTGTGTGACCCTCTAACTTCCCCTGGTTGCTAGAATGTTTGGTGTTGCATCTCCTTCATCTCATGACTGACTTTCTCCCAGGGTCATATAATGTTCTCCTCTCCAGACATAAGTCTTCATTTTCTTCCCCTTTCCTTTTAAGAACATTAATCATACTGGATACATACAGCATCCATCAGAATGATCTCATATTTGCTTCCATTTTTAATTATATGCAAAAAAAACTCTATTTCCAAGTAAGGTAGCATTCAAAAGTATCAGAATTTAGGAACTCAACATATCCTTCTTTTTGTTACTGGTTTTGGCATATCGAACACACATCGGACAGCTTGCCAGGCTCTGTCGTGCGGGAAAGCTGGTTTCTGCTCTGCCGGATGTATCTGTGTCTGTGGCTCAAGCATTCCTGGGCTTGAAATACTCTCCTCTGAAGGGCGGGTCTCTAGGGTGGGTTCTTGTAGGCTGGGTTTCCGACAAGCTGGGCTGGAGACTGGCTTAATCTCTTGGGTGGAGATCTTATGAGCTGCAGAGTGTGGATGGTGAAGATCGCTGCCAGCAAGGTATGGGAGTTTCTCTGGGCTCTTCTGAGGTTCTATCAGGATGGTGGACTCGGGTCAGAAGTCGCTCTCATGGTCCATGGAATGCAGGGGGTTTCAACGAGGAAAGCTGTTTTCTGCTCTGCCAGGTATATCTGTGTCGGCAGCTACACCCACCTCCGCTTCGCTGATGACATCGTTCTAATAACACCAAACATTAGCTAAGCGGCACAAATGCTGGCTGACTTCGACTGAGAATGTGCAAAGATAGGTCTACAACTGAATCTAAAGAAAACTATGTTTATGAAAAATGAACTAGTTCTCGAGGCCCCATTCACTCATAATGGAACAGACATCTTTGAATGCAGCAGTTATGTCTACCTAGGTTGAGAAGTCAACATGATGAACGACTTAAAACCTGAGCTGCACAGGAGGAAGAGAGTGGCATGGAATGTCTTCAAAGGCATTGAAGAAATAGCTAAAAGGACAAAGAACCTCCGGCTCCGGGCACATCTCTTTGATTCCACCATTCTCCCTGCATTAACATATGCCTCAGAGACCTGGGCCCTACGAAAGCAGGATGAGAATGCTATTCGGGTCTCCCAGAGAGGAATCAAAAGAACTATGCTTGGAATATCACGTTTCACTCAAGTGAGAGAAGGAATCCGGAGTTCCAACCTCCATCGCTATTCCAAAATCAGGGACGCTGTCTCGTTTGCCAAGGCATCAAAAAATCAGATGGACTGGACATGTAATGCGATTTGGAGATGACTGCTGGACTAGAGCAGTTACAGACTGGATCCCACGGGATGTCAAAAGATCACGTGGCCACCCTCCTACAAGATGGTCAGACTTCCTTGTCAAGACCCTTAAGGAACGGTTTGAGGCTCTTCATATTACTGAATCAACCAGATGCCATTGGGCTACATTGTCACATGATAGGGTCCAATGGAAATGTTACTGAAGCCTGCTAGAGCAAATCGATGAAAACAGGATTCAAGTGATCAAGTGATCAAGTGACATATCCTTCTTAGGGGATGCTATAGCCCACAAGAATTTTCACTTAGATTGAAGAGACTGTATTGAAGTCTAAGATATGAGAACCAAAAAGTGACATATACTTCCAAAAAACCTATTTTCTAGTCTTTTTTTTTATGTTTTAAAATCACTTTTTTAATCAATGGACCAAAACTTAACAGTGTTAGAGTTCATGCCCTTTATTAACCCATACAGGTAATCATTTATCTTCTGGCTTGTTGAAACAATATGTCAGACAACATTTGCCACAATAATGTCTGTCAAAGTGGCTGGCCATAAAAACTCCAGCACCACATTCATCTGAAGGGCATTCCCTGCGAAGGCGGCTGATTTTGCCATTCTCATCCACTTTGTAGTATTTCAGGACAGCCAGTTTAACCTTCTTTCTCTTATGCTTATTCTTCTTGGGAGTGGTGTAAGACTTCTTCCTTTTCTTTGCACCACCCGAAGTCTCAAAACAAGATGAAGAGTAGACTCCTTTTGGATGTTGTAGTCAGACAAAGTACGTCCATCTTCAAGTTGCTTACCAGCGAAGGTCAATCTTTGCTGATCGGGAGGAATTCCTTCCTTATCCTGGATCTTGGCCTTGACATTTTCTATCGTATCCGAGGGTTCGACCTCGAGGGTGATAGTCTTCCCCGTAAGGGTTTTCACGAAAATCTGCACCTTGGCGGTGGGTCCACCGTGGATGGCGGGTCGGAAAAAGTATTTTCTAGTCTTAGTTTAGTTATTTATTTAATGATATTGAATATATAACTTTTATAATTTTGCATCAAAAATAATGGCCCATACTGCTGCTTATTTTTTTCTCTCTTCATGTAGCAGCATACTCAATGACCCAGTGAAAGTAAACTAGTACTCCTAATGATTGTGCTAAGCTATCAGTGCCCTCCTCTTCTACTTAGTCTAGATTGCTGTGTCTTGTGAGATAATTTACTTTTCACAGAACATTTACTATTCTTCATATCGCTGTAGGCAAGTGATCTGCTTCCACATATTAATACTGAGTTTGGACAAAATTAATTTTTTCTAAAGGAATACCAATGTTAGACATTGGGAAAGATTTTAATGTGCTTGAATTACAGGGCCTTCAGTGGCCTGTCATGGAAGGAGATTGGGAGACACATTAGGTAGACCTGATCTTATCCGCAACTTTGAGCCAAACTCAGTCAGACCAAGGCTAGCGTAAAGCAATTTCCACTAACCCACAGGCACATGAGAGTTAGTTGGGAACTTTATTATATAGCACTATTATGCTTTTATTGATGTAGAATTTTAAAAAAGAAATTATTAATGTCCCTAAGAGTGTTACTTAGAAATATGAATTTTCTATTCTTCTAGATCTACATGGTCCTCTGTCCATCACCCCACAACCACTATCAGCCTAGTGGTCTAGCCACCATCATCTCTTGTTGAACTAGTAGTTCTGGAACTAGGCCTTCTCCCTAGCTTCCCTACTTCTCCTTGGGGGCAGTCTTTAATGCTCTTCCATAATGGGGTTAGAGAAATCTGCAAAACAAATTAGGTACTACCTAAACTCTGCTTTAAATTCTTATTGATGACAACAAAGTCCATATAAACTATTGGCCTTCATAAACTGGCCTCTGCCCATTCCTCCTATTCATTTCTAATGTCATCTGAACAATACTGTAATAGTAATTGCAGTCTTCCTTCAGCCTTTCAAGCATATAAAGCTTCACTATACTTCAAAGATATTAGTCTTACTGATCCCTTCCCGGAATGCAGTTCCTCTGATCTTTTACAAGACTGATTGCTTCTACTCACTCAGGTCTAAGCTCAAGTATCAACTCCTCAAAAAGGACATTCAACTCCTGAACATACATACAAGCTCCTGCTGTCCACATTCTGCCATAAGCCATTCTACTGATATTAGTGTATTCATTCATTTATTTACTCTAGAGTGGTACTGAGGTCCATAATTGTTACTAGTTTTTGGCATAACAAGTAAATAAAACACGGGTAGCTTGCCAGGCTCTGCTGGGTAGGTGGTATAGTCTCAGTAGAAGGCTCTCATCTTGAGCATTTACTGATGAAACTTAAAGGGGAAAGATCAGGTTTTCTAAGGGGAAAGATCAGGTTTTCTCATTTCTACACTATTGAAAAAACAACTTACTGAATTTCAGGGGAGTAATGGAAAAGGCAACATACAAAGATCCTAACGGGCGGGCCTCAACATGACCAAGATAGCTTTACAGTAAAAAATAATCTAGACAGGCTAGATTATTTTTACTCTACAGCTTTTTGGCCACACCCAACGATGCACAGGGTTACTCCTGGCTCTGCACTCAGGAATTACTCCTGGTGGTGCTCTAGGGACCCTATGGGATGCCAGGGATTGAATCCAGATCAGCTTCGTGCGGGCCAACTCCCTCCCTGCTGTGCTGTCGCTCTGGCCCTCAGGGTAGTTTATTCTAGCTACAGCTCAGACTCAGACATTCGCCTGCAGGAACAGTCTGCCCACCCGCAGGGGCAGTAAGAGACTACAGATAATCCAGTGAGCATAATCCAATGCGTGAGCACTACGCGACAGAGACCATAGACGCCGCCGGAAGCAAGTGGAGTCGCCGCGAAACCTGCAGGCCTAAGACCTTTTCCTCTTCTCAGCCTTGGTCTGGGCGTAGAACTCACGCATCGGATTATGCTCACTGGATATCTGTAGCCTCTTACTGCCCCCTTGGTCTGGGCGTAGTGCTCATGCATTGGATAATTCTCCACTAGGGTATAAAAAGTACCTTTCTGAAAAATGCAAATATGATGATATCACGCTCCGGCTTTTCAAAGTTCCTTGCTGTTCTAACTGAAGCCCAACTCCTGGGCAGGTTCCTTATTCCTCCGACTTTCCATTTCCCCATCTGTAAAATCAGAAAATACTGCGTCCCATGTCATAGGGTCAAGGGGATTAAATTATTCTGAAAAGAGCAAAGTTTATAGTGCCTTAAAAAGCATGTGGCACAGGCATGGTAGTGGGTGGGAGTGGAGGGAACGCACAAACGGCTGGAGTTTGTGCTCTCACACAGAAGCTGCAGGCTCAGGCCCAGCATCGCCAGTCCCTGGTACATAGCAGCAGATGCTGCATGTCTCTGAAGTAAAGAGCAGTGATCAACTGATGCTCAGATGAGGAATCTGTGGAAGCAAATGCCTTTCTCCAAAAATACAACAGCCTTGTTTATCTAGAACGTCCACTGGTGATCATGGTCTGCTTAGCTCTTTCAGGCTCACTGTGGACTCTAGAACCCCCCAACCCCCCCCGCTTGTTTTGTTTTGTTCCAGAGCCACACGCAGAGGTACAGGGGGAACCATGTGGACCTTGTGGTGCTGGGGATCACACTCAGGTCTCTGCGTGCAACACATGTATTCCAGTCTTTTGAGTTATCTCCCAGGCACTGTCACTTTTTTTTTTTTCCTTACCACTAGCTGACCCTCTCGGAAAGAGAAATCTACTAGGAAAGATTTCTCAGGTAAGGACAAAAATCATAAATCTAAACAGATAACTTACTGCTCTACTGAGTTCCTCCCTGTCTGGGGAGATTCCTTCCTGTTCCCTTCTATTTTCCAATAAACCTTCCTTTCTATTTCCAAAAACATAAGCAGGCTAAAGTTCCAAGCATTTTCAGCCAGTCTGCTAAAAAGTGATTGCAAGAGTGATAGCTCAGTGGGTATTGTGCTTGCCTTGCATGCAGTCAACCAGGGTTCAATCCCTGGCATCCCAAATGAACCCGAGCACCACCAGTAAGCAGCAATTCCTGAGTGCAGAGCCAGGAGTCCAATTATGGACCTCAGTACCATGACCTGAAGAATGGTTTGAGGCTCTCCCTGTCCCTGGAGCAAGCAGATGCCCTTGGGTTACACTTGCTTGCAACAGGACTTATGGAGATGTTACTAGTGCCCACTCGAGCAAATCAATGAACAATGGGAAGACAGTGATACAGTGATTTACTCTAGAATAAGCTAATATGTATCCTTCCATCCTTTAACTTATATTCCTACAAGCAGTAAAGTTCTTTGGTTAAGATTGGGTTCTTCAGTCAGGCTGGTTGGATTTGATCTTGTGCAATCTTTAACTTTTACTCGACTTAGACAAATGTCATTATCTAAGCATTCTCATTTATAAATTGGAAAAAATACAAAACTATTCAGTAAGTTTGGAGTCTGACTTTTTGGTTTGTTTTTTTGCCTTTTGGGTCACACCCGGCAATGCTCAGGGGTTACTCCTGGCTCTTTGCTCAGGAATTACTCCTGGAAGTGCTCAGGAGACCATATGGGATGCCGGGAATCAAACCGGGTCCGCCACATGCAAGGCAAACGCCCTAACCCCTGGACTATTCCTCGGGCTCCTGGAGTCTGACTTTTGGTATGTAAAAAGAAGTTAGCATAAAACAGCAAACATGCTATGAATGGCAATCTAGATTACCACTCTATTATTATCCACTGATGTATTTCACACCTAAGATACATTGGTCATATAGCCAACACTTCATAAATATTAATACATGAAAGAATAAGTTGACAATCAGAGCCAATAATATGATTTCCAGGTGAAAAATAATTTCATCTTTTTTGTTTCTTATATAAACTCTTTATTTTCATAGAATTAAAAAAAGAAACCAGGGCTGGAGCAATAGCACAGCGGGTAGGGCATTTGCCTTGCATGCAGCCAACCCAGGTTTGATTCCCAGCATCCCATATGGTCCCCAAGCACCACCAGGAGTAATTCCTGAGCAAAGAGCCAGGAGTCGCCCCTGAGCATTGCCAGTGTGATCTAAAAAAAACAAACAAAAAAATAAATAAAAAAGAAACCATTGTATTTGTGAATATCAAAGGTAAATATGATCATTCCTTTAAATTTTTTCAGGAAGCCAAAATGTGCCTGTATCTGAGAACTCAGAAAAATCTAAATTCAAGAACGCTTTGGAATGTGTAAAAATCGGGAGCCAGCTGAGAATAGTTTAGAAATGGTAATAATCAGAGCATCTCTCCAAAGTGCCCCATCTTTTGAAGATCATTGTGACAATTTTGGATACAGCTGGACTCTTTCATTGTAAAAAAGAAATTAGCCTAAGACCAGGTTTTAAAAATTAGCATGTTACCTCTGGGGTAACAGCATCCTGGCTTCCTGCACTTGTGCATGCTTATAGTGTTGGTAGGGAAAGTGGGGACACAGACTCCAGGTCAACCAAGCCTATACTTATCCTTGCTATCTTTAAGGTAAGTCTCTTCTCTGCTTGACACTCCTTCTTTGTCCCTCAGGTCTCATATAATTTTGAATACTATGCTACCATTAATACTGACATGAAAACAATATGCCCAGAAAAATAAAACCACCAATATATATGTATAATTTGTATTACTCAAGGGTCTCCTGGCAAACCTCTGCCAGCTAGCTCCACCATTGGCAGTGAGCAGATTTCAATACTTTCTTATAGTATTGAACACACAATTTCAGTACTTTCAGTATCTATACATGCATGCAGCTGCAAAGGCATTATAAAAAGAAAATCCATACTCTACACATAATTTCCTATATTTGCCCTCAGTGTTAGGCACCTTTAGTTTTTCTTTAAAAAGTAGATTTTGGCCCTGGACACTGAAATTACCAGGAAAACATTTAATTAAAATATGTGCAAAAATAAATATAAGGAGGAAAAATGAAAGCAGGAGTCTGTCACAGATATAAGCTGCTTTCTATTTTTTCCAGGTTGGGGGGTCATCAAAGCAGTGGTCAGAAAGCCCAGGCATCACGCCCAGGAATCCATGGCCAATCAGGCTGGTGGTTCAATGGTGGGGCCAGAGTGCAGTGTTGCTTGGGCCCTAGAATGCTGGGAATTGGCTGGGACATTGTAGTGGTGCTTAGGGCCTCCAGATTCACAACTTATGTGGCTCACGGACCTCCAGGACTGCACTTGGCAATGCTTAAGGGACCATGTGGTGTGAGGATTGAATCTAGGTTGGCTACATGTGTTGCAAAGTCTTAACCCTTTAATGATCTCTCTGACTCTGTCTTATATTTTAAATCAGCCCAGAGGAGATAACATTAACATAACTCCAATTCCACCCATTTTAATGTTTAACTGATGCAGAAACCTCTGAATTATAGTTCAAGATCATTTCCAATATTATTTGGTATATGTGTGTATTTCATGTATGTGTATACACATATATGTGTGTGTATGTATACACACACACATGCACACACAGAGTGATTACAATCAGGAAGGAGACAGCAATTCATCTCTCCAGGAACAGCACTGTGAGCAGCCTGGCCCTGCAATATAACTCAGAGTTATGGTGTTTTTCACAGAGGATGATATCCTCTGCTAAGCAGGTTGCTGCATTTCTAGTTCATAACAATGATGGCAGGGGTGAGGACAGAACAGCTCACCAAAGGCTCACCAATGCGCACAGCACACTGTCATCTCTGTGGCTTCATTAGTAGGATTAAGGAAAAGAAACTTTAACTGCAGCATAACCCCATGGAGCAAAGCCTAGAAAACCATGGATCCATGTCAGTCATCCTCATTGTGGCTTGTGTCATGTCCAAAAGCAAGTCATTCACTGCTGCTCTTGCTCCAATTCCTCCTAACTACGAAGAGGGAGAAATAACATCAATTGCCAAGCACGATTTTAAACCTTTAATGAGTTTTGAATGGGCCACGTATAAGATAATAGGCAAAATGGTATATGTCTCAAAGATTCCTTTTTGTGCATAAATAGTTTTATCAAGATGGTGACTGCTTTAATTCTAGTTTCAGCACTCGCTAGCTGGAAAAACTCAGAGATCTTTGGCTTATTTGAAATATAGTTTGGTGCACACAGAATTAATTTTTATTTTTCTCCTTTCTTCCAGAGTTTTTGTGATACTTGTATAAGGTTTCACAAATGAACGTTCTTTTTGAAACACTATGTGTTATGAAAATTACAATCAGTAACAGGAGTACAGCCAAAATTCAAAGTGCACATTGATCTGCCTCTTGATTGTGATGTTACAAGAACTCAGCTTCTTTTTCCTGAGCCACAAAATACCTATAGATGAAAAATGATTCTGCCCTTTAGGAAGTGCTCTTACTTCAAACCTGTAGCCAAGAATATGTGTTTTCTTTTGCCTTCCACAAAATGCATAATAAAAAAATAGTAGTCCAGCCTCCAGAGAACATGCAGTTATCAAAAATCAAAATGAAAACTCAAAGGAAAATGAAAGAAATAGCAACACTTCCCATCGGCAGGTAAATATAGCTCTGATAGATCGGGACTAGGAATTGTCTGGAGATGGAAGAGCCGAGCAGGCATTGTTCTCAGTAAACAAGAAAGCAGATGCCACCCCACATTTCATGAAATATTTATGACTCCAACACCACCCTTTTGGGGGAACAAATTGATGACTCCTCTATCCAACACAATCACCTGGGGTGTGCCAAGCACAGCCTCGATCAATCACACTGATGTGATTTGTTTCACCCGTTTCAGTCTTCCCTCCAATTCAATGCCCAAGATGGAGAATGTGAAAAAGATAGAGTAGCCAAGGTTTCTCTCATCAGGTTTTTTTAAATGCCAAGAGTTATAGCATTCGGGTATTGCGTCTGGATATGGAAGTGTTTTGTCTCCTTCAAATTGGCCTAACAAATGGAGGGTCAAGTTAGTCCTATTTCAGCCCAGAGCCACAATGCCATAATTACAGCTATGTGAATGATGCCATGTTGTGCGAGAAGGTCCCATTCTGTGTAGACTTAAGGGTCAGAACAACTACTGCCTACGAAACATAGATGATGAACATTCATTCATTCCGATAATATATGGAAATGCCTATTTTCCAAATAAACTTGAGCACACAACCAGACTGGAATGAACTCTTAGATTATAGAGCTGGGTGTTTATGTGGAACATGCATTTAGATACATTGAGCATACATATATATATAGAGAGAGATAGTTGCTCAGTGGGAGATAGATACTGGCAGGAAACATATTATGTAAGAAGTCTCCCTTAGGATGTTCTCAGACTCCATTAAGAGATTGAAAAGTAACAAGCATTGCTTGATTGCATCCTCAAATGATCTCTTACTCTGTCCTCTCAGATATCTTTTAATCCAATCGTTTGACACTACTTGCATTCTTCTGCCTTGACTTATTCTGGACTAGCTTTCTAAGAATCCCACCCTTTCTTCCTGCCAAACTTTTGTGCATTTTTTTATTTGTTTTTTTTTTAGGAGCGACACACCCAGCTGTGCTCAGGGCTTACTCCTGGCTTGGCACTCTGGAATCACTCTTGGCATTGCCTGGGGGCCATATCCATATGGGATGGCAGGGATGAAACCCTGGTTAGCAGGTAGGGCAAGCCAAGCAAATGCCCTACATGCTGAACTATCACTCTGGCCCCTCCTGGGCATTTATAAAGGCTTCTTCACATGTTATCCCCTCAATGAGATCTTCCTAGATTTCCTATTTCTAATTATAGCGAATGCTCATTTTCTGCTTCATCTGCACATAACTGTAATATATCTTAATAGTTCTGAGTCCCAATATAAATGGTGCTGAAATTGGTCCTGAAGAGGCTCATCTCTATAATCAATGAATCATCTGTCTCTGGATGTCAGGGACTATGTCATAGTCAACTTGGTTTACTCTCTACAAAAGACAGTATCTAGAAGGTGAGTGGTCATTGCAGTGATATAAGTGAAGTAAGAAAATTTTTCAAGGATGAGAAACACTAGAAGAAAGACACTCCAGACCTATAGCGGCCTCACGACATTCTTAGACAATGATGGAAGTTAGGACCAGGTCCTTCCCAGGATCTTTCACATTTATACACTATAATGATCATTCTCCTGCATGGCAGAGCCTGGCAAGCTACCCATGTCATATTTGATATGCCAAAAACCAGTAACAATTATAGACCTCATTCCCATGACCTGAAGGAATGGTTTGAGGCTCTCCATGTTCCTGGAATGAGCATATGCCCTTGGGCTACACTAGCATGTTGCAGGGTGTATGGAGATGTTAGTGGTGCCCGCTCGAGCAAATCGATGAACAATGGGAAGACAAGTGAAGGGAAGTGCAAGTGAAAAAATTTAGGGAGAATCCTGCATAATGGTGTCATGTGTGTGTGCACGTGTGTGCATATGTGTGCATATTGTGCATATGTATAAGAGTGGTACTTCCTCAGATAATAATATTTCTAGGAGGATAGCAAGAAGCACCAAAACTTACTGTTCCTTCCAGACTCCATGATGCTACGTACCATCATAGAGAATTAGTCTTCATGGGACTTGATTCTTGAGTAATCTGCTCTGTCATTGATGTTTCTAAGAGACTCCAGCAGTTCCTCCTCAAATATACACCTACCATCTATTCCCAGCTGCAATAACCTTGACTGTCAGAAATGTTCTTGCCCGAAGATCTTTACACTTTGGTTTTTTATCACCTTGTCACTTATAAATGTTCAACAAAAACAGTAGATATTTTTGTTGCAAATATTCATGTTTTTAATTTTCTCCTCTGTGGGGCAAAAAAGGAAATAAATAAAAAATAAAATGGAGGGGCACTCAGTTTCCTTAAAATGGACTTTATACCCAGCATTTCACTTTAGGGTATGTGTTTTATGTGCTGTGTGAAAAATCTATGCAATCAAAGGAAAAGGGGGAAAAAAACTCACTGGTGACAAGAAAACTTAGATACAAAATTTACCCCCCTAAAGCAAGTCATCTAGTAGTGGGCTTTATGAGTGAAGAATTGTACAGGAACATGGGAAATTGTAAAAAAGGGGGAGAGACAGAAATTGAGGACTGAAATTGCAAATGTGGAAAGATGTGCAAAATATGTCCTTCTCAATATAACACTCCCAGCAGAGAGAGAATTAAACCTAGAATGTGAGAAAGCACTCTGAAACTATTTTATTCATCTAATAACCTATATTCTGTGTTGCCTTGTGTTACAATTCAGCTGAACGTGAACATGAGACATTTAATGATAATGATTTACCGTGGATTGTGCCAATGGATTATGGCACAATGGTGGCACAGTCATTAAAATTAATGATTCTTAATGATTTAAAAATTAATCTGTAAATATGTTATTTATGGGGCACTGCGCTGTCCACAGACTGATCTCCAAAGCAATTATAGGAATATATGCATGTATATTCATATTCACTGTAAATAAGAAAATAAGTTGAAGGAATTATAATAGTTATTATTCATTAGACTAAAATAAATCCCATTATTTAAAATTGTGCGCTACTCATAGCTAAGTACCAATTGTCAATGTCCATAATACATACTATCTATTCTCACATTAATCCACAAGCATCTGTTCTGTATACCAAATTACCCAATACTAAAGTTAATAATTTTTAATTCAAAGTTTGTGCATTGTTTTTTAAAGAACCACATACAGAAGAAAACATAAAATTCTTTAAATTTTTATGATCTTTATATACATATTCTCACAATACCTGCATCATTCATTCTTGGCCATAATGCTGACTATCATACAATTGCTGTGTGATTTTGTAAAAGTTACTCAAACACTATGTCTGTTTTCTTAAACAAATAAACAAAAAAGATAAGAAATAGCATATACCTCACTATATGCCATACAAATTAAAGTAATATGTGTATCAGATTTGACTGGATCAAAATCTCATTTGATGTTGTTGGTTGATTGTGTGTGGGAAGGTGGGGGATGAGAGTCAAAAACTCTCCTGTTGTGATTTCATTATCCACTTTAATTAAAGCCTTAAGATGGCTCTAATTCTTAAATTTTACCACTGTTCTTTTTTCTCTTTTTGGATGATAGTCAAGTCCATATTTTATCCATAATTTATACATAAAATATTCATGTATAATTTGGGGGAAAAGAGGTAACTTCACACTATTCTTAAAATGAAGAGCAGTAAAGTCACATCTTTAACAACTTCTATGTTATTGAGACAATGATGCTACCCATAATAAAATACTCAGGAAAGGTTTCTAACCATTGAGAGTGACATCAGGAAAACAATAGTGCCCTTTGCTCAGCAGTTCCTGGAAGACTTAAAAATGACCCATAGTTCAAGTCAAGGTGGAGATGTACAGCCCGCACCTGCTTCTACTCATAAACCAACACTAAATGGGGTTCTCTATATGTTTTCTTAATACAGGCAATATTAGCATACAAATGACAATAAAACATGTGTCAGACATACAAAAAATGTTGTTATATTCAATTTGTAATGCCATCAATATCAATCAGCATTACTTACTAACCCAAAACGAAAACACAAACCATCTATCTTTTGTGTAGTTATACAGAGATATAAATTTCTATGAAACTCACAAGAAGATTTTAAACATAAGATACTCACTGAAGAGTGGTAAAAACATTTCTCAAGTTTTTTTAAATGGCTGGTAATAAAAGCAACATATCTTGGCAAAAAAAATTAAAACACAGAAGGAAAAACATAGGAAGTGGGAAAATAGTCAACATTTTATCAAATTTAATTGCATTTTTTTCTGTGACATAGCTAAATTAAAAAATTGCTAAATATACCTTTCCGCATGTTCCTTAATAATATAAAACCACGGGGTAGGAAAGAGAATACAGTGGGGAGGTAAGTCACTTGCCTTGCAAGCATTTGACCTGGAGTGATCGCTGATTACAGAGCCAGGAATGAGCCTTCACCACAGCTAGTGTGGCCCCAAGACAGACAATGGTGTGCTTGTGCACGCGTGCACACACACACACACACACACACACACACACACACACACATGCGCACGAATGCATTGTATTATCCAATTTTTCTTTAACAAAAATAAGCACACACTCCCTGCTATATGAATACACATTTAGTGTGAAATTATTTCTCAGCCTATAAAATACTAAGAATTTGCTCCTAGTCATTAGATCTATAGCTAACATTACTTTTTTACATAAGAATATTTTATATTATAGTTGTTTCATAATCATTTTTCATATTTGTTACTGTCCTCTTAGCCAGTGTTTTTTTTAAAGAACTATAAAGAAATGAAAACTAAACCCTTGATCTTTGCATGCTAATGTTTACAAAGAAAAGAAACTGAGTGAAAGGAACCCTGAATAGATGTTGCCAGATGACTTTTTCTATGTCTACGTAACTGCCTACCATGAACCCTGAATAGATCTTGCCAGAGACTTTCTCTATGTCTACGTAACTTCCTACCATGGACCCTGAATAGATGTTGCCAGAGACTTTTTCTATGTCTACGTAACTTCCTACCATGAACCCTGAATAGATATTGTCAGAGACTTTCTCTATGTCTACGTAACTTCCTACCATGAACCCTGAATAGATATTGCCAGATGACTTTCTCTATGTATATGTAACTTCCTACCATCTTTTCCAGAATTTGTTGTTATCAATTCCTTTCATTTTTGCTGCTCTGATCAATAAAAACACATCCAGTTCTTATTTAAATTTGCATTTCCTAATGTAAAATTTGTGCAACTTTAATTTTAACTTTTTACATTTTGGGCTATATCCATTGTTCCCAGAGCTTTCTCTTGACTTTATGCTCAGGGATCACGCTTTGAAGAACTTCTCCACAGAGGGAAGTTATTAAAAACCTGAGCATAACATCCACTTTAATTTCAAAGTTAATACACCTTTTCAAATTTCCATTTCATTTCAACCCCCTGTTTAAAACTTGTGAACAGGTAAAGATAAAAAGAGTTGTTAAATATTTAAACATAGATTCACTATGCCAAACTCCCAAGTGAAGCTGTTTCTTTTGATTTCTTTTGATTATTACACTATTTTGATTCACTTTGATTTCCTGATCCAAAATAGATAAATGTTTTCCGAGAACTTTCTGTAATTGGGGAAAGACTTTTTGTTTTGTTGGGAAATAGGATTCCAGTAAGTAAGGAAAACATTCTCTTAGACAAAATATACAAATCTTTATTTTGTCAAAAAATGGGAGCATTCAGATTGCTTTATTATACAGACATCTTTCCCAACCCTCAAAAATGAAGCCTACGAAACCAGCAATATCATTAGAAGACTAAATAAAATTCAATACCATATTAAAACTTTACATGCTAATTTGTTATAACCATTTATTCTTAGGAATTAACTAAATGTATTATTTATAAAAGTGATAACAAGGCATATAGATATACATTAGCAAATTTTATGCAAAAATAACCCCAACAACTGACCTTTAGCAATTTATCCTAGGAGTAATTTTCTGGCTCTAATTATAAGTCAATATTCCTTTCAGATGAATTCATAAATAGTCATAAAAAGGCTACCAGCCCTTCCCCAGAGGCTTTGAGATTCCAACTCCTTAACAGCAAAAGGTTTTCAAAAGGCAAAATGCCAGTCAAGGGATCTATTTGACTACTAATAAAACACTGACAACAGCACTAAATTAATCAATTAACAATACAAAAAGCTGACTGAAATAGACACATGGAAACCTGCCCTCATGTGTAGGTTTCAAGCTTTTATAATAAAACTCTCTTGACTCGACAAAATCTCCCTACATTGTTATATCACTGTCACCTAGATCATGCCACCCTTATCCAAGCCCACATTTGAGTTTTAGAGCTTTCAAACTTAAGACTCTTAAAAAAAAATTAATGTTGAAAAAGAAAGTTAAGTTTTTTACCCAAAAAGTATGACAACTTTCTACCTTTTACCCTAAGTGGATTTTTTTTCAAATTCCTAAAAAATATGTTAACTGAACAGTTTGTACCGTATGACTTGATGAATCAATTACTAGCTTATATTTTCATCTTGTTTCAGCTCATTACCAGCTATTTCAGGTAACTGTGTTTAATTAGGAGAGTCCAAAAATGAATTGAGAAATGTAACTTCCAACTAATGCTAATTGGTTTCCTATTATATGCATTCAAAATAATCTGTATAAATCACTAGATTAAATAACAAGCAATTGGTAGTGTTATTCCAATTACAGCAGCTCCTGCAAAAATTTCATCCTGTAGAATTACGGTTGATTTATTAATGGATTTTACACAGTGTATAATTAAGCTGTCATTATTGAATCTACTTCAATTTATTTATATGATCAAAATTCAGAGACTTCTAAAATGGTAGCTAACTTTGGCTAAGAGAACTCAAAACCTAAAATGTGTAGAAGGAAGTAATCAGAGGAGTCAGGGCTGGCCAGCCCAGGGAAGTACTCCACACAATCACACAGCTGTGGGAAATGGCCTGCCCACCACAGCTACCTCCTCTTGTCTACATTTAGGAGTACTTATCTCTGCCCAACACAATTGGGATCTGATGCAATCATTCTAAAATGGTGGACCAAAACCAAGAGCGCAGACTGCCTCCTGGAGATTCAGAAATTTTCTTAAGTAGGAAGGACTTGATTTTTGTGGCCCACTCTGCTTGTTTCCCATCTCTAATATCTATAACCCAGCCTTTGGGAAAATACATGTCTGTACTTGTGATGAAGTCAAGTAATAAACAGGCTAATTTTTTTTGTTTCTCAAAAATATTAACACCACTGACATATTCATGAAGTCCGTCAGGGCTCGCTGGGGTCCCCCAACAATACTGGGAAACAAGTTCCCTGCTACCTCCAAAAACGATGGGGAATGGATGAAAACTCAGGAATCTGGTGCAATCTTAAAAGACTTTACTATCACAGGTTCTGATATACAACCCAAGAACAGGAAAAACCCCAGGTTCTGGGTTCCCGGCTGGGACCCAGCCACGTGTAGGCCAAGATTGCTGCCACCACGTATTGAAGGCTAACAGAGAACCAAGAGGGACGGAAAGAAGCAAACACTAAGGGAAGCCAAAATGGCAAAAAGGCCCCTTCTTTTTTTCCTAGCTTCTTTTATAGACAGAAGCCAGCCAAAATCTCCCAGCCCAGCCCATTGTGGGTTGGGCTATCTAGAGATGTAGCCAGGTAAATGACCCTTTAAATGTAGATCTTTAGGTGGGCCTTTGGCTCAAGCTTCACAAAAGCCAGCACTGATTTTCAGAGGCAAAATCTCCCTAGCAAAGAGAAGAGGGGCTGCATCTCTTAACCAGCAATCAGTTCAGAATGTAATTTGTAGGAAACGGCATTAATACTTTTTACCATAAATATATAGCTAGCAGATCCCTGACTCTAGATGCCACTAAGGTCTCAAATCCATCAGAATAATTCATTTTGGCATTACCTTTAGAGTCAGAGTCATGTTAGTTTGCCTGGAGGCACTGGAATGTCTCTGAACTCAGAGAATTGATTACATTATGGTTGATCCAACGTGGCCAAGTACTCTTGGGATATCTACATGTATGTCCCACACAGGGACCCATGGGAACAGAATATTGATCTGGGGAAAGCAATATTCATAATAAAAATATTTTTGCCATATAAAATTATGAAATCAGTCCAATTCTGCCCAAACTTCCATTGTGTCTGCTCCAGAGATTCCCCAAAGGCAGGGGCCAGCTCTCCACATAAGCTAAGTGTAGCTGGAGGCTAAGGCGTGTCACCCAACAGAAGCCCAGTTTCTAAATGTTTTTGATAGATTCTTATTCATAAAGAGAAATAGTAATTTGTTAAAAAATTTATGTAAGATATTTAGACTTACATATTTTTGTTATTTTCAGATTTAGAGCTTAATGTTTGATTTTACTTGTTTTGGTTTGGGGCCACACCCAGCAGTACTCAGGACTTACCTCTGGTTCTAAGCTCAGACCATACATGGTGCAGGAGAGGGAGCAGAGCATGTGGGGCAGCCACTTTATTTAGTTTTGTTGTTTTTGCTGTTGTTGCTATTTCTTGGAACCATATGGGTTGCTGGGAATCAGTCAGGATAGCCATGTGCAAAGCAAGGGTCACTACCCACCGTATCATATTTCCAGCCCCATCAAGGCAAACTCCTTATCCTCTGCACTAACTCTCTGACCCCTAAAATCAGATTTTAAACTCAAAGATGTCACTGAGTTTCACCCTCCTACATATTGCCCTTTGTAGATTTAGATAGCTATAAAAATTGTGTAATTATATTACACAATTATATTACACAGATCTCCACCCAGCAGACCAGCCCATCACAGCCCGGATCATAGACACCCACCCTGCAGCAACTTTGTCCTCAATCCGCCCAGGTATGCTGGTCCAGAGACTTTCAGACATGGGGCAGAGCTGTTCCTTGCTCTCCCTGTGCACAGCCGTTCATGAGGCAGTCGGGAGGCATGGCGGGTTCTAGCCCTGGCCCACCACCTCGGCAGAGCCTCACAACAAGCCAGAACACCCCCCTCACTCCACGGGCGCCGCCATTTTTCACATTTGGACTTCCCTCTCGTCACAACTCCACCCAGCAGACCAGCCCATCGCGCCGCTGGCTCATCAATAAATGCTTTATTTGGAGGTGTTTAAAAGAGTTTGCCTCCCTCTTGGCAAGCCTGGCAAGCCTGGCAAGCTTCTCGTGTTGTATTTGATATGCCAAATTCCAGTAACAATTATATTGGGTCATTCCCATGACCTAATATAATGGTTTGACGCTCTTTATGTTCCTGTAGCAAGCCGATGCCCCTGGCTCTACTGGCATGAGACAGGACGTATGGAGATTTTACTGGTGCCCGCTCTAGCAAATAGATGATCAACAAGAAGATCGTGATCGAGATCGTGATTATATTTTAATACTTGTTTTCCTTCAAGAACCTGTAACTCCCTGAAGTTATCAACTCTTTCTGTTTTATTGATGGAATTGAGTCAAGCTCAGATCCTGCACAAAGTAGGAACTCACTGAATTCTACTCTTCAGTCAAACCAGAGATTGGTAGAGATAAAAACATGTTATTCAACTTTATTGTATCTGTAAGAGACTCATTTGAGATCCAAATATACAAACAAGTTGAAAATGAAAGCACAGTAAAGGTTACCCAGTAACAGTAAACAAAGTAAAGAGGTACTAATAACAGACCAAGTGCACTTTAAACCAAAAAGTTACAGCATAAAAGAAAACTTATATGCTAAGATTTAATACTGAGAAGCCATAACAATTACAAATAAGTATAAATATTTCATCTGATGAAATTTAATAAAACTAGTGAGTGGTGCACATGTTGTTCTACAAAATAATTGGAGACTTTAATGTGAGATATATTATCTAACAATAAAATATAATAATAATAATAAAACAATCAGACAGAAATTAATAAAGAAAAAGTGGACTTGCACAACACAATATATAAACTGAGCTAAGAGTAAACAACCACTCTATCCAATAGCAAGACAATATGAATTCTTCTCAAATGTATGGATATATATATATCATATAATAATATATATTTTAGGCATACACATATGTATATATACTGTTTATCATATTGAGATAATCTATTCCATTTCTAGTTGAAAGGATGTTGGATATTGTTAAATGCTAATTTTGCCTCAATTGAGATGATATATTGTGTGTCCCCTCCTTCAATTTGTTTAGATGGTGTATTTCCTTGATTTCCACATATTGAACCATCCTTGCATACCAGAATAAATACCATTTGGTGTGTATATCCTTTGTATGTGTTCTAAATTTGTATTGCTTCCATAAATTCAAAATTCTAATATCAATATTAAGATGGAATATTTGTCTATAGTTTTGTTTTGTTTTATTGTATTGTCTTGGCTTTGTTTTGGTATGTAGATAATGCTGATCCTCATAGAATGATCTCAGAACTTTAATTTTGGAAAAGCCCAGGAAGGAACATTATTATTTCTCTAGATATTTGATATATTTATCAATGGAGCAAATAACGGAGCTTTTCCATGTTGGAAAATATTTTATTACTGATTTTTAATCTTTTTCTACTAAAATAATTATTATTATTCATACTAGTTTCAGGGATAATCAAATTTTATATGTTTTCATGATTTCTTGTGGTTGATTTATAATCCAGGAATCTGTACATTTAATCTAGATTATGCAACATGTCAGCTTAAAATTGTTCATAGTACTTTTTATAGTTTTTTTAATTATTTCAAATTCAAAGAAATTATTTGCTATAGAATTATTCATTATTCCCACTTTTCTTATTTTAGTAATTTGAGGCCAGAAACATATAAAAGGATAATACATTGATCAAAAGATTCGTCAGTGGGAAGCAAGATTTATAGCATCTTCAACTTAATCCACACTATTCACAAACTTAACAGAATAAAATTAACAAATCATATAATCACTAAAGTGAAAAATTGTAAATTCATCATTAATTCATGATAAAGAATTTCAATACATGTTAAATAGAAGAAAAATCATCTAGTAAAGATGATGTACAGAAACCTTTGATGAGAATTACACTGAATTAAGTGACTCTATGATCTTTATCTATTAATGGGAACAAAGTAATGTTTACTACATCTATACAATATTGTACTGGCAATAAGAACACATGTTATTTAGACTTAAGAGTACAAACACAAATTTTGTTTCCAGATGGCTTTAGTTATGTAGAAAATCTCAAGGAACTCATAAAAATCTGAATTAATGTGCAAATTTAGCAGGATTTTAGAAAATGGGATCAATATAAAATGTATGATAGTAAGTAACAAAAATTAAAATTTTGGAATATCAATTACGATTGCCTTAAAAACTTAAAATAGGTAAATTTCAACAAAATTTTGTGAAAGATGATACAAAATATTATAAAAATTTTAAAGATCAAATAAGAGACTTTATATGTTCATAATTTGAAAACCCAATATTCCTAAGTGACACATTTAGGTTCAGTACCACTCCAATGCAAACTGCAGCAGACCTTTCTACAAATACTGAATCTAAAATTCATATGGAAATGCAAAGAACCTATTATAGTAAAAAAAAGCTTGAACCAGAACCAAGCAGAACTTTTTATTCTTCAATTTTGACACTAACTGGTAATATATCCAATGTAATTTGAACATACAGATAAATTAATGGATACCTAGAAAGTAAAACAGAAATCAGCACTATATCCTTATTTACACATTCAATTGATTTTAAATCAAGGCAATAAAAAATTTAATAAAAATAATCTTTCTAGGAAATTGTGCTGATAAAGATATCTTTAACTATCAAAAATAATAAACCCTGCCCCTTATAGCCTCACCCTCAAAAATTTACTTCATGCAACCAACTGTTGCAGGACTCCTTTAAGGGCATTTGGCTCAAAACATTAGCATACTAAAGGGCCTAGGTGAGGTGCAGGGAGGGATTATCTAAGGACATTTAACACTCCCTGCTTTCCATAACAATGGGAGGAAGGCCTGAGTTGCATGGGTATAAACTAGCCGGTTTTCACTCTCGCGCTTCTTTGGGGGCTGTCGCTCGCTGTGAGCGGTCGCCCTGCTTGGAAGTGTTCTTCTTCTTTCCCAAAGCCTTTGCACGTGGTGGTCGCCATCTTGGCCTACACGTGGCTGGGGTTCTAGCCTGGAATCCTAAGCATCGGGTTTTTCCTTTTGCTGATTTGTATGCCTGAACCTGTGATAAGTAAAGTCTTTTAAAACCTCATCGGATCCCTGAGTGCTCATCCATTCCTCGCCGGCTTCAGAGGTAGAAGGGAACTCGCTTCCCGGCACTGTCGGGGACCCGGCGGAGCGCCCCGACATTTGGCGTCCCTTTGTGTGGGCACCACGAACATCGTCTGGTCTAATTATCATCGGACAGAGATCATCTGCCTCCGAACCGTGAGTAAAATGATGGATATCTCATGGTATAGATACATTGTATCTTTTATTGGCTCGGCACTATACATAGCCCAGTCTATAAAGTTCCTTTCTGAGAACTACTCTATCTTTTCACAAATCATCTGGGTCCTTGCGATTTTTAAACTGTACCTTTGCGTAAGGACAATGTTTAATAGAGAGAGGGAGGAAAGTAATAAATTGAATGCAATCTTAAGGGACGAGATTTACTCAGCGATTGAAGAAATAAGTGAGGATCATAAAGCTACAGGTAGACTGGTCTTAAAGCTTGAGGACAGAATTATTAAACAGAGTTTAAAATTTGAAAAGAAATTAGAAGAACAGGAAAGTAAAATTATTAACCAGATTTTAAAATTTGAGGAAAAATTAGAAGAACAGGATTTAAAATTCAAGGAAAAATTAGAAGAACAGGATTTAAAATTCAAAGAAAAATTAGAAGAACAGGAAAGTAAAATTATTAAACAGGATTTAAAATTTGAAGTAAAGTTTGAAGAGCAGAAGAAGGATATCGATAAAATCAGCATTATCTTAGAGGAAGAAATTGACAGACAGAGAGATAGAATAGATGGACAGAAAGAGGAGGTTTGGAAGTTACACATAAGATTGAAAGAACAAAAGGAAGAAACATATAGGAAACTTGAAAACTTAAACCAAGAAATGGATGTGTTACGCAGGGAGATTTCTGATTTCATAACTTATCAATCAGGACCTAGCGCATACCCAATACTGAGGCATGAACCAACTAAAAGCCGCTCACAAACACGCCCCAAAACTGTAGACTTGAAAAAGGTGTATACATTCCCAGCAAAAAAATCTAAAAAGAATTCTAATGTGGCTGATAACCCAGAGGAGGCAAATTCCCAAGCTGAAAATCTCTCCAGAGTTAATACCCTCAATGGGGTAGATGTTCCTCTGCCAGATACTACAAGCTCTGATGAGGAAGAAGGGGAGAAACAGATTAGCTCGAGTCAAAGAGCAAAGCCCAGCAATCTTTCTCATGACCAATCTAAAGATAAAGTAAAACCGATTCATGAAGACTTAAAAATTGAGGCAATAACCCCGTTTAGGAAGGCTTGCGACAGGTTTGGAATATCAAGTCCTTATACTTTAAAATATTTAGCTGATTGGAGCGAAAGTAGTCAGTGGGTATTGGGAGACTTTGAAACGGTAGCCGATACTTGTCTAAACAAATCACAGTACATGCAATGGCATATGTGGTATGCAGATGGGGTTAACCAGAATATTGACACTTTAAGAGAAAAGGAATCAGGCCATACTATAACTTTTGCCATGCTAAAAGGTGAAGGTGAATGGAAAGATAAAGCGAAACAAGCGACATTACCTGAACCTATTTTAAAATTCGCTCGGGAGACAGCATTAAAGGCGTGGGAAAGAGTAGGTTCCGACCCAGAATTTCTAGGTAGCTATACAAAAATTTACCAGGGTCGTGATGAACCATACTTTGATTTTGTTGGGAGATTATGTGAAACAATCCAAAGACAGGTTCAAGACCCAACCACTCAAGAAATCCTAAAACGAAACTTAGCATATGAGAATGCTAATCAAAAATGTCGAGCATTACTATATGGTATTAGGGAAAAGGATGACCTCATGGGGTATCTAAAGGCCTGTAGAAATGTCGGTTTAACCTCCCATAAAACACAGGATGATATAGAGGCTTATCCCATACAGCAGGAGGATCAGTAGAGGGATGAAATGTCAGACAGCTCTAGGGGGAGAAACAAGTCAGACAGCTCTAGGGGGAGAAACAATAAACTTCAAAGGATAAACAATAATCGGAGAAACTATTCTAATAATCGCAGCTCCACCCCCCCCAAGGGCCCCACCTGGACCATGCCCAAGGTGCAGAAAAGGAAAACATTGGGCCAGAGACTGTCGGTCTTGGAGGCGAAGTCAGCCTCAGGCTTCATCTGGACAGATAACCTGCTTTAGCTGCGCAAAGAAGGGACACACCCGTAGAGATTGCCCATCTCCTAAAACTATCAATACAGGGCAACATTCTAATAATCCCTTTATAGGAAATGTTACATGGACCCCCTCCCAGGTTCCACAAGCTCCGCAGGCTCAAATAACATCTATTCCTCCCCTAATGCGGGAAACTGGGTGGGGGCCAGCCCCAGGCCCAGCTGAATCCAGGGGCACTCTCCTTCATTCCACCTGCCCACTATCCTCCGAATCAGAATCCACAGAATTACAGTCAATAAATGCTCTCTGGCCTACCCCATCAGGCAGTGACAGTCTCGACATTCTCTGCCCTAAGACTGTCACAATATACCCAAGTCAAAACCCCTACATGCTAAAAACAGGGATAAAAGGACCTGCTCCCCCAGTTAGTATGGGTTTAATTCAGGGAGCGATTGGCTGAAATTTAAGGGAATTATGGTGCATTTCGGACTTCTGGATCCTGAATCTCATGGAGAGATAATACTGTCAATATCTGTGCCAACTAAATGGACTTTTAAAAAAGGGGAACCACTTGCTAAACTATTATTATTTTTTGAGGATCCGTGTAGTCAGTCCGAACACCCTACAGCTGGTGGCTTAAACAGTACCAACCATTCTGCCAACTTCATTGTTGGTTATGCAGCCACACAGAACTAAGCCCACCAGCCACCTGCTAACTATCTAGTTGGGTACACTGCCAGAATTTCTCAGGCCAAGCGGCCGGTTATACCCATCGAAATTTATAAAAGGAAATTCAAAGGCATGTTGGATACAGGGGCAGACATATCCATAATCTCCACCAAGTATTGGCCCTCTAACTGGGCCCTAAAGAAAGTGTCCCATAGCCTGAGCGGGGTAGGCAATATCTCCTCCTCTCTTCTCCGACAGAGTGCCAGGTGGCTGCCGTGTATTGGCCCTGAAGGGAATGTAGCCATGGTCCAGCCTTATATAGCCCCTATGCCTTTAACTTTATGGGGTCGAGACATGCTGGAGCAGTGGGGGGGCAGTAATCCACATACCTCGTCCAATTCCCGCCGAGCACCAATTCCAGCTCTCCATAATAAGCCTAACACCGGGAGTAACCCTTTTAATTGGGGCCGCTGTGGTTAAGCGCCCACTACCTATCCGTATTCAGTGGAAGTCTGACAAACCTATATGGACACCACAGTGGCCCCTCAATACCAAAAAGTTAGAGGCGCTAACAAATCTAGTGGAAGAACAGCTGAAATTGGGACATATTGAGGAAACGTTTTCAGAATGGAATTCTCCTGTTTTTGTAATACAGAAAAAATCAGGCAAATGGCGTTTGCTGATTGACTTAAGGAATGTAAATTCTACTATGGTCCCCATGGGAGCCCTACAACCTGGGCTCCCCTCTCCAGCAGCTATTCCTAAGGATTGGCCGCTAATTATCATAGATTTAAAAGACTGCTTTTACAGCATACCTATCCACCCAGATGATCGGAAAAGGTTTGCATTTTCAGTCCCTTCCATTAATCATAAAGGTCCTTTACGTAGGTTTCAGTGGACAGTATTGCCCCAAGGAATGACTAATTCACCTACGATGTGTCAACACTTTGTTGATGAGGTTTTGCGACCCATTCGTGCTAAATTTCCTGGTGCATACATCATCCACTACATGGATGATATCCTGCTAGCTTGTGATAATTCCAGAGATCTCCAGAATTTATATAATGATGTAATGACAGTTTTACCAGAGGCTGGCTTACAAGTAGCTCCCGGAGAAAATCCAGATGCAGCCTCCATATGAATATTTGGGCTATGCTCTTGACCGCACTACAGTACGTCCTCAAAAGATCTCCATTAGTCAGAAAAGGCTCAAAACCTTGAATGATTTTCAAAAACTGCTGGGGGATATCAACTGGGTGCGCCCCTCCCTTGGTATTCCTAACTGTGAGCTCAGTAACCTGTTCCACACCCTTTAAGGTGATCCTGCTTTAAATAGCCCAAGACAGCTAACTCCTAAGGCTCAGAAGGAATTAGATTTTTTCATGAATCGGCTTCAAAAATCTTACCTCTCCAGATTTAATCCCAGAGAAAAGGTATGGTTCTTGGTCTTCAACACTCCCGAGTCTCCAACTGCTGCTATAGCCCAATTATCTGGACCGTTAGAATGGGTTTACTTACATAACAAGCAGAATCGTACTGCTACACCTTACCTTGAGATGATAGCTAACCTTATAATTAAGGGAAGATCAAGAACCCAAGTATTACTTGGACATGATCCCCATGTAATTGTACTACCTGACCCTAAAAAAGAAATTGAAGCTGTTTTACCACTCAGTGAAATCCTTCAGAGAGCTTTAGCAGATTTTTCAGGAGAAATATCTTATCATTACCCAGCTGGAAAAACCTGGGAATTTCTGAAAAGGACACCTTTTATAATTTCTACCATTGTCCGCTCCTCTCCCATTCCTGATGCTCCAGTGTATTATATTGATGGCTCCTCATCAGGAAGGGGTGGAATTACAGGTCCTTCGTTGACCACTACTGTGCATACAAATTATAAATCTGCCCAACAAGTGGAACTCGCCACCCTGATACATTTACTATCCCATGTATCTGGCCCATGTAATGTGGTGAGTGATTCTGCATATGTAGTTGGTTTATTTCCTGGAATTGTCACTGCTTCTTTAAATGCCCATAATCCTATAATTCAGGAGCTGCTCCATAAACTACAAGATCTCCTCCGAAATAGAACATTCCCTATATACATCTCCCACATCCGTTCTCACAGCCGACTCCCGGGCCAATGGTTCGAGGAAACGAAGCAGCAGATCTCTTGGCAGCACCAGTATTTAAATCAGCTGAGGAAGAGCACCAGACTCTACATACAAATGCCCGCCGCCTTCATGTACACCATGGTATCCCATGGAGACAAGCTAGACAAATTGTCCGCAACTGTCCAGTCTGTGCTCCTTTACATTGTACATCTCATGTAGCAGGAGCAAATCCTCGAGGTTTACAGACAAACCAATTGTGGCAGATGGATATAACTCATACTAACTTATTTCCCAACAAACCTTTCCTTCATGTGGTCATCGATACATATTCCCGGTTCATATGGGCTGTTCCTATGACGCCTGAAAGAGCTAAATCTGTTTGTTCATTTTTACTCCAGTGCTTCTCCGTCATGGGTATTCCCCATACCATAAAAACAGATAATGGTCCTGCTTACACCAGCAAAACCTTCAAATCCTTTTGCGAGGAATGGCAGATCAAACATATTACAGGAATTCCATATAATCCACAAGGACAAAGAATAGTTGAACGTGCCCACAGAACACTTAAAACTCAGCTATTAAAGCAACGAAAAATAAGCATGCCTCCAATGGATTCTTTATCTTTAACATTATTCACCTTAAACTTCTTAAATATACCTCAAGGAGATCCCTATACCGCGGCTGAACGTCACTTTCAAGAAGATATGCAAACTCAAAAACAGTCAATTCACCTATCTGGGTGAAAATTGATGATAAATGGATTGCAGGTCACCTCCTCATTCGGGAAGAGGCTATGCTTTCATTTCTACAGACGATAACCCTGCCAAGAAACTCTGGGTCCCTCTGCGACTTGTTAAGACTAGAATTCTCCAAGAATCAGAAAACAACTAATTCTTTCAATATAAAGTCTTAAATTTTAAATTGCAAGTTGCTGTTTAAACTTCCTGGATTGGTTCCTTTTAATAATGATCTTGTTTTGCAGTCTGTGATCATGGTTCATGTCTAATATCTTGCCTTACAGCCTAAATATTTTCTTTCTTATAAAAAAAAAGGGTGGAAAAATGGGTGGACTCTGATCACAGTGCTCATTACAGAAATGTTTGCTAAATCAATAAAAAATTGTTTTTCTAATGATTCTGTTCACAGGATGAGATATTCGAATCCAGTAAACCTGCGCTACAGTGCTCAATACTCCGAGACTCCTAAAACAGTGCTCGCTAAAAATTTAATAATTTGCAAAACTAATTTTTCCCAATGCTCTATTCATAGGAAAAGACACTTTCTCACCATCATTTGCCGGCTTTATATTTATGAAGCGCTTGACTCGTTACCATTTATCACCCTAAATGGGTCACATATACAGCTGTAAGATATTGATCGATCAAATGTATGTGTGCGTGTGTGTGCATGTGGTGGCCACCATTATGTTTGTGATTAATGTTGTGTCTATGTTATGTCTCACCTACTACCTTCTCAATTTCTGACCACTACAAACCTCTATTACATTCATCAACTCCACTGCTGATCCACTAGATTTATCAATTTTAAAATCATCAATTCTCATACTTATTTCCCTGCTCCACCCATGTTGGAGCTTCTTTATATTCTTCTCTCCATCCCAAACTTGGATCCCTACAAGGCCTTAAAATCCCTACTTGTGATTAACCTCGAAAAGTGTTTTTGTCTCGCCTAAGCTACAGGTACAGTTACCGGTGCCAATGTTCCCTTGCTGAAGAAGCCCTGCAAGACGCCCACACCGATGTTCCAGACACCTGCTCCAGCGCTCAAGACTCCTGTTCCAGAGTTCAAGATATCACACCGATGTTCCGACACCTGTTCCAGCACTCAAGACTCCTGTTCCAGAATTCGAGATACTTGTTCCAGTGTTCCTGAAACCCAATCCAGTGTTCCTGACAATTCAACGAGTTCCTGACCGCTGCTCTCCAGAGACTCATACTCATATGATCACCGCTATTGCTGTTCCAGAAGTAGCCCCACAGACTTTGTTCCAGACACCCGACTTTACATAAAATATAGCAAATTGACTCTCACAAATTATGGACAGTGCAAACTATTGTCCGTTATAATCAGACAGCTAAAAACACTTTATCTTGAACTTTGCTTTGGGTCCAAAAACAAGTTAGGATCCTAAAGTAACATGTATTATCATTTTGTAATTCGAATTGTTTTTTCTTATCTTAATTTTCTGTACATTACTAAATATTTCTTACCTTTTCAATTTTTATTAGTAAACTAATCAGGGGGAGTTGTTGCAGGACTCCTTTAAGGGCATTTGGCTCAAAACATTAGCACACTAAAGGGCCTAGGTGAGGTGCAGGGAGGGATTATCTAAGGACATTTAACACTCCCTGCTTTCCATAACAATGGGAGGAAGGCCTGAGTTGCATGGGTATAATCTAGCCGGTTTTCACTCTCGCGCTTCTTTGGGGGCTGTCGCTCGCTGAGCGGTCGCCCTGCTTGGAAGTGTTCTTCTTTCCCAAAGCCTTTGCACGTGGTGGTCGCCATCTTGGCCTACACGTGGCTGGGGTTCTAGCCTGGAATCCTAAGCATCGGGTTTTTCCTTTTGCTGATTTGTATGCCTGAACCTGTGATAAGTAAAGTCTTTTAAAACCTCATCGGATCCCTGAGTGCTCATCCATTCCTCGCCGGCTTCAGAGGTAGAAGGGAACTCGCTTCCCGGCACTGTCGGGGACCCCGGCGGAGCGCCCCGACAACCAACAATATATATTTGAGTAAACATAAATTACTAATGTTATAAAGCCTCTCAAAGAACAAATAGAAGTGTGTTTTTGTTATAGTAAAATAGATATTTCTTAGGTAAAAATGAGAAAGCAGTAATTATAAAAGAGTCTGGATGTGGAAAATGGCAGCCTTCATGGAGTGGGGGGTCGTCTGGCTTCTTGCGAGGCTCTGCTGGGGTGGCAGGCCAGAGCTAGAACCCGCCATCCCTCCCGGGCGCCTCGTGTGCGCCTGGGCACAGGGAGAGCTGGTAGCAGCTCTATATGGTCCCATATCATGAGTAATTCCTGAGTGCAGAGCCAGGAGTAACCTAGATAAAGGCATTAAAGAAAAGTCTATAGACCATTTTCCTTTATGGTAACAAGAGAAAAATTCCTCAATAAATAGAAAAATAAATAAACCCATCGAAAAGGAACAAATATCTTAAACAGAAACCTGTGAGCAGTTGAAAAGGCACTCAGCCTCACTAGCCATTAGGGAAATGTAAAAACTAAAATCCCAGTGAAAGCTCATGTGTGTGCCACTTGGAGATCTCAAGCATAATTCAGAATGAGCCAGTTTTTAGCCCCCTCTCTAACTATTCCTCCTCAGACCTTCTTAATCCATGTAGTATATATAGTTCCTAGTTGCTTGTTATTAGTTACTCAGGTCAAAAAATGTAAAAATCACCTTTGGTTCTTACCTGTCATTCACAGTTCCTCTCTTCCCAGCAAGTCCATTTACTGACAAGCCCGGACTCCACTTCTCCTCTATAGCTCTTAATCTAAGCCTTCTGTTCCTACTAGAATTCTGCTATAAACTCCTAATTGAACTAGTTAGCATATTCTTACCTCACTTCAACCCAGTAACGTGAATCAATTCAAGGTTTCTTCACTGGGGAATTATTAAGTGAGCTCCCAGAACGTAAAATAAAACCCAAGTTCTGTCTCAAGGCGTATAGGAAACACATATGTATAACTTCTTCCCTCACTTGCTCCTTCACTGGTCACAACTCATCCCTCTCTTCCAAGCTTTTTTAAACGACAGCCTCTTTTTCTGTTTGTCCTTGTTTGTTGTTACATTTACTGTTTATCCCTTAGCCTCTGTCCTGAATATACCCGTTGCTCTTCGCTTCATCCTTCATGATTAAATTCCAATAGCACCTCACACTTTACATAGAGATTGACTATTCACTTCTTTTTCCATCTCCTGTCCTAGAATTCAAAGTCTAGGAGGCAGAAGTCTTGGCAATCATTCACTGATAACGTAAGCAGAGTATTAAAACAGGCTCAGGGGCTGGAGCAGTAGCACAGTCGTGAGGGTATCCGCCATGCATGCGCCCACCTGGGTTCGATTCCCGGCATCCCATATGGTCCCCAAGCACTGCCAGGAGTAATTCCTGAGTGCAGAGCAGGAAGTTGACCCTGTGCATTGCTCTGTGTGACCTAAAAAAACAAATAAATAAAACAGGCACAGGGGATGTGATCATAATAAGTATATGTTGAAGAGACAATTAAATCAGTTATTTTTAAAGTCAATAACCAAGTTTACTAAACAGTTGAAATTTGCTTGGCTAGGTTTTCTGGTTTGTATTTTCTGGCTGCGACATTTCCAATTTTGGTCATTTTTAAACTTCTTTAAGTGCATTTATGCTGCAGCCGTACTTTCACTGCTGTTATCAATGCCGCAATTTAGTATCGTCTGCAGATTTCATTAATTTACTGTTTACTGCCTGTTGAAGATCATTAATGAAGATGTTAAATAAGAAGAAAGCAACATCATTTTCTATGTGCTGCAGTTGAATTACTAATCAGTTAACAAATACTCTAAAAAAGTACTTTTTAAAAGATGTTTTCTTGCATACCTAGATTCTATACTAAAAATATTAAGAAATTTACTTTATTCAATCCATTCATTCATATTAATACTCAAAATTTTTTGTGGTTGCTTAAGATCAGAAAATAAGAAGATACAAATTAACTAGTTTATAAGGACCTAGTGCCTTAGCGTATTGACAGTTTTTGGTGGGATGTTGCACACAGTGGCCGTGTGATTTACCCTCCAAATTACCATAAATATTCTACCCACCCCTCTGAGAGAGCCCCACAAAGTAATGAGAATATAGCGCCCACATGGCAGAGCCTGGAAAGCTGTCCGATGCATGTTCGATATGCCAAATCCAGTAACAGAAATGTTTATTTTCCTGACTCCGAAAGAACCCTTATATGGCAGCAGTAAGAAAGGCAAACAAGTAGTGCCTGATAAAATTTCATGGCCATCCTAGGCTGCCAAAACGAAGAAGGACTAAAATGACTGTCTGTACTTTCAATGCACGTACACTGGCATCGGAAGCATATATTGAGGATCTGATGGTGCAAGCGCAAAAGATCAAGTACGACATCATTGGTCTGACTGAGACGAGGAGGCGTCAGTTGCATCATGCTGTATTTGACACCAGAGAAGAATTGTTCCTTGGAATATGCAACAAAAGAGGCGTCGGTGGCGTTGGTGTCCTTGTCAACACGAACATGGCCATCAACATTGATTCATTTGAATGCCTAACAAACCAGATAGGATGATTACACTTGAAGACATGTGGCCCACTGCCAGCAATTTCTCTCTTTATTGTCTACGCACCAACATCCACATACAAAGAAGATGAAATTGAGAAATTCTACATGGAATTGGAGGAGTTCTATAAAAAAGATCACACCTTCTACAAGATCATAGTTGGTGATTTTAATGCCAAGATAGGACCAGAAGATTGGCTGAAGAACTCCACATTGGGACCCATGGCCTAGAATAAATGAACAGGGTGAGAGACTATCTGAGTTCATCATGTCCACAAAGACCATTCATGGGAACTCACAGTTCCAGAAGACTGAAGCCAAACGTTGGACATGGGAATCTCCTGGCGGACAGTTCCACAATGAAATTGACCACATCATCTTCAATCGACAGTTTTGTCTGACCGATGTTGCTGTCGTCCCCAAGTTCCAAACAGGATCGGACCACCATCTCCTTCATGAAAAATTCTACTTCCCACAACGGGGAGAAAAGGCTGCAAAGTTTAAGAAGAGACGTCCCAGAATGACCACCAACTGGGAACTCTTTGGTACCACCATTGCAGCAACATGGGAAGATACCATCACTGACGACATCGATGAAGAATACAACCGACTGGTTCAGCACCTCCATGATTGTGCGAAGAATGCTGAGAGAGAAAAAAGACACAAAAGGACGCTTGTCTTCAGTAACTCTTGAGCTCATTTGCCAACGTGGCAAGGCGCGAGCCTCAGGAGACCAAATGCTAACGTCCAAGCTTGCTAAATGGTGCAGAGAAGCGATAAAAGAAGACCTCAAAGACAGAAGAGCAGAAATACTGGAAGATGCAGCAGAAGCCGGGAAAAGTCTTTGCACTGCCTGCCTGTCCTTCACCAACTATAAGACCAAGATGACTGCCCTCCGACGCCCTGATGGATCTATCACATCTTCCAGAAAGGCAATGGAGAAGATTATCCATGACTTCTACTCAAATCTCTTTGATAGCCACATCCACCTGCCCACATACCAGATTCCACAGGATGGATATGTCATTCCCAACGTTCTCCCTTCTGAAATCTGACATGCCATCTCGTCGGTAAAGAAGGGAACAGCACTAGGCCCAGACAAAGTCAGACCTGAACACCTGAAGAATCTGCCGCCGGTACTCATCAATACACTAGCTCGGCTCTTCACATGCTACCTGTCCGAATGCAAGGTGTCTTCCCAATGGAAAACCAGCAGGACAGTTCTACTGTTCAAGAAGGAGACATTCACGACATCGGCAACTATCACCCCATCTGCCTGTTGTCCGTCATCTACAAAAGGTTTACATGAGTCATCCTGAACAGGATTAGCAGAACACTAGATGAAGGACAACCATGCGAGCAAGCAGGCTTCCGGAAAGGATTCAGCACAATCGACCATATCCACACAGTAACTAAGCTCATCGAGATTTGTAGGGAGTACAAGATGCCGCTCTGTCTCACGTTCATTGATTTACAGAATGCCTTTGATTCTGTGGAGACTGAAGCAGTCATCCAAGCCCTAGCCAAACAGGGTGTTCAAACCCAATACATCAAGATCCTTTTTGAGCTGTATTATGGATTCACCACCAGGATCTCATCATTCTACAAAGAAGTGATCATTAATGTCAAAAGAGGGGTTCGACAGGGTGATACCATTTCACAAAAACTCTTCAGCACCACCCTCGAGAATATCATGCAACAATTAGAATGGGAAGGAATGGGAGTGAAGATAGATGGTCAGCAACTACACCACCTCCGCTTCGCTGATGACATCGTTCTAATAACACCAAACATTAGCCAAGCAGCACAAATACTGGCTGACTTCGACCGAAAATGTGGAAAGATAGGTCTACAGCTGAATCTAAAGAAAACAATGTTCATGAAGAATGAACTAGTTCCTGAGGCCCCATTCACTCTCAATGGAACAAACATCTCTGAATGCAGCAGTTATGTGTACCTAGGTCGAGAAATCAACATGATGAACGACCTAAAACCTGAGCTGCGTGAGGAGGAAGAGAGCGGCATGGAATGCCTTCAAAGGCATCGAAGAAATAGCTAAAAGGACAAAGAACCTCCGGCTCCGGGCACATCTCCTTGACTCCACCGTTCTCCCTGCATTAACATATGCCTCAGAGACCTGGGCCCTAGGAAAGCAGGGATGAGAATGCTATTCGGGTCTCCCAGAGAGGAATCAAAAGAGCTATGCTTGGAATATCACACCTCACTCAAGTGAGAGAAGGAATCCGGAGTTCCGACCTCCGTCACTATTACAGAATCAGGGATGCTGTCTCGTTTGCCAAGGCATCGAAAATCAGATGGGCTGGACATGTAATGCGATTTGGAGACAACCGCTGGACTAGAGCCATTACCGACTGGATCCCATGGGATGTGAAAAGATCACGTGGCTGCCCACCTACAAGATTGTCAGACTTCCTTGTAAAGACCCTGAAGGAACGGTTTGAGTCTCTTCATATTCCTGAATCAACCAGATGCCATTGGGCTACATTGGCACGTGACAGGGTCCAATGGAAATGTTACTGGTGCCCGCTCGAGCAAATCGATGAATAACGGGATTCAAGTGATCAAGTGATCAAGTGATCAAGTTGCGCCACACCCAGTGGTTGCTCTAGACTAACTCCTGACTCTGTCCAGGGATCACTGTGCTGGTGCTCAGGGGATCACATTCAATGTTGGGATCTGAATTAGGGTTGGTCACATGCAAGACTCTGGCTTTCTCAGGTGAACCTCATCATCCACTCAATATTTGAAAAGTCCTTATTATATCAAAACTGATTGTTAACCTCCAAATCAATGTGTATAGTGTTCTTAACAGTTGTTTGCAGACATGTCTAGAACCATGAAACATGAGTTGCCTAATGCACATGATTCTCAACTTTGTTGAAACAAGCTGGATACAATCCTGTGCTCTCCTTTCCACTCCCACAGTGCAAACAACTGTCCTATTTGTGGCTTATATGGTGCCATTATTTTTACACTTTCATGATCATGTTGGTGATCTTGATGCAAAACTACCAAGTGCTATGCTACAATACTATTCTTCCTAAATGTGAAGTGGTTATGATATGCCTGATAAGAAAAACACAGGAGTCAGTTAAGCTTCAACAGGGAATCTTTATGGTGCTATTGGCCAAATCTACATTAAATAAGGTATCTTTAGGCACCAATACTCATAAAACTAAGTTATAATAAATTAGTGGATGAAAATGTGTCAACAGGATTATAGAAACCCTGTATTTTTCCTAGGAGCAGTGACTCAATATTCACTAACTCGGGAGAGATGAGCGACTTTTTATAGAACATAACTACTGCAAGAAAAGAGAGTTGACTGTATAATATGCTCTGGGAGTGAGGCGTTACACAAGAATGGCTTCACAGGGCCAAGGATGTGGCTGAAGTGGTTGAGCATGTGCCTTCTGGTTAAATTCCCTGCACAGCAACATGCCTGCCACCTCTGTCCCGCACTGCCACTTGTGCTATACCAAGTTTGTCTCTGGTGGTCCCAAGCACAGCAACAATGGTATAGCCCCTGCAACAACAGCACAAAGAATAGCTTCATAAAGAAGGCTAAAGTAACTATTTGCCTGGGTTCAAAAGGAGGGTGGATGCGTGGACAGTGAAGAGTGGCATGAAAAGTAAAGGGCATCCAGACTGAAGGAATAGCAGACAGAGGTATTGAGTAGGGGTGAAATTCAGTCCCAACTACTTGTTAGTTTCATTGGAACACAGTCATGCCCATTTGCTTATTATCTGTAGCAGTTTCTAGCCCCTGGCACAATGTATTTACGGAATGGGACGTAAGTTGCAGCAGAATTTTCACCTGGGATAACAGCAGTAAATGAAGGCAGCCAGTTGGCAGACACCAGATGATGCAGAGTCATAGGTCAGACAGAGGGTTTGCATACAGCAGTGTCTGAGTTAGAGAACTGGATAATCTGCAGGCTGATGAGGGAAAGAATAGACTTAAAACACCAGAAAAGAGATTTTGCAAACAGTCCAGCTAAGAGAAGATGGGCGTTTCGCCTCTCATGTTGCTTTAAGAGAGAGGACAATTTTTATTTGTTTGTGGTTTTTACTGGGGGCGTGGAGCACACTTGGAGGTAGTAAGGGCTTCCTCCTGGCTGTGCTGACGGATCACTCTTGGTGTGCTCAGGGACCATATGATTGCAGTGGATTGAGCCTGGGTTGGCAAATACCCTGGGACCTGCTGCACTGTCACTCCAGCCCCCAAGAGAGAAAAAAAATTAAAAATACAAGGATTCCGGGGCCGGAGCGATAGCCCAACGGGTAGGGTGTTTGCCTTGCCGGCCTGGGTTCAATCCCGGCATCCCATATGGTCCCCCAAGCACTGCCAGGAGTAATTCCTGAGTGCAGAGTCAGGAGTAACCCCTGAGCATCGCCAGGTGTGACCCAAAAAAAAAAAAAAAATACAAGGTTTCCTAAATCATTATAATTTTCTGAATGCTTTGGCTTAGAAGAGTATGAAAAGGATAGAAGAGCAGAGAATTCTCCAGCTGAATCTGGGTGAACCAGTGCCATTTTCTAAGGTTGCAATTCCAGATAAAGTATCGAGAGGAAAATAATAGATTATTGATCTTGGATAGTTTAAATTTATGATGGAAACTGCCCATACAGAGATGTCTTGTGAAGATTTGTACAAAGGGATCTTGGGTCTGAATTGAATCAACATCTATAGAAGTTATCAAATAATAATTGTAATGCTGATTTCAGTTAGATTGCTAAAGTAAAGCACAAGTGGTAAAAGACAGGGAAGAAAATGTCTTGATTGGAGGAAAAATAAAACAATTGACTCATTAGAGGACAATATTGGCTGGGTGGTATAAGATCTTGCCAATTTGTAATAAAAATTAATGAAAAGAGCTATCTCAGGCATCATATTTATCTGAGTCTATCTTATATGAATGGGTTAAATTCTTTACCTCTTTTTCTGAATCCTATTTAATTAGAATGATAAAGTCATTTGATGACAATAAGTCAAAATTAAAAGAAGTTGGCAAGCTCATATTCTGTGCAATTCACCTTATTCAAAGACAGCTGAAGTACTGAGAGTATTGTACTCCAGGGCAGGTAGGTACCAACAGGGTTTGCTATACTGTTCTTTGCCATTGAATAGTCATGTAGAAATCAGCATCTTTCTTTCACCAATGCAGGGATATTAAAGCATTTATTAAATTCCTGTGCATTATGTATATTGTTTAGTACAATCACACTATTCAGCTAACTCAGGTCTCGGACAATACTGTGAGTCAGACCCTGTGCTTTCAAAGCCATAAGCAAGCAATACTAAGTTCAAGTTTCCATTGCTGGTGGAATCCAAGATATCTTCTTTTTAATTTTTATTATACCATGTGAGATATACAATTAAAAGGATGTTCATAATTGGGTCTCTGCCATACAGTGTTCCAGCACCCATCCCTCCACCACTGTCAAATTCCCACCACCTGTATCCCAAACATGCCCCCACCCAAACCCAGCTTCCCCTATAGCAGGGACATTTTACTTCTCTTTATATTTCTTTTTCTCTGTTCCTGTATTTCTCTCTCCCTTCTCTTACACATTTTGACTTGCCCTACAGATATTAATGATGTATGATGTCTCTTTGTGTGTATTTAATAGTGAATTCTAGTGTGACATCACAATTCCTCATTCCCCATAACCTCTCCAGCTTGTTGCAACTAGAATGATCATTACAGTGTATAAATGTGAAATATACAGGGAAGGACCAGTTCTAAATCTGTTATAGTATAAGATTGTCGTGCAGCTAAAGAGCGCCAGCACAGCTGTGGATCTGGAGTGTCTGTCTTCCAGCAGTTGGCTGTGGTGGCTGGGAGCTCAGGGCCACACCCACCGACATGGAGCCTGAGGAATGGGTGGAGGGGGCCAAATCCCGCTCCAAGTCTGGCCAGTGTGGCTGCCTGTATGCTGAGCAAGCCCTAGGAGCTATGTAGGACAGGGCCAGGGACTGGCAGACCCTCCCAGATATCTTCTTAACAAACACATTTCTTTCTTCTGTTTGTCCTAAGCAACATATTTCCCGCCTCCCCTGAAGTCAGCTGAAGCAGAATCCATGAACTCTGCTCAACTATACAAAATAGGTCTCAACTATACAAATTCTCCCATAGGCAGCCCTTTCTTTCCCCATTTTCTGCTGGGATTGGAAAGTCTGAGGCCCCATGATGAAGTGTTCTGCCTTCCAGAGTCTATGAAAGATAGTCTAGAGAGGATCTTCAGCTCCACTATATGAAAGTTAGAAATGTTGTTGCATTATGTTACCAAGATTCAGAGTCATTAATAACTGACATTGCTAGTATTAATATCTTAATAATACTTTCCTCCTTTAAATAGTACTGCTTCAATTTTACCTAAACTGTTCAATATAAGCAGTACTTAAGACAATAAATATCTCACTATTAATAATGCTACAGAACTATATAATATTATCTTTACATTAACATTTAGAAAATTAAAAAGAACTTATTTGACTAGGCTACTCATTGAAAGCTCAAACAACTCCAGTGGATTAGAGACAAGTTTCTCCCCACCCCCATAAAACCAATGGTACATTTGTTTTATTTTGGTATAAGCACAAAGGCCAAAAGATAAAAGACACCAAATTGAAGTGAAGTTGAATTATTTTTAACTCATTTACTATTTATTTCAGCTGGAAACAGAATGAGCATGAAATGTTTGATGTCTAATCAAATACCAACTAAGCACTACACTAAGTCCTAGGATGTTATGAATTCTAAACATTATTAAGCTAAGAGAAGGATATCATGAATTGTAAATATTATTAGATTAACAACTTGGTGCAACACCCAAAAATTAGTAACATATTATTATCTACCATCACCAATTAGCATCTCTACATTGAGTACAATCACCATTAGTCTTGAGTTTCTATGTATAAAACAAGAAAAATAAAAAGTGTTTCCACATGACTCAGAAATTCTACTTTAGGGTATCAACCCCAAGGACACAAAAACATTCAGGTGAAAAGACTTATGCACACCATTATTCATTACATCATATAGTACAATAGTACTATATATAGTACAATAAGAAAGACATGGAATCAACCTAGGTGTCCAACAATAGATCATGGGCCATAAAGATGTGTTACACACACAAATACACTCACACACAATGGAATACTATGCAGCTATAAGGAACTACGAAAATATGTAGTCTTGCTGCAACATGGATAAAACTGGAAGATACGTTAAATAAAATAAGCCAGAAGAAGAAGGGGAAACACAGGATAATCTAATTTTTATGTGGTATATAGACCAATTGGACAAGAGATTGCAATGTTTGAAGAGGGGGGGAGCCTAGATCACCCTTGTCACAGAGTACAGGAAAGAGGAGAGAGAAGGAAAGAAATCTAAGGGGAAGAAGAGCTAGAAGGGAAGCAATGCAGAGCAGAGTTCCAAGAGATTTTAGTACATCAGTAGTGTTAAAGAGTGGTATAGTATTATCCAAACGGCAGAGTCAAGAACACGAAAACAACAGAGCCAAACTTCAACAACCAAACTTAAAAGTGTGTGGCAGGCTGTGGATGGGGATTTAGGTGAGAGGAAACCTGTGAACCCTGATGGAGAGAAGAAAACACTGATGGTAAGATTGGTGCTGGAACATGGTATGTCTAAAATCCAGTTATGATTAATTAACTTTGTAAATCACAGTGCTTTAATAAAATTTAAAAAATAAAATAAAAAACAAAGTGAAGTGCAAACAGCAAAATATAAAGAAGACCAAAATTCTGGGGTTAAAAATTCTTGTGGACTCTACTCATCACCAGAAAGAGGTGATGAATTTCTGTATTTTGTCTATCATTGGAATGGAAGAGAATAATGGAATTTTAGAGATGGAAAGGACCTTAGAGATCATCTAATCCAACAAGATGAATAAAGTTTTGTTTCCAATGCCAATAAACGGGCAAAATCTGATGAATACAACTCTTTTGAGTTATAGGTATTCTGATGAATTGAGACGGCCACAGTAGAGCTGAAGACAGTAGTTTTACTACACCACGCAGAACAAAATTTTTCATAAACAAAGTCAATTTAAGTTAGATAGCTTTCATCACTTTTATAAATGTGGGAATAAAAATCTGCTCCGGGAAAGAGAAAAATAAACTTTTACTTAAAGTTTCACTTGGAGACTTTACAAGAAAGAGACACAACTCCCTATTTCTATTCCTTAAAAATTCACTATTTTTTGTAGTAGCACATTCAAAAAAGCTACTTTGAAATGCATTGAAGATAAAAGAACCTATTAAATACTTGATAACCTTTATAAAAGAATTTAATGCTAATTAGTTACTTTTAGGTATTTCTATCTTTATCAATAATTTTGAGATCATGTCAAAAGAAATGGTAACAGATGTCCTTGCCTTAGAAGTTACTGTCAGTACCCAGAGCTCTTTGTTCTCAATGGAAAGGTGTCTTACATGGACACCAGTATTTCTTTTAATAAAAGATTTCCTAAAAAATATAGTCCAAAATTAAGGTAGTTGTGTAAAAGTAGAGTTTTATTCCTCAGATGTTCTCAAACTGCTGCTTATCAAAGTCCCTGGAAGGGTTTTTAAAATACACAGATTACTAAAACCTTATTCTGTAGCTTTCATTAAACAGATTATGTATGGGACTTGAGAATACAGACTTTTCTTACATTGAAGCTTCCCATGTGGTTTTTACACATAATTAAATTTGGTACTGGAAAATTAGAACTTTAATTTTACTGTAAACTTTGATAATTTAGTATAAATTATAAAATATTTCAGTAATAAAAAGATTGTTTTGGATCTTTCTCTACCAGATGAAATACAGTTTAGGACACATGGGTAGAATACAAAAAATACCTTTGCATTATTATATGAAAAGTAATAGAGCTCCTCTCCAATTGTCTCTAAAAAACAATGTCTCCTGGAAAAATGATGCAAAATCAAATAAATGTTACCCCTAACCACAGTCTGAAATCTTATAATTTGATTGTTGACAATATCCAGCGAAAATAAGACTTGAGATGGCACATCTACATTGTATTTTCATTGTGTAGTAATCTTTTTCCCTCAAACTTTAAGGTTGGTCATTAGTTTTTCATAAAAGCCATAATGGTTTGTAGTCTATCCTTTTAGGAGAGACTACAGTTTATTTATTTTTATTGTGTTGCACTATTTTTCTATCCACAGGCACAATTACAAATCACGCTATAAGTTTCTTTCATAACTAGAGCTCCAAGGGGGATTCAACAAGGTTCTCTGTATGTAATTACCCAATTGGAAGTTAGCCAGATTCCCAGGACTGCAGCCCTCAAGCCTGTGAGCAGAAGTCTTTGATTGTTAATCACACCCAGTCAGCAACCTGGTATTTAGAAAGCTTTAGAAAGCTACTTAATGCTCCATGAAAAACACGGGGCAGATCACAAGAGGAGTGTATTTTTATAGCTACCTATTGGGGAAGAATCCCACCAGCTGACAATATACCCAACTGCTCTTCAAAATCATCTGCTTAGCAATTCAAGGCATTTAATAATTGAATGTTGGAACAGATGTGTATTTCTTTGAATTTTCTCCAGATTCATTTTTTTTCTGTAAAATACCACACCTTTCACATGGCTTTGTTTTCACCTGTTATGTTTGTCATTTTTCTTCTCTTTCCATGACAATGTTGTTAACAATGCAGCTAGCAATCTGTGAGCATGAGAAAGGCCTAGGTGTCAAAATGTACTCCACTGATTTTTCATACTGAAAGCATCTGATTAGTTGCACGAGACATCTATTGACACTTCTAGCTGGCACTGCCACTCCACAGTTTTTTTTTATTCCCCAAATGAATCTCCTCTTTAATTATGATCATGTTATTAGAATTGGGTGTCTGCGAGCTACTAAGATCTGGTGCTATTCCCTCCAAGCACAATGGGATCCAGTTAGTTTTTAGCATGGCTATTAGACACAGCACTGCCATAATTTTCATCTTTTTCTTCCAACTAAAAATAGAAGTCCTTCATCAAAACCTTTATTTCAATGTTGTCCCAGACAAGTCCTAAGCATATCTTATTTTTGAGGCCTTATTTTTCTCTCTCCCTTTATTCAAAATATCCCATGGAGAATTTGAGTTAAGAATTTAGATCCATACACACAAAGTTTAAATCGGACTTAGCCAATTACAAGCCATGTGTTCATTGGCAATTTGTTTTGCCTCTCTGTACCTCCATTATTTTACATGAAACACGAGAGTACTCTGATGTCAATGCATATAGTATGTTGCAAGGGTGATTAAGTGGGATTATAATGTTATGCTTAAGTGGGATTATAATGTTAGAGTAACATTATAATGTTACTCTATTACTGTCCTTTAAGCTCTGACTTCTCTGTAAAGCTTCTCACTACTATGGCCCATCACCCCCACCACACACACACTCTATGTCACTTAAAGAGTACACATTAATATACATGTGAGTATATGTTATCATACACATTATATTATAAATAAGATTTAGGCACCCATTTATTACATTACAGTACTGGTCACAGTGCTTTGCCTATGATGCGTATGTACAACTGTTTGATTGATTGAGACCCAAAATATGCTATATAAGAAATTATCAAGAAAAAGTGGGAAGTTCCTTTTTAAAAAATATCATTTCAACATACAATTGCAAAAAAAATCCTATCAGGAATAAAAAGAAATACCTAAAGCAACCATTTCTCTAAGACACTCGAGTTTGAAAATGGAAATATTCAAAAGATGGTAAGAAGGGATCTTAACCAGATGAAAGAGGCAAGAACTTATAAGAACTATGTCCAGCAAGTCAAAAGCCCCAAGTGAGCTGAGGTTTGATGAGAAAAGTGTGAAGGACAACAAAAAGAGTTTTTCCAGTCTTATTCTGAGCATGTTGACAGGGATAAGCAGTTTTCTGCCATAGGCTGGTGGTCTAATTCGATGGATAACCAGGAGGAAGAGGAACACTGCTATGCGAAAGGGGGATTTCTACAATGAAAGGGGTGGAGTACAGATCAGTAGAAAAGAACACCAGGAGGGAGTTAAAGAGCTCTGAGATCAAAAGGCATTTAACGGAGACAGGTTAGCCCAGTGGTGAATATAAGCCTTGGGTTTGAACTTGGCTCTGCCAATCACTAGCTATGTAACCCTTCGGCACGCTACTTAACCCCTTGCTGCCACAGTTATTATTTTATCTGTAGGACAAGAGATAATATTTTTCCAGGAGAAATTTATGATGATTTAAGATAGTAATGTTTTTTGTTAAGTGGAGTTACATTTTCTTAAATGGAGTTAATTAGAGCAGTGCTAGTTATCGTTAAAATAATACTTGTTTTTTGTGCTAAAATGAGGGCATCCAGATTCTCCTATGGGTTTCAAAGCTGCAGTCTTGAATGAATCATATCGCAAAGGAACAAGATAAATTTTCAAGGGGATTCTATTTGCCTGGGCAGAATCCGAAGTATCAGAGAAAGCTGCGTATACAACCTAAGACAAGAGGCAAGAAAATGTACTTCTAATTTGCAAACAAGATAAGGAGAGAGCTCAAGTCTGTGCTGAGCTTGCATATTAGCTCATGGGGATGTTCTAATATATATATATATATATATATGATATATGATATATGGTATATGTTATATGATATATGATATGCAATATACAATATAATATATGATAGATATTATATATTAATATATAATTATATAATTATAGATAATATGTGATAACAGATTACATATTAATACACTAATATATAATAACAGGCTATCACAGTGATAACTAGGATGGACTGCAATGAAGTCATAAGTGGCTGATTTCATTTCCAAGTTCTCTCCCCTAGTGCACATAGATTTAATTCTAAACATTACTAGACTCACAGAGAAGGACAACAAGCTCCACTGGAATGGGGGCCATATCTCTTTTGTGTTATTACAGATTCCTAAGTGCCTGGCACCTAAGAAGTACTCAGTTATTCATAGATGAATAAGTGAAAAATAATAAACAAATCAATGAAATGGTATAAGCCAATTCAATCTGTATTTCTATAGATATTCAACAGAATTTGATCACGTTGATATGGGTAATATGTAGTAATAGAAAAAGTACATTGAGAGATATTCATAACTAGATGAAGTCCTACTGATTAATTCATGTTAAACTAGAAAGCAGTTTAGCTTTCAAGAGACAGGGCTCTTTGCAATAGTCATTGTTTTTAAATTATTAAGAGATGAATATAGAAAACATTTTCAGCAATTTTACAGTGACTTAGAGTTAAAAAAGGCAACATTTATATACTTTAGGAATTAGAATTGGTAGCTAAACATATTTCAACAGTCTGGGATACTGAATCAGACCATAAACAAAACATGTCTGAACATAAGAATTGATGCTAAACATCTACATTAAATTAAATAAAAAGCTTTTATAAAATTTGTTTCGTAGAGTTCTCCATAATAGTGCCAAGTGGGTTGAATAGTGATATGCAAAAAGACATGGCCACTCAGAACGAATGAACCCACGTTTACCTGGAAATAAGGGACTATCACTATCACTATCACTATCTTCCTGTTCATCATCTATTTGATCGAGCAGGCACCAGTAATATCTCCATATGTCCTGTCTCATGCTAGTAGAGCCCAAGAGCATCCGCTTGCTCCAGGAACATAAAGAGCCTCAACCATTATATTAGGTCATGGGAATGAACTAATATAATAGTTACTGGTATTTGGCATATCAAATATGACATGGGCAGCTTGCCAGGCTTGCCGTGTGGGTGGCATACTCTTATAGTCACCTCTAAATATAGCATTTATTGATGAACTGCGCGGCCAAGCGGCTGCACAAGCTGGGCTGAGATAGGCGGTGGCTGGGTGAAGTTCTGATGAGAGGGAAGTCCGGATGTGGAAAATGGTGGCCCTCATGGAGGGTGGGGGGTCGTCTGGCTTGTTGGGAGGCTCTGGTGGGGTAGCGGGCCAGGGCTAGAAGCCGCCATCCCTCCTGGGTGCCTCGTGAGTGGCTGGGCACAGGGAGAGCAAGTAGCAGCTCTGCCCCATGTCTGTAAGTCTTTGGATCAGCATACCTGGGCCAGATTGAAAAAAAACTGCTGCAGGGTGGGTTTCAATGATCCGGGCTGTGATAGGCTGTGGCTGGGTGGAGTTCTGAAGAGAGGGAAGTCGGATGTGGAAAATGGCGGCCCTCATGGAGTGGGGGTGTTTGTCTGGCTTGTTGTGAGGCTTTGCTGGGGTACCGGGCCAGGGCTAGAACCCACCATCCCTCCCGGGTGCCTCGTGAGTGGCTGGGCACAGGGAGAGCAAGTAGCAGCTCTGCCCCATGTCTGTAAGTCTCTGGATCAGCATGCCTTTGATATGTGATAGGCTGTGATAGGCTGTCGCTGGGTGGAGTTCTGATGAGAGGGAAGTCAGGATGTGGAAAATGGTGGCCCCTCATGGAGTGGGGGTCGTCTGGCTTTTTTGTGAGGCTCTGCTGGCATGGCGGGCCAAGGCTAGAACCCGCCATCCCTCCCGAGCGCCTCGTGAGCAGCTGGGCACAGGGAGAGCAAGTAGCAGCTCTGCCCCATGTCTAATAAGGGACTATATATATTTAATTACATTAAGATTTTAAAAGGAGGCATCTTTCTTTGCCAAATATTAGTTCTCATTTTTATTTATTTTTTTAATTTTTTATTATATCACCATGAGATATACAACTACAAAAGTCTTCATATTTGGGTTTCAATCATACAGTGTTCCAGCACCCATCCCCCACCAGTGCCCATTTCCTTCCACCAATGTCCCATGATTTCCCCCCCATCCCTCAGCCTGCGTCTATGGCAGGCAATTTTTCACTTCTCTCTCTCTCTCTCTCTCTCTCTCTCTCTCTCTCTTTCTCTCTCTCTCTCTCTCTCTCTCTCTCTCTCTCTCTCTCTCTCTCTCTCTCTCTCTCTCTCTCCAAAGGATGCATCTTAAATGCAATGACAAGTATTCTCACACGAAGAGACTATGAAAGAGAAATTCTGAAGATGGAGACCAAAATGGGAAGATCTAAGGAATAGCAAATACCATTATCAGTCATGAGCCTCAGAGAATGATGCAGAAAGAATACTCCTTTGGAGCATCCAGAAGGAATCAACTATCCTGGATTTTGTCTGGGGATTGGGGTGGGCTACGCCCAGAAGTGTTTAGGGCTTCTGGTTCTGCACTCAGTAATCACTGCTGGTGGGCTTGAGGGACCTTATAGGATGCCAGAGATCAAACTCAGGTCATCTGTGTGCAAGACAAGTCACCTACCTGCTATACTATTGCTGCAGTCTGCATCTTGACAAAATTCGAGCCTTCAGAACAATGAGGACATAAATTTTCTCTATTTTAAGTTCCAAATCTGTCATATTTTGTTTCTCTGGTCCTAGAAAATTAATTTTTTAAAAAACCAATTTCTCTTTTATACAAAGTAACAAAACCAAAGTTGATTATGTAACTAACATTTTTTTCCCCCAAATTTTCATTTGGCAAGTATCAGTAGTGTACTCATCACATATGAGGCTTATTCTCAAGAATAGTTCAGTCTCAACTATGATTAGGACCGGATCTGAGCACCACCAAGAATAACCTCCAAGCACCAAGCTATCAGCAGACCATAAGCACCACCTCCTTCCACCCCCACAAACAAAATATGGTAATGTGTAGGAAGCCACTTGTTGATAAGAAAATGCTTCTCATCATTATTAAAAACTGAAACCCTGTCCTGGTAAAAGGTGTTAGGTATTTCCTTAGGACAGAGCTAGATTTTTGTTCAAAATAAGAACTTCCCATGGCAGGGAGGGGTGGGGTGCAACACACAGTTCCCTCAAATTTGGAGATGTTCGAAGGCTGACCACAGGAAGACGTGGCAGGAATGTTGAAGATGAATTAACAGGTTTTGTGTTTTTCATTCTGTTGAAAGAACCAAAACTACGGCATCAGAAACAGCATAATATTTTTATCTCACCACTTTTCTAACAGTTCTGGAGCACTTTTATCTCACAAATAAGATAATTCCACTCCCTTAATTAATCACTAATGGTACAGGTATTTATTCTAGTTATACTATTTAAATTAGTCTCTTGGTGGAGCTTGTCATAGGAGTGTTTAGAAAAATCTATTCTCCCTAACTGACCAAAGACTTCCCATCAAATAAAATTCAGTAATAATTATAAACCATAGTACTATGTTTAAATGTATGAAAATGTTCTCTGAGAAAAGGGAAACAATATAATTATCATTAGATAACTGATAAACACCACAATGATGAAATGTTCTTGCTGGGTAAAAGAATTGAGATGATAATTAGGCATAATTAGCATTATTATGAGTCAATCATATTTCAGTGAAAAGAAAACATATTTGGCTAAAAGAATATAATTTTGTTGTTGGTACTTTTCAAATCCTTTCTGGTTCAGCAAGGTCACTCATTGTGTTTGCCAATCAATTATTTTAGAGATGACTGGTGATTTCCATTTTAACAAAAGCCTACTTTAGAGAGCAGCAGCATTTTTAGAAGCCTCTCTCCTTCCTGCTTCCCAAATTGTTTTGCTGGCTCTTGTCACTTCTTGCTAATCCACATATCTCATGATAGGTACTGCCAGTGTCTGAGTCAAATCCACAGCCCAAAATGGCAATAACAAGTAACAGTATTGAGAAGAAAGGATTATCTTCCCTGTGCTGTTTACTATACCACTCCCCTTTATTTCTATTTTTACAGCCTGGCAAGGAGGCAGGGTAGGGATGTTGGACCACACCCAGAAGTGCTCAAGGCTTATTCCTGGCTCCAATCAGGGACCATTCCCGATGGTGCTCGAGGGACCTACCATACACAGTGCCTGGGATTGAGCCCCAGTTGGTAGCATGTTAGGAAATGCCTTACCTGCTATACTTTCATTTTGGTCCTAAAAGTGACATTTCAAAATTAGGCCAGTGCCTATTGATATTAAGTCACCAGAAGACTTTAGATTTTCCCTCTATCTTTCAAAACAAATTCTTAGAATTGAAGTAAAAGGAATAAGGAGACAAATCTTTTCACGGGAAAGAGGGTTGGTGGTGAGGTCCAGTGTTAGACACCTGCTTGCATGCCTGAGGCCAAGAGTAACATCCAGAGCACCACCCACATCATCACCAAGTGCCTCTGTGACCCTCAACCACAATCAAGTTTGTGAACCATCTTATCTCCTGTGTTGTGCAGCAACAACTATTATAGGAAGGGAAAGTGTGGAGGAGAGCAAGGGAAGAGGGGAAGAGAGAAATGTTATAAGACATAGCAATACACTTTGGACAAGTTAGGCATCTGCTTATCAAAAGTAAAAAAGAGGAAATTATAGGAAATGGGAAACACACTAAGCTGGATTTTAGTTGCCAGGATCTGGAAAGTTATGATGGTAAGATTCAAGCAGAAGACAGCTATGGTAGGTTCCAGCTGTAAAATAAAACACGGTCTCTTTTAAGGAAGTGGGGAGTAAGATCTTTAAAATTAATGTCAAAATGTGCTTAAGGAAAAAACAAGCGGCACCCCAGAAATTGCTCTCGGAGGTCACAGATATAACAACTGTGATATAGCCAATCGAATAACCATGATTCAAAGACTGCAACACTTTCGAAATCATGGAAAATTACATTTTTTGAGCTACTGACTTAATCCTTATTCTGAAGTAAGGATGGGACATTTAAAAATAACATGAAAACAAAAATTTCACAGAAATGAAAAACATTCCTGAATCCTTTGATAAATCAATTATACTTTTCATGGAAGAAGACCCCAAAGCCAAAAACCTGGGAGATAACATTTTAATGAACATAGGAAATTCTGTTCAAATGATATAACGAAATGAAATAACTGGAGCCTTTGAAATAAACTACAGTATGCTTAGAGATAATAGTATCACATCTTTCGTTATGTCTTCGCACTAAATCAATAATTTATTAGGAAAATGTGAAAATGTTCTTGTCATTGAGGTACATAGGATAATAGGATAATGGGACTTATTTTCCAGGAAAATTCATAGGAGGACCTGCAAATTGAGAGGCATGCTTATAACACTTTTGTCTAACGACCTACTTAAATATTATGAAATAATATCAAAGGTACAACAATTCAAAGTGTGTCCTTTGAAAATGTGATCTTTCATAGTGAAATGCAGATCAGGCTTGGTCTTGTAGTTGATGTATTTTTATCTTTCTTTTTGTAGTTAAGGATTCTATGAAATATTCTGAAATTCTTGTTTTGCCACCAAGCTCTCCAGGTGATCGCCATATTATCTCATTAGTTGAATAAAGTTTGTACTTTTACTTCTGTCATTGCTTATTTTTCCAGATGTCATATTCTTGCTTTAATGAAATACAAGCACGTAGTTACAAAGTAATGTGCATAGCTTTTAACAAGCACACTGAAATGTTGTTTGAAAGAGTTATACTTCCTGTAAGGAAATTGCAAAAAATGTTGTGAGCACAGGCAAATAAGGAGTCCAGCTGCTTCCTGGCATTGAAGGAGAACATTCACTTGGAAATTAATTTGTGGTTCTGGTGATTAAACATCTTTTTAAATTTTGCTTTATCTTTTTTAATAATCAGCAAATCTGATTATATTTTTCTGTGAAAGTGCTTCATCTATTAAGTAGATATCACCCCTTTCACCAAAGGAAACTAATTTATAACTTAGAAAACAATTTTAATTTGTTGAGATTTACTTACCCATCCATTCATCCATCTATCACACATCTCCCTACCAATTCTCTTTTTCCTTATTTTTTCCTTTTCCCTATCCTTTGTTGTTGTAATGACCAAGTTTTAGGGCTCCCCCACAGTTATGGTACAAGGATGGTACATACTTGGTTGAGGAGAGATTATAAATAGCACTTCTGCCCAACCACACTCAGCATGTGGGGTGGTCTTGAGGATTCAACCAGAACCTTTGTGGATGTCAGTCACTTTACCATTAAGCCATATCACCAGGCTACATTCTTTTATCTTTTCATTGCTAACTTTGAAACCATCTAAATTTTTTAAAGGTATTTTTAGTTGTTCCACACCCAGCAGTGGGCAGTGGAATTTACCCCTCGCTTACTCCTTGCTCTGCATTCAGGAATTATTCCCTGAGGTGCTCAGGGGACCGTATGGAATTCCAGGGATTGAACCTGGGTTAGCCATGTGCAAGACAAGCACCTTCCCTATTGTACCAACACTCCAGCCCCCAGCATTTTACAGTATAAGGTCAGTTGTTGTGACAATAAAATAGATTTCTTCTACCATGGAACTTAAAAATCAATGATGGTTCAGAAAACACATTTGTGAAAACATGGTAACAATGAAAAAAAATCAGCTCTATTTGATTTCTCCTCATGTTACTAGACAAATAATTATACCTAATGCTGAAGGAAACAAAAGATACAATCTTAAGCAATTACTAAGGTCTTTCCAAATCTGTATTTGAGACTTCTGATACATTGTTTTATTAGATGTCTATGGAATACAATTTAAGCCCCTACCCACAATGATAATGGATATACTGTAAGAACATAACTAATCAAAATTAAATCGGGGCACAAAACACGTTAAAGTTTCAAGGGAAAAATCACAATTAATTGCTGAGATCCAGAAAGCCTTCTTGGAGAAAGGATGCCTATTGTTGATTCTATGTATTTTAAAAGAGTTAATTATATCAGAAATGTGATGCTTAACCTTTCAAAAGTGAATAATTAGATTAAAGAACTCTAATTTCTTGCCTATATTTTCGTACATGAACAGAGAAAGAAGAAACTTCACACTTGACCAATTTCTCATTATAATCTGCATTCCTGGAGCTTTGTTGACTATTGGTGTCAATAGTTTGACTAACATCATTGAAGTATTTAGAACTCTATAATTTGAAGAAGAGGAAAAATGAATTCATCCACAATGATTGCACAGAAAGCATGAGTCAGAATTAAATGCATATCAGGGTTGAATGGCAAATAAGAGCAAAGTGAACTACAGAATAGAATAATTACTTATTTTTATAGTGGTAAATGTATTTGCATCCAATGAATATCAATGCCCTTCATATTATTTGCCATGTACCAGATGTTGTGATAGGCATTAGGGTTTTAAAAATCAATAAACTGTTTCTTATCTCCAGGTATTCATAGCCTAGAGAGATAATTAATCTGAATACAAAAAGATATAGTATCAGACAATGTAATGATTTTCCAACATTATTTTAACACATAAAATCTGAAACCAAACTGCTTAAATGTCAGATTTTCCATCTGTCCCAATTCTGATTTCCTACCTGTTTCCTTCACTATAAAATAGACAGGTAAATTGTCCTTTATAAAAAATTCTTAAATTAAGTGAGGTCCTATACTATACAAGCATTTAAGGACTTTGACTGACCCAAAGTCAAAGTGGAACATTAGCTTTGTTAGTATTATACTCATGGTCTCAAAAAATAACCAATCTAAATAAAATAAGGAGGCAGTAAATTCTAAACCTCTAATATCTGTGGTTTTACTCAGTGAAACAAATTACCTTTATACTTAAAAAATTCTGTTAGCTCTGTAAATATACACAATTGTCATTTTAGGAAGAAATGATTGGTTTTCACACTAATTAAATCAATAGCATATGAAAGGAAAAGAATTATCTTGTCTAAACTATGATTAATGCATGTCTTTGAGATAAGCTTATGCAGAAACAGAAGCATAATTAGAAATTAAAATTTGTTTCTTCACTAAAAATATCAACACAAGTACATGTAGAGATGAGAAAACATAGATTTCAAATAGTTGTTATATCATAACAACACTCTATGAAGTTTTATAACCTGGTTTTCTAACTCTCTTAACTATCAAGATAGTAAAAAATGCTACCTGAGTTATATATCACCTAGTGTGGCAAATAACATTCTCTGTCCCAACTTTTTTAATAATTCTTCCTTTCCTATGGTTTTTGTTTGGTTTGGTTTTGGTTTAAGCCAGGGGAGGGGACACATCTAGCTATGCTTAAAGGCTTTATTCCTGACTCTATGCTAAGGGATAATTTCTGGTGGGGCTTCGGGAGCCATATAGAGTGCCAAGGATCAAACTCAGATTACCTCATACAAAGCAACAACCTTACCCACTATACTGTCTCTCTGGATCCACATTTCCTTCATCTAACCATGTGACTTTTCACTTCCCTAACAAGGTTTAGTCTGTTTTCTCACTTTTTGACTCCCAGTGTAGCCCTAAGATTTGATTTGGCCAATAGTATGAGGTAGTAATGAAGTTAGGCCCCATTCATAGTCATGTATGTTTCTGTTTATCCTACTGTGATGATGCACCAAATAGAAACATTTTCTGATCACAAGGGAAAGAGGGACATGTAGTTTGGAACTGACTTCAAGCAACTTGACTTATCCCAGACTCAAACACATCCCCAGATTTTCCTGAGAAGAATAAATAACTTAGCTGACCAAAACAATCAGCTCACAAACAAGGATACCAGCAGAGCAGCCCAGCAAAACTGCCTGGTTCGACTGGTCCCAACATCCCAAACATTCATTCTTGTGCTGTAAGAATGAATGACGTTATGTTTGTTCAATAAGGCACTACACTTTGGGTGTTTAGTTAGGCAGCAAACAAAATCCTACTGACACAATTAAAACACTTCATATATATGCATGGGCTTGTAGGCTATTACCTGCAGTTTTCTAGGCCATTCTTGGTTCTGTGCGCACTAGTTACTTCCTTTAGTGTTTAAGGACTTTGTGGTGCCCAGGATCAAACCTCAGGACATTCCACATGCACACAGACCATTGAGTTACCTGTCTCTCCCAGAATGTTTTGCATTTTTAATACAATTTAACTCTAACAGATTTAGATTTTTAAAAGACTTTATTTTATTTTTTAAAAGTATGTAATAACACCATGATTTACCAACGTTTTCCTATTTATAGTTATAAATGTTCAAACACCAATCCACCACCAGTGCTACCTTCCCTCTTGGCTTAGGTAGATTTTAAGTATACAGTTTTATCAAAATGAAAATGTCAACAATAATTCCAGCATTAGCTGGAATAATTCTAGCAACATTAACTTGTTGCTTCAGCATGTGCTCTGAAAATCCATGAATATTCCTTTGGCTGTCTCTGGCCTCTAAGTACTTTCATTTGTTAAGTGGGTCCTAAAAGTCCCACTATTTTATCTTAAAATAAAACTTTTTATTTTATCTCTAGTGAAGACTGATAGCGTGTTTTTTTTTTTTTTTTTTTTTTTTAGCTTTTTGGGTCACACCTGGCAATGCTCAGGGGTTTCTCCTGGCTCTGCACTCAGGAATTACTCCTGGCGGTGCTCGGGGGACCATATGGGATGCTGGGGATCGAACCCAGGCCGGCACAGGCCGGCCGCGTGCAAAGCAAACGCCCTACCCGCTGGGCTATCGCTCCAGCCCCGATAGCGTGTTTTTATTCCAGTCCTCCAAACAAAAATCTCAAGATTTGTTCTGATAGAAGCATCTTAGATCTTGTCTTGGTCTATAATTATCAGGGCAAAAAAATGATCTGATAGACATTTCCTAAGTCCTAGATTCCAAACCTGAGACTAGAGGGGACTGGCGTCAAATATACCAGATTATTTTTTCCTATTTTTTCTATGCCCAAATCTTTTGGAATATTAAAATAAATATGGGGAAATTAACTAGCAGTGCACACACAACACATTTTTTGTTTTGTAGCACAATATCACATCTTTCTCACACTGTCACAGATATTCAAAGCCTCAGATTATTACCTTTGCTAAGTACTCCCTTATTAACAGCGATAAATGCTACTTATTTGAATTAACTGTATACGCTTCAGAGGAACAAAGATTTTTTTAGATAAATAAAAATGTAAAGAGACAAGAAAACAAAAGAAGTTATAATGCCACTTTTTATCCCCAGTAACCAGAAATAGCTTCTATTTGAAATCTCAGTACCACCTGCTTTGCATCTGGTCGACCAACTGAGAAATTCAGGTCTGCCAAAGAGGGAAAATCCATTTTAAGTAGATCTGTGACAATACAGGGCGAGGAGGTCTTGAAATCCACCAAGGGTTTTAATCAATAAGACTGACAGCCCAGAGCATGCCAGCAGCCAGGAAAAGAAAAGTTTGCAAAAAAGCATTCAAGAAACAGCCGGAGCTATAAGGTTCTGGTGATAAACCAAAGACACGTAACCACCAACTTTTCTTCTCTGATCTAAGGAAGGCAAGAGAGGAAAAGGCTGATTAGCTCAGGGAGGGTTTTTGTTCTGTCCTCTTAGATTCCAACTTTCCGAATCAGGGGAGAATTCTAAAAGCCATTGTCTAATTTCAAAAGTTGGGTTTCAAAAACATAACAAGCTCTTTTCTTTCTGTTACCTAATTCTCAGCTATAAACCAGAGTTTCTCGAGTATGCATGCTTCATAAAAGGCAAAGGGACTTAATTGAATTTTGCATGCCGCTTCTAAGAGGATTGCTAGGGTATACCAGGATTAATTAGTTTCATGTTGTTAATTTAATTCAAAGGTTGCTGATAAACTAAGACCATCAAACTCCATTAGGAGAAACAAAAACTTCTTAATTATGACAGCATCTTTGGGGTTGTGGATAAGTTTTATCAGCCTGCTCAAGTTCCACCCTGGATTCCCGGGATTTGTAACGGATCCACTCTAGGGGACCCAAGAGACTCAATGAGGAAAATATTCTTCCCCCAAAACATTGTCTTCTTAAATTTTGATATCTTCATTTTTTTTTCAAATTTGTAATTTCAAAGACTCTCTTGAAACTAAATTCCATTTATAAAAAACTAACCCCAGCAAAATAACTTTAACCATTTTGTCTACAGTGCATATAGAATGCATAGGGTTGCAAAGCAGAGACTAGGACCTCTATGTGTACCGTACACATTTTTTAAAGTATTTTATTATACCACCGAGAAATATACAATTGCCAAGATGTTCATGTTTGGGTTTCAGTCATACAGTGTTCCAGCACCCATCCCCTACCAGTATCCATTTCCCACCACCAATGTCTCCAATTCCCTCCCCCTCTCCCTGCCTGCCTCTATGGCAGGTACTTTGCCTCTTTTCTCTCTCTGTCCCTCTCTCTCTCTCTCTCTCACCTTGCTCACTCGCTCTGTCTCTCTCTCTTCCTTCCTTACATATTTTGGCTTACAATACATACATTTAGAGGTCAACATATATTTCCTTTGCCTATATTCAATGCTCAATTCTAGGTTGGTATTATCATTTCCAACAATTATTAGCACACTGATCTTACCTAACCTCTGACTCCCACACACTTATGGCACACTTATGGTTGATTCCACCTATAGACAAGACCTCCTCATCCATATTTTGCCTGGCATTGGATATTTTGGATATTGGTATCATTATATATATATATATATATATATATATATATATATCCCACAAATAAATATATTCATTCTATATCTGCCCTTTTCCTTATGGCTAATTTCACTCAGCAACTCAGCATGATACTCTCCATGTCTATCCATTTATAGGCAATTTCATAACTTCTTTTTTTCCTAACAGCTTCACAGTATTCCATTGTGTAGATGATGTAAACATTTTGTTTTGTGTAGAGAATGGGAAAAATATGACAGTTTATACGGTCTCTTAAGGAACTGCTTCTCCCAGCACTCCTTCCAATCAAAACTAATCTTCTGGTGGAAGCATGAAGTGGATATCATCTTGCATAGCCCAGGGGGAATTGGCTTGCACAAGTGGCATGGACACACACACACACACACAGGCTTCCTATTTATTACAGACACACCTGTGAACTGAATTCAGGATCTTGCCAACTTTCTGCAGGACTTCCCATTCTGACTCTTTTACATCTCAACTTAGAGTAAGGGACTTGGTATCTAGAAGATTTCTCAGATAGGGCCACACATTCAAGACTCAGACATATACGATTACTTATTCCTTTTTATCCCTCAGAGCTCAGTACAAAATAATCACAGCCTTCATTTTCTAAATTATGTTAGATATCACTGGTATCACTTCTATGGACCTCAATGTGTTCTACTAGAACTTGAAATCTATAAAATTACCAGTGACTTTCACAAGATATTAAGTTTTTGGTTACTAGGACTGTACCTTGTTTATGCTTAGAGCAGTGTCTGGAATGCTGAATTTTTATTAAGAGACCAAAACAGTTGCAAAATTATCTATGAAACTCTGGCTTTTGAGGAACATTCCTTCTTCAGTTTATTTCATTAAGAATGTCCTAAAATTCTCCTGTCTACTGAGATCTACTGGAGATCCTGGTATCTCTGGAGACCAATGAGCTTCTTACAATTCCTCCAGGAGGGAATTCTATCTGCCTCCCAATATTCATTGTCTCTTTTCATATCTATCTATCTATCTATCTATCTATCTATCTATCTATCTATCTATCTATCTATCTATCTATCTATCTATCTATCTATCTATCTATCTATCTATCTATCTATCTATCTATCCATCCATCCATCCATCCATCTATCTATCTATCTATCTATCTATCTATCTATCTATCTATCTATCTATCTATCTATCTATCTATCTATCTATCTATCTATCTATTTATTGTTTTTGGGTCACACCCAGCAATGCTCAGGAGTTACTTCTGGCTCTGCACTCAAGGAATTACTACTGGCGGTTTTCAGGTGACCATATGGGATGCCGGGGATCAAATCCGGGCCAGCACAGGCCGTCCGTGCAAGGCAAACATGCTACCCACTGGACTATCGCTCCAGCCCCTCATTGTCTCTTTTTTAATTCATAAAAATCTTTTATATTTAGAAGAGAAGAGGGCCAGGGGGACATTTCCAATAAACCCAATGAACTGGTGTTTAAATAAGTATGGTCATTCAAATTATAAAATAATAAAATAGTACTTGTCACTTGTATCACTTGTCTTCCCATTGTTCATCAATTTGCTTGAGCGGGCACCAACATTGAGTAACATCTCTGTAGGTCCTGTTGAGTGCAACCCAAGGGCATCTGCACACTCCAGGAACACAAAGATCCTCAAACCATTCCTTCAGGTCATGAGAATGATGTTTATGATTGTTACTGGTTTTTGGCATATGGAATATGACATGGGTAGCTTGCCAGGCTCTTCCATGCCAGTGGCATACTAAAATAATAAAATTTAAGACTTCTTGGAAGTCAACTTAAAAGGAAAAATAAATGTCTGGCTCCACCTCAATTCTTCTTTTCAGTCTTTAAGAAAGTGATATGGGGGCTGGAGTGATAGTCCAGTGGGTAGGGCGTTTGCCTTGCATGCGGCCGGCCCATGCTGTCCCGGGTTCGATCCCCGGCATCCCAAATGGTCCCCTGAGCACCGCCAGGAGTAATTCCTGAGTGCAGAGCCAGGGGAAACCCCTGAGCATTGCCGGGTGTGACCCAAAAAGCAAAAAAAAAAAAGTGATATAAAGGTTTAAGGAGGTTTATAATGGAGAAGCAATGGCTGATTCTTTTGCAGTCTTCTTGGACCATGAGCTAATATGATAAGAGGCTTTCATGCCCCTGAGAATTTTCTAGAGTCACCATACCAAACACAACAGACTACAAATTACTGCCAGACATTATATATATACATATATATGTATGTATAATATGTATATAATATGTATATATACATATATGTATACGTATACATCTATATATACACACATATATACATATAAAGGAATGAATCTCTGTAAGGTCACTGTTAATCCATACATTTTTGAAGATATATAAACCAGCCAGAAGCAAACCTAAGTTCTATAATCAACATAGCCAGAGATACTATTTGGGCCCAGGTACAGGAACTCGGGTCCTTACTTTGGATAAGACTTGATTCATTGTGCAACATGGCAGGGAATTTTTCCCATATAGCTGTGGACCTACCATTCCTCAAGGCTATGTGCTCTCTCATCCTCAGGAAACCTCTAAAATAGGCAAAATTGATTTTCCATTCTTCCAGTGTGTTTTGCTTGGTTAGTTTGCTTTGTTTTAGTAGATGTTTCATGTAACCCACAGGTTATTTCCCCAGGAATATCTTTTGTACCTTTCCTGAGCCTTAAAAAACTTAAGTCAATGTTCCTCAAAGGGTTGGCCCATGATTTGCCTGAGACCCTCTGGGATGAGGAGTCCTGGCTGGCAACTGGGTACTCTGAGTCACAGTCCTCAGAGGTGGAACCTCTGTGTTTTACCAGTAGTCCAAAGGATTGTAAAGCATAAAATCTGGTCTGCAACCAATGACTTTAAAGAGACGAAATGCAACTATTGCTCTTGCTACTTATGAAATTCAAAGTAATCTCTTCCTGTTCTCTTCCAGCAGAGTACTAGACTACCTCTCAACCATCTTACCAATTCAGAAACTCTACAGCCTCAAGTGTGTACCATTGAGCAGTGGTAAGAGCATCCCTTGTTTGAAGGTATCTCTAGACATGTCAAATCAACAGCCATTTTTTATTGTTATTTTTTTAATCATTTTATTATACCACCGTGAGATATACAATTACAACGTTGTTCACGTTTGGAGGTTTCGGTCACACAGTGTTCCAGCACCCCTCCCTCCACCAGTGCCCATCTCCCACCACCCATGTCCCCAATTCCCTCCCCCTCTCATGGCCTGCCTAAATGGCAGGTTCTTTATCTCCTCTCTCTCTCTCCATCTCTCTCTCTTCCTTCACCTACACATTGTGGGTTCCACTACATACACTCAGAAGCCATCATTTGCATTTTTTTTGCCTGTATTTAATGCTCAGTTCTATGTTGGTATCAAACGTTTTGACATTTATTCACACTTGTTCCCTTCTCTATCTTACCTAACCTCTGACTCCCACATGCTTGTGGTAATTTCCACTTTTGGTAAGATCAGCTGGTATATTTATGTCATGCAAATAAATGCAGTCATTCTATGTCTCTCTCTTTCCTTCTGACTAATTTCACTCAACATGATTCTTTCCATGTCCATCCATTTATAGGCAAATTTCATAACTTCATTTTTCCTAACAGCTGCATAGTATTCCATTTTGTAGATGTACCACAGTTTCTTTATCCAGTCATCAGTTATCGGGCATACTGGTTGTTTCCAGGTTCTGGCCATTGTGAATAGTGCTGCTATGAAAATAAAAGTGCGGATAGTGTTTCCGCTGTGTGTTTTTAACAGCCATTTTTTTTAAATAAAGATCCCAGTCATTTCCTTAGAACCTTTGTGCCTGGGAAGTACTGATTTTTATGAGGGTCTTCTCTTAAAATACAAATGAGACTTTTCTATTTCCATATCTTTTCTATAGGTAGAGACTCTCCACAAATATAATGCTTCTGAGACTAGTAGTAGAAGTGTTTAATGATCACCTAAAAGAATCATAAACAAATGGTTGCAAGATGTCTGTGATATGTCTGTATGGGTCAAATTGACTAAATAATTCATGTAGGTGTTCGTGAAAGGTATGTTTAAAGATGAAATTAACATCAAAATTAGTGAATATTAAAGAAAGTATATGTATTTCTACTTATATGCACATGTATATAAGTTTTATATATAAGTATACATATCCATGTATATATTGTTTTCCTTTCTCTGGAGAACCCCAACTCAAGTAATATGTTTATATTATATATTTGTAAGACCATATAAATGCAATAGATTTCTAATACTTGTTGCAAAAGTATTGCAAGTGTCCTCATTACTTCTGCAATGAATCTAAAACTCCTTAGCATGCTATTTAGTGCTTCTAAAATCTTGTTCCCATATTTATGTCTCACCAGACTACTCAGTTTGATTAGCTTTCTAATATCTTTCTTGGCAGTGCAGTTCATCAGTAAACGTATAAGCTGAGAGCCTACTACCAAGAGCCATCCCACCCTCATGGCAGAGCCTGGCAAGCTACCCATGTCATATTTGATATGCCAAAAACCAGTAACAATTATAGACCTCATTCCCATGACCTGAACAAATGGTTTGAGGCTCTTTTTTGTTCCTGGAGCGAGCAGATGCCCCTGGGCTACACTAGCATGTGATAGGGTGTAAGGAGATGTTACTGGTGTCTGCTCGAGCAAATTGATGAATAACGGGAAGACAAGTGATACAAGTGAAGTTACAAGTGATATCTCTCTTGGACTCATAACAAAATAATTTCCATCTTCGGTGCTTAGGTCATATGACAACATTGTCTTATTAAATACAAACAAATAAAAGCTTATTAGATCACTGTATCACTGTCTTCCCGTTCATCATTGATTTGCTCAAGCGGGTACCAGTAACATCTCCATATGACCTGTCTCATGCAAGTAGAGACCAAGGGCATCTGCTTGCTCCAGGAACATAAAGAGCCTCAAACCATTCCATCAGGTCATGGGAATGAGGTCTATAATTGTTACTGGTATTTGGCATATCAAATACGACATGGGTAGCTTGCCAGGCTCTGGCGTGCGGGTAGCATACTCTTGTAGTCATCTCAAAATCCAGCATTTATTGATGAACCGCGCGGCTGCGAAGTCCGGCTGTGATAGGCTGGTCTGCTGGGTGGAGTTCTGATGAGGGGGAAGTCTGGATGTGGAAAATGGAGGCCCTCCTGGAGTAGGGGGTTGTCTGGCTTGTTGTGAGGCTCTGCTGGGGTGGCAGGCCAGGGCTAGAACCTGCCATCCCTCCCAGGAGCCTCGTGAGCAGCTAGGCACAGGGAGAGCCAGTAGCAGCTCTGCCCCATGACTGTCTCTGCATCTTCGTGCGCGCCTCCCAGCTGCGGCAGCTAGGACCGGTCGAGCCTCCCCTCCCCCTAGGCTGCACCATGGTCACCCCGACCCCAGCAGCCCTCTGAGCCCCGCCGCCTGCTTCGGGAGGCAGGACAACGAACAGAAGCTGCGGATGCTGGTGAAGAAGAGCCGGCGCCCGCGCCTCTGGAGGAAGAAGCCGCTGCAGCCGCTTATTAGATATTATTGAATAAATATTTCCACTAAAAATTCAATTTCCACTATCTCCTGCCCACTAATAATTAGTAATTACTCTCTGGAGCAAACCTTTGTCATTTGAGTGCAGTGTATATACTTAAATAAAACTAAAGTATATACTTTGTTGGAGTTCTGACGAGCTGTGGAATCTGGACTTTGAAAATGGCTGCCAAGGTATGGAAAGGGATGGAAAGCTGTGGAACACCACCAAAAACTAAAGTACCTATTGTACCACGCAAATATGTTGAATCTGGATTTTGATAATGGCTGCCATCATGGTGCGGGGTTCCTTTAGCTTCTTCCGAGGCTCTATTTGGGTGACGGGCCAGGGCCCAAACCTGCCCTCCTTCCTGGACGCCTCATGATCAGCCACACACAGGGAGAGCCAGTAGCAGCTCAGCCTTGTGCATCTGTGTCTCTGGTTCATGGCCGACAGTCCAGCAGCAGTTTATGGATGGGTCCACTGGGCCTCTCCGATGGGACAGAGGTGGGGAAAGGGACCCCAGCTCCATCTCCATGGGAGCCCAGTGACTTTAGCTACCTTTAGACCAGGAGAGAGGGTGGGTTCGGGACAGGCCCGCCACACCAATAGAGCCTCAGAAGACGCCAGAGAAACCCCCACACCATGATGGCAGCCATTTTCAAAGTCCAGAATTCATCAGAGCTCCACCAAAGAGAGAAGCCAATCTCAAGCCAGGCTTTACAGAACCCCATCCTAGAGAGAAGCCTATTTCAAGCCTAGGTATGCTATTCTTGAAGGCTAAATCACTGGGCTTCCTCGAGATGGAGCTGGGGTCCCTTTTCCCCACCTCTTCCTGTCCAGGATTTCTGGTGGATCCACTCACAAACTGCTCCATATTTTCTGCTGTGAACCAGTGACACAGATACACAAGGCAGAGCTGCTACCAGCTCTCCCTGTTGCGTTTGGCTGCTTTGCAGCCATGTGGTGCATCAGTAAATGCAAAAACCAAGAGCACCTGCATGGCAGAGCCTGGCAAGCTACCCATGTCGTATTTGATATGCCAAAAACAGTAACATTAATAGACCTCATTCCCATGACCTGAACAAATGGTTTGAGGCTCTTCATGTTCCTGGAGCAAGCAGAGGCCCTTGGGCTATACTAGCACATGACAGAGACAAATGGAGAGGTTATTGGTGTCGCCGAGCAAATCTATGAACAATGGGAAGACAAGTGATGCAAGTGATGCTACTCAAATATACTCAAATATAAGTGTAATTAAATACATTAGTTAGTCAAATCTGTATCTCATCTCTCACTATATTTAAAGCTCCTTGAAGATAAGAGATGTTTTTGCTACATCTTACTTGTTTGCATATTTATTGTTCAGAGTCTATACAACAGTATTTATTAAATGAATAAAATATACTTATATTTGATAAAGCAAAACAAATTCTTAGACTATAAGAATAAAATATTGGTTTTATTTTATAAAGGAAATGGATGATGGAGGTTACATATTGAATACATTACACGGTGAAGGATGAAAATAAGATTTTTGGGTAAAGATGCTATAGTACTGACAGATATCAGTTTCTGACACTTTACACTGGAAAAACGTATGTAACCCGATATACCAACATTACGTCCAAAATTTTTACTTTTGGGGGACTGGAAATAGTACAGCAGGTAGAAAGTTTGCCTTACACACTGCCATCCCGGGTTCATTCCTAGCATCCCATATGGTCTCCCAAGCACCACCAGGAGTAATTCCTGAGCACAGAGCTAGGAGTAACCCCTGAGCATCATTGGGTATGAGCAAAAAAAAATTAATTTTTTTATTTGATACACTGATATTACTTATACTACTGAGCATATTTTGAATTTTAAGTATAGACAGAGGAATCAGTTTTCTTTGAAAAAACTTTGCAACATTAAGGGCTTTAAAATTAAATTTATTACCCATGCTGAAAGAATATATATTTTATGGGATAACTGAAATAGCACTTCTCTTTATTTATTTGGTCCCCATCACTGCAATTTTTATTTTATTTATCTCTTCTCTTTAATTTTTGTTGTAGCATATTTTACTCTCTGGTATTTTGTCTATGTATGATTTTTTATTTATCATTCCCTTTGTCCTCTAGAACATATGCTGAATGATAATGAACTTTGTGAGTGCTTAAAAATATGAACTGAATAAATTTTTGGCTGTAAACTTGAACATGTGGTCAGATGAATAAAACAAATCCAATGAAAATAGCAAAAATAGTACACACTCAAAATATGAAGAAAGCCTGTCTTGATTTTGATTCTCTCTTGGATTATGTGAAAGACTAACATAAGTTAAAGGGTATCCACATTATGCTCTAATCAGCAGAACTCCTTTGGGGAAACTGTTTACAAACCATAACAATCTTGTGACAGGACTGTGTCCCACTTAACAAGCAGTGACTGTTTCTAACTTGCACAAAATCTTCAAATGGACCAGAGGTGATACTGCATGGAGCACTCCAACATACAACAGATGAAGTGCATCGCTCTGATTACTGCAGGAATGAGGGGCCTTCTTTTCTGGCCTCTTGCCTTCTCATCCCCCTGTGGTCCCTAAGGCATCTTTGGGGAAACAGAAGTTGATGGAAAGCACTTTGGAAACCACTTTATCTGATACCTCTAAGGAGACTTCCAGCTTCAAACGTCATGAATCAGATGGGGTTTCTCATCTGAAACAACTGAATCTCCTAAAGAGGTAGGAAGTTTTGATAGAAACTAATGTGGCACATAGAGAAGCAAGTGGAGAAAACCTGACAGCATCTGAAAGCATTTAGGTTATAATGGAACCAGCGGCAAAAAGCAGCATGGATTTTAAGATCGAATCAAGCTGGGCAAACCTAATTGCCTTTCTTTATTCCTTTCTAAAAGGGAGTGGGAATTTCATGATTAATAAAAGAGAAAATGAAGATTTAACATGATCTAATTTTGGTAAAAGCACTTAATACAGTATCTAATAAAGTCTTACTTACAAAATGAATTCAAATTGAATTGAATTTGGACTTCAACATTCTATCCTAGCCTGGAAGCTGAACACTGGTGACATAGAAACCAAGTATAAAGAAAGTTATCACCTTAGAGAGGTGTCTGGCAGCCCTACTCCAGAAATCAATGAAGTAGTGTTAGTAGAATGTTAGTTAACAACTTTATTAATGATCTACAAGATGAAACAAAAGTACATATTAATTCAGGTCACTAAAGAAACTGTGGGATACTGTAAATTCTAGCTCAGTCAAAAAGTGCAACAAGAAATAAATATATAGAAAAACCTTGGAAGAGACAAGGTAAAAGTTGATATTCTGAGGTAAGTGCTTTGCAAGAAATTTGAGGAAATTATATTTCTTGAGTCTTACAAAATAACATTTTATAGATTTGGGAACATTTAACCCAACCACGAAATTAAGTGATAGCCCACATGCCTAGGACAATCCATTTTCTAAATAAGACAAGTAAATAAATAACCACAAAGTATTAGAAATTAACATAAAATGTTTACTTTCTTTTTTTACCCTTTTTCATACTCTGTCTTGAAGTCTAGTGCAAGAACTCTAAAATGAAATTAATACAAGAAACAGAGATATGATTGCTTAAAGTGGGGAGATTACAGGAGACAGGAGTAGCAAGTATGAATCTAGTTACTTCACCACCACATATAATTTAGTACAATTTTTTATTTGCTTGTTTGTGTTGATGACACCTTTTAATGCTTCTGGTTTATTCCTGGCTCTGTGCTTAGAAATCACGTCTGGTGCTCAGGGGACCATATGTAGTGCCAGGGATTAAACAAGAGCCTTACCCACTGTACTATCTCTGGCCCCTTTAGTGCATTCTTGAACTATTTAAGAATAAGGGAGAAAAAGAATCTAGGAATTCATATGTGCTTGACAATTCTAGGAACACAAAAATTTACCCTGATCCTCCCTTGTCCCAAACAGCATAAGATTAAAAGCTGGAGCCGGAGTGATAGCACAGTGGATAGAGTGTTTGCCTTGCATGCAGCGGACCCAGGTTTGATCCCAGCATTCCATATATAGTCTCCCCAGCACTGCCAGGATTTAGTTCTTGAATGCAGAGCCAGAAACAACCCCTGAGCATTCCGGCTATGACCAAAAAAAAAAAAAAAAGGAAAAACCCTAAAAGTCAACACAATATTTTGTGCTCAAAGCCTTTAATTAAACTATTTGAATGAGATGAAAACTGTGGAGGTCATTTCCTAAGGAGCAGGATGTAAACAGAATCCTAATTTATGAAGATGTTCTAATAGAGAGGACAAAATCATCAATATTGGAAAAAAGAACTTGCATGAAATTCAAGAAAGGAGCATAGAAAAATACAAGGAAGTCTTTATGGTATATTTAAATCAATTTGAAGGTTCAATAGGCATTTCCTAGGCTGTCAATCAGAGATGGTTCTTAGGGGTGAGAGTAATTAATAATAGATGAGATTAGAATGGTAGAATGTACAACATCATGACCAAATTTAGAAGCTACCTAAGAAGTTTCAACTATGTCAAATATTGAGAAATTTGAATCAGAGGATAACATTTTTAGACAAACTAATTCTTGCATCAAGAATACCTCACAGTTTCTTTTGTTCTTATCTTCCTACAGCCTTGTCTCAACACAGTAGCCAGACTCATTCTGTTAATATGTCACTCAGGACATGGCATCTGTTCAAATCTCCAAAGGTGTTGCTCTCAAATATAAAAGAGTATGTCCTTGCTGAAATCTACAGGATTATATGATCTGGCTCCTTTCCGACCTCCCATATCACTGCTCTACATTCTTGTTTATTCTGTTTAAAGCAACTTCTCCCCCCCATATACCTGTAAGCTGCAAATTTTAGCTTTCTTTAAGACCTACCCACATGCTACACAAAAATTGTATCTCCCTTAAGTGCACGCTTGTCCCATTCGTCTCTATTCCCTGCTAGACTCTAGAAGGCAAGCCTTAAGACCTTGACAACCACCATATTTCTCCACCCCCCAGTCAAGAACACTGCTCCTTAGCCTAGTTCAGCATGCTGGCTGACTGTTGGAAGATCTACCCTAAGGACCCTTGCTGACAGGACCCACCATCTTGTCCTATGCTCAGAACAACAAGATCACCTTTTGTGTTTCTCAAACCATAATATGGACTTCCTCTTTCATATCTCCAGGGTAACAAATGTTGGATTCTTACACTGAGTCCACTCTGAACTGGCTTGGCTTCCCACAACCATATTGTAACTTCAATCAGCTATACTCAGAAATAATCGCAAAGGTAGCCATCGTAGTAAGAAGTCCTAGGACCCTAAATTATAGCCCAAGGAGAAACTGGACTAACAACATTAAAGCCTACTGGAAAATATCATATATAACTCTAAACATTCGGTAACAACAACATATTGATTGGAATACCCCCAACCTGGGAAGAAGAAAGAAACTCATATGAATTCCTCAGAAAACTCCTTGTATGTGGTGTGGGGAGGCAGAACATAAGAAATTAGTATAGAACCCCATCAAATTTAGTGTGGCATAGAACCCAACCAAGTCTTCACCACCAGGAATACTCAACTGGTAGCAACCAGCTCTATAACCTCTCAGATAAGGATATTGGCGCTAACATGCTGAACGTAATTTATGAACTCAAAGAAATGATAGTACAGGTACAAGAATGCATAAGGTCATGAAAGAGAAAACAATAATCTGGAGTGACAGAACTAAAGAATTGGGTAGATGACACAGAAAAGCTCAGTGAATGGTCCTGGCAGCAGAATAAGAGAAACTGAGGATAAAATCAAAGAGTTCCAAGATGGAATGAAGGAAACCTCTACAAAACAACAGAAGATGGAAAGAAGTTCCAAAAAACTTCCCAGACATCTATGGGATGAATTCAATAGGAGAGATACAAGAATCATCAATTTCTGAGAACAGGAAGGTGAGATTAGTAGAGGATTCAGTAGTCAAAGTTAAGTACCCAGAGATGAAGAGTGAACAAACCATATTCAAGAGGCCTAAAAGGTCCCAGTCCAAAAGGAACACAAGTAAAATATTCTCAGACACATAATAATCAGAAATTTAAAAAAAAGAAAAAAGATAGATTATTGTAAGGAACATGATTAAAGATAGAAATTATTCTACAAAGGAGCTTCACTAAGATTCACAACAGAGGGACAGGAGTGATAGCACAGTCAGTAGGGCACTTACCTAACACTTTGCCCACCTGTGTTCCATCCCTAGCACCCCAGTTCGTCCCCTGAATCCTGCCAGGAGTGATCTCTGAGCATAGATCCAGTAGTAAGCCCTGAGCACCACTGGGTGTGGCCCCAAAATAACAGCAACAAAAAAATTCACAGCAGATTTATAAATGAGACTCTACAGGACAGAAGAAATGCTGGTGTTTAGTTTTTAAAAAATGATATGAACACCTTATCAAAAAATACTCTACTATGATGGCAAAAAACTCCTTCACGTCAAAATCTCCCTCAGCAGTGGATAATAGTGGCCTAAGTGCATCAAATCCAGAGACACAAAATGGCAAGGCATATCAGAAAACTGAACCCAACTTTCCACTGCTTAGGAGACACATTTGAATAGTCAGAGAAAACACAAAGGCTCAAAGTTAAAGGCTAGAAAACTTTTTATGCAAACAAGCCCTTTAAAGGATAATAGAGGCCATATATATCAGACAATATAAAGACCACGTTTAAAACATGATGCACCAAGGGGGGAAAAAAGTGATACCCATTTATTAACAATCAACAAACAAAATGTGGAAAAACTCCTAAATATTTATACACCTTATGAGAGACCATAAAAGTATCTAACAACTGCTAATAGACCTGAAGGAAAATATTGGCAGAATCACAATTGTAGTTGGAGTCTTCAACCTAGTATTATCACCTCTGGATAGATCAACTAGACTGAAACACCAGAGGGAAGCACTGACTTTGAAGAAAGAAATGGAAGAGATTAGAGAACATACAGAGAGCTCTTCATTTTCAAAAAATTCAAATAGTCATCCTTCTCTAGTACACATGGAATATTCTCCAAGAAAAAGAGGGTAAAATTGCACCAACTATCATCTTAGGTCACATTGAGCTGAAGATGGGAGTTAATCACAACATAAATAAGAAAAAGACCTCAAATACTTGGAAATTAGGAAACTCATCACTCAAAACCCCATGGGTCAAATAGGAAATTAGAGCAGAAATCAAAAGATTACTAAAAACAAATGAGAATGAAAATATAGGCTACCAGGACACATAGGGCACAGTAAAAGTGGTATTAAAAAGAAAGTTCATAAAATGTAATGCCCACTAGGAAACAAAAAAGGGTTCACAGAAACAACTGCACAGGTTTTAGTAGCTAGACAAAGGCCAACAAAAATAATCCAAACCAAGTAGAAATAAGAAAATAATAAAACTTAGAGTAGAAATTAATGAAATGGAAACTGAAATTTTTTTATAAAAATCAGTGATGGGCCGGAGCAGTAGTCCAGAAGACAGGATATTAGTCTTGCTTGTAGCTGACCCAGGTTTTATCCCAGGTATCCCATATGGTCCCCTGAGCATCTCCAGGAGTGCAGAGCAAGGAGGTATCCCTGAGCATCACTGGGTGTGACCCCCAAAAGAAAAAATAAAATCAATGAACTAAGAACTGGTTGTTTGAAAAAGGAATGAGATTGACAAACCATTAGCAAGACTGACAATAAGAGAGGTAAAACACTTGAACCAAGCTAGAAATCAAGGTGTTGATATCATAATAGCTATTAAATAGTATCAATGGATCATCAGGGATTACTTTGTAAATATTTATGCTATAAAATTAGAAGAAATGGAAAAATTCTGGATTTGTATAGCCTTTAAGGCTTGAATGAAGAAGATATAACAGACCAATTACTCACAAAAATCAAAACAGTAGCCAAAAATTTCCCCAAAAACAAATGTCCAGGTCCAGATGAACTTAATGGTGAGTTAGAAAAATGAGAGTGGGAATGAGAGATGGGCATATATTTCCTAAAATAAGTCAAGCAGATGGCCAAAAGAAAGATGAAAATTTGCTCAACATCACTAATCAACAGGGAATCAAATAAAAATGATATATCTCATAGCATTGAGAATATGACACATTATAAAGAACAAAAACAACCTGTGTTGACTTAGATGTGTGAAAAGGAAGCTCATTTAATGCTGGTGGGAGCATCAGTTGGATAAGTTCTTTTGGAAAATAGTATGCACACTCTAAAAAAATCTAGGGATTGATCTTCTCTATAACCCAGCATGTCACTTCTTGGCATATACTACAGGGCCCAAAAACTCTATTCAGAAAAGACACTTGCATTCCTATGCTTATTGCACGACTCTAATGGGCAAAATTTGGATACAGTGTCCTAGAACAAATGACCAGAAAAACAAACTATGGCACATACAAATACAATGGAATACTACCTAGTTTTAAGAAAAGATGAAAGCATGAAATTTTCTTCTATGTGCATGGATCTGAAGTGTACCAAGCTGAATGAAATTAGCCATAAAGAGAAAGAGGACAGGAAGACCTGTCTCATATGTGGGTTGTAAAGAAGTAGAGTAGGGGAGTAAAAAAAGTTCCTGAAGGCAACAGAAACTGAGAACTAATCTTCAGTTGGAATATTACCACAGGGGAAGGATGGAGGGGTGACTAGAATAACAGTGGGATATTGAGACTATGGTTAGGTAAGAGGATAATCTGGTTAAGAGCATTCATGGACTGAAACGTGTTATGCATGAAACTCTAGCATTAACAGTATTGTAAACACAGTGCCAAGAAATAAAATTTTATCTTCCTCTTATGGATCCTTATATAGCTCTTTCTTGATTTGCTGATTTTATCAGTATATTACTATACCATATTTTATTATATACTTTATCACTTACTTATGTTTTCTATTATCTGTTTCTCCTACTAAATGGCAAGATCTGAGAAAGCAGGAATTAATTTTTCAATCTTTTGTAAGTCCTGTGCACAAAACAGTTTCTATACATACTAGATCCTTAATAAACAATGATTGGATAAATAAGCAAATAATCAGTAAAAACACAAGATACAGTTCAAATGGTAAAAAATAATAAAAGTTCTAACAGTAAAAAGGTAAGACCCAGTAGGATGTGACTTCAATCTTGAGCAACAAGAGCAATAGCAGTGGAGATAGAAAAAGCAAAAGTAGCAAAAGAGATTTTTGGATGCAGAGTTACTATAAACGGAATTGTTGGGAAGAAGCAGGCAGTCTCTAACAGATGAAATTCCAAACAAAGCTCTTCTTCCCAGGGTCAGCTATGAGTTACAGAAAGTAGTAAAGCCTCCCAAAGGGTGTCCAAGTAGGGAAAGCAGATAAAAGGCAAAATACGTAACTACCATGCACAAAGAACCAAGGGAACTCTCACTTATTCCTTTGGAGAACTTGGAGTGTGCATTAGGGGAGACTCTGCTGTATTACAGACACTTGGGCAGGGTTGAAATGGAAACTTGGAGGACTGAGATCTTGGGAACTTGACATTCTAGTCAAGAGGCTCTGGAACATCTATCTCTGGCAGCGTTCATTCACTCAACAAACATTAAGGTAAAGAAACCGTCATCATTATAGATGCAATCAACTTCCAGCAGAGACAAATGGATATGGTTTCATGATAATGAACCAATATGGCACCTCTAATTCAACTGAAGTTGTGCAAATTCTAAGAAATACTCTCTCCTCAGAAGTGATACGCATATCATCTATACTCCATACATCTGTAGCTAAGATAAAGAGTTTTCTCATAAAGGTGCACGTGAAACCATTCCACTTTGAACAACTTTTGTTTTTCTGACATATAACCTTTTCATCCAAACACAACAAATAATTATGCTGTAAGAAGACTATTTTGACACTACGGTTCCAGACTAAAAATAAACCCACTAATTTATGTGTCATTTTCTAACTAAATGATAGTAGAGAAGATTTTATATCCTGTGCTATGTTTGATAAATTCCCATTTTTTTTTGCATTAATGAATCAAGTGAGAGAAAGGGGAAAACATGGCATATATTGCTGTGTGGTGTGCATTCTATCTGGGTGTGTTCACAGTTACTTCTGAGTCACATGGTTTTGCCCTAAAATCCCATGTGTACTGTAATTTTATTCTAACACAACTAAAGAGCAAGACACAGTCCCACATGAAGTTAGAAAATGTGTCACTTCCAAGGGGTTAATATCCAGGATATATCAGGCACTGGTAGTCCTTCACAAGAAAAAAAACAGCCAACCCCATCAGAAAATGGGGAGAAGAAATGAACAGAAGCTTCCAAAAAGAAGAAATTCGAATGGCCAAAAGCCATATGAAAAGTGCTCTTCATCTTTAATCATCAGGGAGATGCAAATCAAAAACAACAATGAGCTACCATCTCACACCACAGAGACTGGCACACATCCAAAACAGCAAGAACAACCGGTGCTGGCTTGGATGTGGGGAAAAAAAGGACTCTCATCCACTGTTGGTGGGAGTGCCAACTGGTCCAGCCCTTTTGGAAAACGATATGGGCATTCCTCCAAAAACTAGATATAGAGCTCCCATTTGATCCAGCAATAGCACTCCTGGGAATATACCTGAGAGACCGAAAAACACATAGCAGAAACACTATCTGTACTTCTTTATTCATCTCTGTGCTTTTCACAATAGCTAGAATCTGGAAACAACCTAAATGCCCTAGAACATAGGACTGGCTAAAGAAACTGTGGTACATCTACACGATGGAATACTATGCAGCTGTCAGAAAAGACGAAATTATGAAATTTACCTGCAAATGGATGGACATGGAGACTATCATGCTGAGTGAAATTAGTCAGAAGGAAAAGGACAGATATAGAATGACTGCATTCATTAATAGGATATAAATAGATACCAGTGTTTTACTAAGTATGGGAAATGATAAATGGCAGACTAAAACTCACCATTGAATATACACAAAGAGACTTAAGTGATATACTCTAAATATCTGCAGGGCTAGCCACAATGTGTAAAAGAAGAGGAAGAGAGATACAGAGACAGAGAGAGAGGCAGAGAGAGAAAGAGAGGAAACAGGGCTACCTGCTGTTGAGGCAGCCTGGGGGTGGGTGGGAGGGAGTGGGGTACATTGGTGGTGGAAATGGGGCACTACTGGAGGGATATGGGTGCTGGAATATTGTATTACCAAGAACCAATTATGAACACCTTTGTAATTGTATGTCTCATGGTGGTATGATAAAAAATTAAAAAAAAAACATTAAAAAATAAACATCAGTTTAAAATTATTTGACCTATTTCCATTTGTGGAAGTAATTAACAAAGAAGAGTTTGTATATTATTATCAATGCAATTTTAAATATTTCCTAAGTTATTAGTAGATTTCAAAGAATTTCTAAGTTGTAACAGTTTAAGGGACCAATAAACTCAGTGGTCTAGAGATTCTGCATTACTTTTTGGGAAGCCTTCTAGGGTGCAGTTATGATATAAGGTAACACTGTCACCTAAATGCTATGTCACAATGTTACCTTATATCAGAATTGCATTTTGGAATGCTTCCTAAAAGTAGTGTAGAATCTTGAGATCATTTGTATTTATTTAAACACAAACCAATAAAAACTGGATTTCCTCTTGTAAAAAAAAAAAGAAAATGGGTCACTTCCAATATACAAAGACAGTCCACAGAATGGGAAGAATATTCACCCAATACCCATCTGATAAGGGGTTAATATCCAGGATATATCAGGCACTGGTAGCACTTTACAAGAAGAAAACAATCAAACCCATCAAAAAATGGGGAGAAGAAATGAACAGAAACTTCGACAAGGAAGAAATTTGACATATGGAAAAATGCTCATCATAATTAATCATCAGAGAGATACAAATAAAAACAACAATGGCTATCATCTCACACCACAGAGACTGGCACATATCCAAAAGAGCAAGAACAACCAGTGCTGGTATGTATGCAGGGGAAAGGGATTCTCATTCGTTGTTGGTGGAAATGTCGACTGGTACAGCCTTTTTTGGAAAACAATATGGACATTCCTTCAAAGACTAGAAATTGAGCTCCAATTTGACCCAGCCATACCACTTCTGGGAATGTACCCTGGGAAATCAAAAACACACAGCAGAAATATCATCTGCATTTTTATTTTCATAGCATCACTATTCACAATAGCCAGAATCTGGAAACAACCAGAGTACCCAAGAACAGATGACTGGATAAAGAAAATTTGGTACATCTAAACAATGGAATTCTATGCAGCTGTTAGGAAAAACAAAGTTTTGAAATTTGCCTGTAAATGGAGGGACATAGAGAGGATCATGCTAAGTGAAATTAGCTATAGGGAAAAGGACAGATACAGAATGACTGTATTTTTTTGTGGGATCTAAAAATGTAGCATGATACCAATATCCAAGGCCAGACAAAAAATGGGCATGACCTTATGATTACTATTCCCTTATATGAGCTGTAATGATCAACATAATTGGTAATTGATGCTGGTAAGTGAGCAGACATTGGGAGGGGGATGGAGAGTGGGTGGGAATTGTGGGTCTCTGGTGGTGGTAGGTGCACACTGATAGTGGGATTGCTGCTTAATGACGAGTCTTTCCAACAACTGTATTGTGAAAAACATTATACTTTGTAAATCATGGTGCTTAAAATAAATCATTATTTAAAAGGAAAAAAATAAAATGAATTGTGGCTCTTTAGCTATAGAACCATCACTTGCCACTTGACTTCCTGTTATTCATTGATTTGCTTGAGTGGGCACCAGTAACGTCTCCATTCATTGGAAATGAGGTCCATAATTGTTACAGTAATGTTTATTATTATTCCTGACTCTGCACTCAGGAATTACTCCTGGTAGTGTTTGGGGGACGATATAGGATGCCGGCGATCGAACTCAGGATGGCTGTGTGCAAGGCAAACACCCTCCCTGCTGGACTATCGCTGGGCCCCAATTTCTATTATTCAACTGAATAAATTTTACTAACTGCAAATATTGTTTGGATATTTTGGGTTGGGTGGAATGCATCACAACTTTTACCAATTCATATTAACAGAAAACTTTTTCTTTAATGCATTGTAACTTGATAAAGTTATCAGAAACAAGTTGAAATCACTAAAAGAGAAACATAAATTTCTGGTTTATCCAAGCATTTATTTTGTTGTTGCTGTTGCTTTGTTTCCTTTGGCTTTCAAATAAAGCCAAAGAAAATATTTAAAGAAAATAATATAAATAACCTGGTATTTGTCAGTTTGTTGTAATGAAAATTACCACTCAATTCCTTCTTGTGATAACTCTCCTTTTATAGGCAGTTGGGACTCACTTTAAAAAATACCTGCTTGAGCCTGGCAAGTTACCCGTGTCATATGTGATATGCCAAATACCAGTAACAATTATAGACCTCATTCCCATGACCTGAAGGAATGGTTTGAGGCTCTTTATGTTCCTGGAGCCAGCAGATGCCCCTTGGGTACACTAGCATGTACCAAGAGATGTTATTGGTGCCTGCTTGAGCAAATCGATGAACAACGGGAAGACAAGTGATAGAAGTGATACAAGTGATACCTACATACACCCCTGGTTCCACCTAGAAATTGCTTTTCCCTAGCATAGTGGATCAAAGCAGTTGGGCAGCAATAATGCTCACCATTCCCTTTGGAACTGTCAGAAGATTACATTTTTTTCTCCAAGTAGCCCAGCCCCGACTAAGTTGAGTTACAAGGAAACCATGCCAAATCAGGAGCCCAGACTCTCTGGAATTCCTGAGCATTTCATGACTGGCAGTGGGAGTCCACTGACTGAAAAGACAGACATACAGACAGAGAGGGAGAGAGAGTTTTGCAGGAGGCAGGGGAAAGGTGATACATTTAGAAGGAAATTCATATGGACATATTCATAGACACAGACCACCATACCTAAGAAATTCCTAGAGGCATCAGTGAGATGGGGAAATCCTTGTCTATTCAATCTTTTTTTTACCTAAATTAAAGGACAAAGCTCACTCTCACCGGGGGCGTGTCAGGGTATGGGGGAGTCAGAATCTTATGGCCAGATTCATACCAAAACAGCTGAGATAATATTAATATCTTTTTAATTAATAATTGCTTGGTCTGCCTTATTTCTGAGAAGAAAAAATTCGTTTATTTTTTCTCATCTTACTGAGTCGCTAAGTTAAATAATTCATGTGATAAGCATATTTTTTTAAAGGTCAGTATACCTCCTAAATCACAAAATTGAACACAGTAGCACATTAATTTTGCAAATGCCCTTCTTTTTGCAGGGAGTCTGATACTTATTCAAGAGAAGAGGCATGCATGGAATTATCTTAAATTTGACTATAGTTAATATTGGGGCTACATAAGTGTTTGTTTTGATTCTGAAATGGGAGTCAGAAAGAATACAAACCAATGTTACCAAAGCACAGAGTCTTTCATAGCTCATCTTGTCTGGAAATTGAAAGCAAAAAAGCTAAATTTATAATAGAGAACTCTGCATAGTGGTGGCATTAATGTGGTTTAAACTTGACTAAAATCTAATAGATGAGACTGTCAATAACAGACATTTTGAAATCACTAAAATCACTAAATCTCTAAAATCACTAAAAACAGCTAATGAGAAGAGTCCCTGTTTTCCCTAACTTTTATAAAAAAATTTCAGATCAATGAAATACTTGAAAGAATAAGGTCTAATGAACACCAATTTAACCACCACCAATTTAACCATCAATAACATTTTACATTCTTTCATATTTCTTTAATCTATGAATATTCATATGTGTATTCATACACATACTGATATTTTGCTAAATCATTTGAGAGTAAACTGCAGATGCTGTATTAACAAAATGGAGACTCATTCAATGCAGCTGTTTTGGTATGAATCTGGACCTAAGATTCTGCACCCCCCACCCTACCACACCCCCAGTGAGTGTCAATGGGCTTTGTGCTTTAATTTGGGTAAAAAAAAATTGAACAATGATTTTCCCCATATTACTGATGCCTCTAGGGATTTCTTAGGTGCGGTGGTCAGTGTGTATATGTGTGTACATATGAATATCCTTCTAAATGTATTCATTAACTTATAGATAAATATTTCAGCTTGAAGCCTTAAAAACATTCTTCTATACAAACTGTACCACCAGACTTAAGAAAATGAACACTTGTTCCATGCGTATTTATTTTCCCATTACACCCAAATGTCATTTCATCTGAATCCATGTGGTGATATGTTTATTTAGTAAGGACGTAATCAAAGTTCTTAATATGTGTCTCTCCTTTAAGTATAATTGTTCTAGGACAATTTGCTAACCTGTATTTTGTGCTATTGTCTTTGTGAAGAGCAAACACCATCTCTTTGGTAAACTGCTTCATATTCGACATTTGTCTTACTGGCTTCTCCTTTAACTAGCTTCTCCGTGACTTTCACTTACTAAAACTGGAAGTTTGGTCAAACAGTGATTAGATTCAGATTAAATGTTTTTGGCAAGGAAAGATAAGTTGCCCTAATATTATGTCTACTATCCTTGCCACATGTCCTGATTCTAAAGATATGCCTTCCCTCTGCAATTAGTAATTAACCTATGGGCTGGTCCTTGATACCATCTAAATATTCTGTGTCAACAAAACCTCATCTGCCAATTTTTCCATCATTGAATGGTCGAATTCTTTAAACAAAGAAAATGGAAAGCTTTTCTTAACTATTCTAAATAGCTTACAGCAGAGCCTTTATTTTTATTTTCAGTCACTGCATTTCAAAGTAAATAGCTGAGGTAATAATCACTTCCAGTGCTGTCAACAAGTGTCTCCTGTTATGAATTCACACTTTTAAAAAAATTTGTTAAGTGTTTAAAATTTAACTGTAATTATTATTCTTTTAATAATCATATTGCCAGGTTGAAAAGGCAGGGCAGGGTTAAGACACTTGCCTTTCACACAGCAGCCCTGGTTCCATCTAGCACTGCATTTTGTTCTCTGTGCACCATTGAGCATGGCCGAAAAAATCAAAACTCCCCCAAAACCTCAAATTATCACTAATTTGGACCAATTCTTGACATTTATGTATTGATACTTTGTTGTCTGTCTTTTATTACTATCTGTCTGGTGTTCATAGTTTATTCCTGCCCTAAACTCAATATTTTTCATTTCTCTACAGATATCTGGTTCCTTTGCAGAACAGTATCTAGAAAAATAGGACCCAGTACTAGATATTACCATTGTTATGGGAACATTAATATATCTACACCCTTGTGGCTTCAAAATCACAAAGTGAAAGGCTGAAGTACAGTACAGTGCAAATCGAAGATCTGATAGTATAGCTGGTAGGTTGCTTACCTTGCATGAGGATGACCTGGGTTCAATAGCGGGCACCTCAAATGGTCCCCTAAGCCCACCAGGAGTGATCTCTGAGAGCAGAGCCAGTAGTAATCCTTGAGCTTTGCTGGGTGTGGTCCCCAAAATAACAACAAATCGCAAATTGATATATTATATGAATTACTTTATTTTTATTTTTTATTATATTTTCACATAAATGTGAGACCCTAAGCCTATCCTTTGATTCTGTGGAGACTGAAGTGGTCATTGAAGCCCTAGCCAAACAGGGTGTTCAAACCCAATACATCAAGATCCTTCGTGAGCTGTATTACGGATTCACCACTAGGATCTCACCATTCTATAGAGAAGTGATCATTGATGTCAAAAGAGGGGTTCGGCAGGGTGATAACATTTCACCAAAACTCTTCAGTGCCACCCTCGAGAACATCATGCAACAATTAGAATGGGAAGGAATGGGAGTGAAGATAGATGGTCAGCAACTACACCACCTCCGCTTCGCTGATGACATCGTTCTAATAACACCAAACATTAGCCAAGCGGCACAAATGCTGGCTGACTTCAACCGAGAATGTGGAAAGATAGCTTTACAGCTGAATCTAAAGAAAACGATGTTTATGAAAAATGAACTAGTTCCAGAGGCCCCATTCACTCTCAATGGAACAAACATCTCTGAATGCAGCAGTTATGTGTACCTAGGTCGAGAAATCAACATGATGAACGACCTACAACCTGAGCTGCGCAGGAGGAAGAGAGCGGCATGGAATGTCTTCAAAGGCATCGAAGAAATAGCTAAAAGGACAAAGAACCTCCAGCTCCAGGCATATTTCTTCAACTCCACCGTTCTCCCTGCATTAACATAAGCCTCAGAGACGTGGGCCCTACGAAAGGAGGATGAGAATGCTATTCAGGTCTCCTAGAGAGGAATCGAAAGAGCTATGCTTGGAATATCACGCCTCACAAAAGTGAGAAAAGGAATCCGGAGTTCTGACCTCTGTTGCTATTCCAGAATCAGGGATGCTGTCTCGTTTGCCAAGGCATCGAAAATCAGATGGACTGGACATGTAATGTGATTTGGAGACAACCACTGGACTAGAGCCATTACTGACTGGGACCCACGGGATGTCAAAAGATCACGTGGCCGCCCACCTACAAGACGGTCAGACTTCCTTGTCAAGACCCTGAAGGAACGGTTTGAGGCTCTTCATATTCCTGAATCAACCAAATGCCATTGGGCTACATTGGCACGTGATAGGGTCCAATGGAAATGTTACTGGTGCCCGCTCAAGCAAATCGATGAATAACTGGATTCAAGTGATCAAGTGATATTTTCACATAAATTATTCTCTCAGTATAAATTATCACTCTCTCTCTTCCACCCTGCCACTACTCAGCCACACATGGGTCTGCCTTGGCTTACCTCTGGGTCTGTGTTCAGGAATCACTCCTAGAGATAGTTAGGGGATGATATGCAGTACTGCTGCAAAATCCAACTAGGATGGGCTGTTTGTAAGGCAATCACATTAAACTCTGTACTATCACTCTGGCCACCAGGATTTTCTTAATGTCTTTGGTTTCATAAATATAAAATGCCTTGTTTTCTGAAAATATGTTGATTTTTTTTACTTTTAAACTAAAAAAAAAAGTAAATACATAAAATTGTTTCACATCTGCAGTGTAAATGTTACTGCCATTACAATAAAACTAAAAAAAGTCGAATATTATTCGGTATTTCTATTTTGCTCCATTTTTGTGTCTTGGTAGTTGTATCATATGTACCTGTAAGGAATAAAGTCCCCTTGGATAAGATTATTATGAATGATTATGTTGTCATTCTGATAAAGAATCATATTTCATTATTTCCATTTATTCCTATTTTGAAACTTGTCTTTTGTTGTTGTTTTTTGTTTGTTTTTTTTGCTTTTTTGGGTCACACCTCGCAATGTTCAGGGGTTACTCCTGGCTCTGCACTCAGGAATCACTCCTGGTGGTGCTCAGGGGACCATATGGGATGCCAGGGATCGAACCTGAGCTGGCATGTGCCAGCCGCATGCAAGGCAAACGCCCTACCCGCTGGAATATTGCTCTGGCCCTAAAACTTGTCTTTTTGCTAAAATCATTTGAATTCATTGTTCATTTGAGTACATAAAATATTCACCTTCAAAAAAGCCCAATTCTATAAAAACATACTATAGGAATCTGGGTTTTATCACCACAATCCACTAAGTATAGCTGTTTTATTAAAACAGACTAATCGTACTATGTCTTACCTCTTTAATAAGCATATAACCACACATATTTTTATTCAATATTCTTATAGTCATGGGTCCTATGGGTAGCACACAAGTCTTATCCTATGTTAAAATAGAAAAAATATATATATATAATATATATATATCTTACATTTCTAACATAATACTATCTACATTTATATTTTTATAAACATGAAATTTTCTAAACTACATTCAAACTTCCTTAAAAGTAAAGATACTGATGAGATTCATATCATAAAAAATAACTGATGTCACTTTGGCTACTAGACGAACATGTCAGGTTTTGTTGATGTTGCTGTTGCTGCTGCTGCTGCTGCTGCTTCTTTGGGAGGGTGAGCGCACACCTGGCAGTGCTCAGAGATCACTCTTGGCAGGTTTGAGAGACCATAAGATGGTCAAAGATTTGAACCCAGACTGGCGACATGCAAGGCAAATGCCCTATCTGCTGTACTACCATTCCTGTCCTTAATACATCCAGTTTATGCCTGAAAACATACGATAGAATAAAAACCTACTTTATCTAGAACTCCGCTGCTCTAATTTAGACCTTGGTCAGGACAATTTTCAACTATGGAAAATACTGAAAGAGAGGAATAAATTAAATAAATAATACAAAATCCACAAAACTATAGTATTCCTTATAACATGAAAGATATCACTCCAAGTCATATCCTTCCAGATCTTCTATTTCATACAATTTAAAATGATTTGGTATCCTGATTTCTTGACTTGATTAATTTGAGTCTTTTCACATTACATATTTATAATTTTATATAGTACAAAATTATATTTGCTTTGGCATTAACTTGACATGCCCGTCGGTGTTGCAGGTATGGCTGCAGTGCCCGGCTGCATTGATAGGTGGCAGACAGGAGACAGGCTTGTCTACACCCAGGGCTCTGCCCCGTGGGCCCCTGGTTAGTTGATGGTCTGATATAGAAAAAGACTGGGCCCCCTGGGATGAACCCAGAGCTGTGGCAGAGTCTGACAAGCTACCTTTGGTGTATTCGATATGCCCAAAATAGTAATAATAATGGACCTCACTCCCAGCGAATGGAGACATTACTGGCACCCGCTCGAGCAAATCGATGATCAACGGGAAGACAAGGGATAAAAGACAAGATAAATGATACATTAACTTAAGAAGTTTCTGTTCAAAGTATTTGCCATACACAATAATGTAGAAAGTTTGGCCAATTAGATATTTATTTGGTGCACAGCATTCAAGATTCATCGGCATTCAGATACCCTACACCCTTAAATTTCCCTATGGCATACTCAACGTCCATCCCAGCTGCCTCCCGAGGTGGCATGGCCCAGCCCCCATCGTCCACACGGTGCTTCATGGAGACACAGTTACCGGGTGACCATTATGCAAATCAGACCTAAAAGGTAGAGTAAATGTAGGGAGGGAATTTTTAGTGTGATTACACAGTTGGGGGGGCATTGTTGAAAGCATGGTGCTCCCAATTGCAGGAACCTCGAGTACTTCCTTTGCTGTGGGGCCCCTTAGCTCTTTTCCTGCATCCTGACATATGCCACCAGTGTTTCTGTTCGGGTTGGGTTGGGTTTGGCTGTTTTGGACCCCACATGGTAGAATTCTGCTCCTGGTGGTGCTCTGGTGCTCCACTCCAGGCAGTGCTCCTCCTCCTGGCAGTGCTCGGGGGACCGTGTGTGGAGCCAGCAGTGAACCCAAGTTTGCCGCATGCAAGATGAGTGCCCTATCCCTTTACTAACTCCAGCCCTCTTGTGAATTTTTTGGTCTTGGTGCTTGGCATTATATTATTATTAGCATTTGGATTTCCTATAAGAAGCGTTATGCACAGAGAGATGGATTTTGCATAATAGTAGTGAGGAATCTTTGTTCTTTTGGCCATGTTTCTGTGTTTATTTCTGGAATTGAAGGGGCTGGAATGATAATACACAGGTCGGGCGTTTGCCTTGCATGTGGCTGACCTGGGTTCAATCCCCAGCACCCCATGTGGTCCCCCAAGCCACCAGGGAGTGATCTCTGAGCACAGAGTCAAGAATAAGCCCTGAGCACCACCAGGTGTTTGTGGCCAAAACACAAAAATAGAAATTCTGGAATCAAGTAAAAACACAAACATAGAAATTCTGGAATCAAGAATAAAAAACCAAAAATAGAAATTTTGGAATCCAGGGTAAGTCTATATTGTGTATAATGTGCCCTGATTATCCTAAATCATCCTAAACACTTAAATTTTTGGAATCATACTTAAAGTCAGACATGGGGCAGAGCTGCTACTGGCTCTCACTGTGTCCACTGCTCATGAGGCGCCCGGGAGGGATGGCAGGTTCTAGCCCTGGCCCGCCACACCAGCAGAGCCTCACAACAAGCCAGACGACCCCACACTCCATGAGGACCTCCATTTTTCACATCCGGACTCATCAAGATCCACCCTGCTGCAGTTTTTTAATCCGCCCAGGTATGCTGATCCAGAGACAGACATGGAGCAGAGCTGCTACTGGCTCTCACTGTGCCCAGCCGCTCATGAGGTGCCCGGGAGGGATGACAGGTTCTAGCCCTGGCCCGCCACCCCAGCAGAGCCTCACAACAAGCCAGATGACCCGCCACTCCATGAGGACCTCCATTTTCCACATCCAGACTTCCTCCTCATCAGAACTCCACTCAGAAGACCAGCGCAGTTCATCAATAAATGCTGGAATTTGAGATGACTACAAGAGTATGCTACCTGCACGGCAGAGCCTGGCAAGCTACCCGTGTTGTATTTGATATGCCAGATACCAGTAACAATTATAGACCTCATTCCCATGACCTGATGGTTTGAGGCTCTTTATGTTCCTGGAGCAAGCAGGTGCCCTTGGGCTCTACTTGCATGAGACAGGTCATATGGAGATGTTACTGGTGCCCGCTCGAGCAAATCGAAGATGAACGGAAGACAGTGATACAGTGATACTTCTCATACCTATTAGCATTTACCTACAATTTTTAAGAGCCAAACTTGCATACACCCTTATATTCAATCATAGCATTGCTACTACTTGGAAGTATAAACGACTACTATACTTTCATTCACATTGTCTTGATTTTGTGCTCTGATCCCATCAACTACCAGCATTATGATTCTGAACAAGTTATTTCACTCTCAACATCTTCATCTCACTGGTAAAATGGAGATGACAAATATTCCCTTAATACACAGTTGTTGCAAGAAGCAAAATCAAAATAGATGAGCTGTAAAGTGCAGAAAAAATCAAGGAAATTGTGATTAAGCTCACTTCCTTTATCGCTGATTTTGTTCCACTAACTCTGCTGGAACTCTCTCCCAGCCACCTGTGACCCCACTCCCATCCTCACACTGTTCAACTCTAAGAGATATCCAGACCAAATTGCAGGGCACTCAGTACACTCAAGCCCCAGCACAGGTCCAGTGAATCATCTTTGTATGCGCAGCTTGTTCCTGGTTGATGGCAGCTGTGCACCACTAATGGCCTCCCAAGCATCAGAGCTGCTCTCATGCAGCAATTATTTGCATTAATCAAAAGCTTCAAGCAAATCTCCCCATCTTTTGGCTGAATAGTGAAAGTGTATATTCATGCTGTGCCCAAATGAGAGATTTCACAGGAAAAGAGATGCGATGGGCACATGTTGCTACTACAGTATTCAGCTTCCAAGAAACCTCTCACTCATAGAGGGTCAACTCTGCTCAAGAATATTATCTGCGTGCACGAGGTTATGGAACAAAAAGAGATCGTGGTCCTATAAGTACACAGACATACTTGTTAATTAATTGGCATTTGAATGGGTTGAAATCCACTATTGTATACATTCCAATTCCAGAGGGCTCTCTACATGTAGAAATGAGAGCTAATCAGCATGGACACCTTTTTGAAGAGTTCCAGGTGGGATTTTAAATTAATCATTCTCAGACTTAGATATGAAGATGATACCACAGACAGTGGCAAAGATTTCAGGCACATGAAACCACCTGCTACTATTATCCTGACAGCATAGTGTGTGTGTATGTGGGGGGGAGGGGAGGAATCTATTTTCCAGAGGCCCCATCCGTTCTCCAATGGTGCATCTCAGATACCGTCATCCCACGACTTCCTCTCATGAGCACTTCCTCTCAACCTCAGCACAATTAATAGACAGACAACATTAAATCCACCAGGAACCAGAAGGTGCACCTCACTAAATGCAGATAACATAGAAATATCTAAATTACAACAAAGAGACACTAGGGAGCTAGGGGAAGACTTCTGTCAAGTCCACTATATTTTTCAGAGGTCAAACTAAATCAACTCTTTTAATTATCTAACTCAAGGTGGAAAAAGGAAAGGGAGCCTGAAAATTTCTCAATCAGCTAGCGGTGAGTTGGTTTTTGTATGCAGGAAGAGTATTAGAATAATGAGAAGGAAATTCTGAAGCAATCGAATGTTAAGAAGCCACTACATGGAAGCAATATTCATTGAGGAAAACAGTGTGAGCTGTAGGGAAGAGAGTCAGCCAAGCTTGAAGAAATTCCTCTCCTCCAGAGACTTCTGTCTGTATGTCCTGAGTTCTCTAGTCTATTGGTAGTCAACTCAGGCTATTGCTTTAAAATTTCACCATGTATTTTTCTAAAATAATAAGAACTTACATTTTAATGAAAGAATCATTATCATATTCAAGCATACTCTTTCCCACAGGACGTTAACTATTCTTTGCATATTTATGATTCTGCCGGGCTAAAGCTGGAAGAAATGTACAAATGAACAAAGAAAAAGAACAAGTTGACTTCTGAAGACTCTCACAAAATGATATTTGTAATGACTATTCTCTGAGTCGTGTTCACATACACTCAACTTGCCCTCAGTAAACATACCCTAATCTTTCTCTGGGGAGTTATCTTGCTTCCATTTTGAATGCTTCTTCAGGAACTGATCATTGTTCCAGGAGGGAATATAACTCAGAGCTGTCCATGGAAAATATCACTTTCTTAGGCCATGATGATGAGTCTGGAGAGGGGTATGTGGTCCAATTCAGCTAATAAGCATTAGTTCAAAGTGCTAGCAAAAAAAGAGATTATCTTTGGTTCAGCAGCATGAAGTTCTAGCACTGTGAACAGCCTTCTTGTCAATGATGGACCTGAAATTGAAGACGTGATGTAAAAGATGAGAAATTGTGAGAGGCCAGAGACCACGTTAAGCTTTAGTTTTTTCAGTTGCACATCAGCAATTTCTATGATCACTTCACTGAACTGACTTTTTCATTTATTCTTGCCAGAACAGACCACACCATAGAGATTCAAACCATCTTGAGTGTTTTAACACCGAAAGGAAAAATACTATCACCCTTTAGACATAGCTAACTTACAGTGTGAAATAAAAAAGAATGTTGTAGTCAAAATTAGAAAAATCCTGCTTTCTGACTCCACAAATGGCCTAACTACTTGTGAGAAAGTATCAGGAAATATGGTCATTAATGGTTCTCTTTTCATCTACATAAAGTGGGGGTAACCCTGGAAGATTCTAAGTGTTTTCTAGTCCCATCATCCCACTCTAATATTTGCCTAACAATTGTCACAGAAGACAGTTCAGAATTTATTTTAAAGCTTTCTACTCCATAGTGCAATGACCAACACCTAAGTCTAGTGACAAATGGCATGGTTGTTTATAAAATAAATTTTAAAAACTTCAATATATGTGCTTGATATTCAATAATTCAAAAAAGTTCTTCTTTGTAAATCAAATTAAACTATGTTCCAATTCTCAAACCTAACCATCTGGGCAAAGCTACACAAGCACTGATAAAAAAGAAGGGGAAAGTTTCAATAGAGACTATATACACTTTCTTTTTTTATTTATTTTTTCTCTCAGGAATCTGCAAGTTGCAGTTAATGATTGGAACAATCTACAAACTGTAATAATGGATTCATATGGTGTTTGGTATCTCTCTAAAGTTGCTTATTTGCATTTTAAAGAGATTTTGGGGTTTTATATATATAAACATTTTAATGGGATTTGTGGCAAGACAAAGGTTAACATTTTGATTCAGTGGGTAGAAAACTGAAAAGCCATCATTAACTCAGGAACCAAGATAGTGAAGCTACCTTTTGAAATCCATTGAAAGGACCATGGAGAATCAAAACAAAGATGAATGGAAAGGAGAGTGAGAACACAAATCTGGGTTTGGGAATTTAAGCATCTTCACTTGCAATCACAAGAAGAAAGTCTATTTTATGGATTTATTGATCAATATACACCTGAAAGTAAAAATTGAAATTGTATTGGCATTATGTGGACAATTTGGAATAGAAATATAAGAACACTGTGACTAAAATCAGTATAAGAAATGAGGTGTTCACTATAATATGGAAAACCGGAGGAATCTGGTTAAGGATGTTGAGAGGTTAAGATTGTCATTATCTTTTCCTATAGATAAAGATGACAGACACTTTAATCAGAAGTGTTTATTTTGAGTTATATTAGAAATAAGCCTCAAATTAGTTCCAGTATAAATTTACTTAATAACCCTGGCACCCACCAGTCCAGTTTCCTATTCAGCATAAAATGTGCTTTGTGTTCTCCTTGGCCATGAAAAAGCCCATCTGTGACCACTTAACAAGATGGACTAGCTCTGATGACTAGTCCACCATCTTCTAACATGCCCTTCTAATGCCAGGAAAGCTCTTTCTTGATATATTGCTGTGCATGTCATTTGATTGACCCTCAAGATGGAGAAATAGAATCTTCTAAGTTATATAAGTATCAGAAAGAAGAGTGCCTACATTAATGGCAGGAAATAAGTTGGAAACATTCTAACAGTTCAAAGATAACACTGTTATAAAACTGTTCTGTCTCAAGGGATACAGATATTCACAGAGGTCCTGGCCACTTCTCCAGGAATGAGTTCTCTGGACTTTCTAAACAAGAGAGCAGAGCTTCCAGAAAGTTTTGGAGGCAGGCACAGGACTTCACTATTTTCTGGCTCTGAGATCCTTGAGACTAAAGAGTATAGTCTAATTTTCCCCATACGTGAATAGAACTGACATTATGTGAATATGTAATATTTTCTCTATGATTCCACAAAAAATGTGGTCTTGGTGACTTATTTGCTGCCTCTATTTATTATTATTTTATTATTATTATATAATATTTTATTATTATCTATCTCTATGAAGATATACCATTTGAAGCCCTACTACAAGGCATTAATATCTCCGTGATATTTCTGGTTCTGCTAGGACATTGTAGGATTCTTAGGGACATATATGCATTTTCTGACTGCTATTGATTGAGACTCTTCTCTGTGCTGAGAGTCTCTTGGATGCTCTGAAATCACCAGTGAATCATAAAAGACACGGTGCCTACCCCCACATGGCTTACAGTCTGGCAGTAGAGGAGGTACAGAAAAACAGATAATTACAACCCAGTCTCATATTATGAGTAAAGAAACAACTCACTTTTTGGAAATCAAGCCAAGATTCTCAATTATTTGCAAAAGAATCGAGTCAATGAATAAGTTAGTGAATAAATTAACAATGTCTTTTCCATGTAAAAGCATCCAATCTACTTAATTACATAGGTGTACAATTAACAGATTGTAAAGACTAAGAGACTTGTTAGAAGCTCTGTTTGGTAGGTGATCACTTAGTATGATGCTTTTTACCACTTTGTTAAAATATTTAGAACTGTGAGAATGGCTTATTTAAAATTCAGTCTCAGTCAAGAAACAAAACCTCTTTTACTTTTTTAGATTTATTGTATATAGGGTATGAATGATAAACCCTTTATCTATAAAACAATGTCTCTTCTGGGAATCTAGTAGCAAACACAGTAGACTGCCTACTGCACAATATTAGATCCTTCTTTTGATTTTTATTTAAACTTTCTTCAAAGGTTCAAATTCTTCAGTAACTTCTAGGAGTGATAATTGTATCTCTCAGGAGGTACATCTAATGTTTAAAAAGAACCGTTGACTTTTAAGACAATGACGGAGCTATTTATACTTGCTGCAGCAGCCAAATCTATTTATCAATGCCCTTTCTCTCTGAAATGAGGTAATATAACTAGTTATAGGCCAAGACTATTGATGTTTAATATATCTAAGGCTTTTGAATTAATTTTCTCCGTGCTGAGTGGCAATGAAAGACAATGAAAAGCTATTTGTCTCTTCACATTGAAGTGTGGAGAGCTAAAAAGGACAGTACCCTGGGCCAGCATGGGTGTGCCCAAACTGAATCAGTTCTACCAATGATATTTTTCAAATTTTCTTCAATTCAACTAACTTGTTTGTATTATAAATTTCTGATTTGAGAAATAAGAATTTAGAGCTGCAAAGTATCTTAAAGTATAATCAGTCTATTAGTCTAGGATTCTGTTATTTCCATTATAGCGCCTTGAAAACTGAAAAAGTCAGTTCTTCAGTTCATTATGCTATTTCCTTGGGTAGTGAGGAAATCAGATTCCAAACAAGAACACAATGGCATAGCTTAAAGGTACACGGTCTAACTCATCCCTTGAAAGAATAGATAACCTAAATAAAAAAAGGCTTTTTTTTGCTATTTTGTTATTTTATTTTATTTTTTATTTATTTTTTTTGCTTTTTTAGGGCACACCCAGCGATTCTCAGGGGGTTTCTCCTGGCTCTGCACTCAGGAATTACTCCTGGCAGTGCTTGGGGGACCATATGGGATGCCGGGGATCGAACCCGGGCCGGCACAGGCTGGCCACGTGCAAGGCAAACGCCCTACCCGCTGGGCTATTGCTCCAGCCCCGCTATTTTGTTATTTTAAACTTCAAAAATATTCATGGCACTATCCCCTTAGATGTAGATATGCACATATTTCCTTCCCAAAGGAAATATGTATTTCTAAAATCTTAAAGGAATAAACCAGACTTCTTCTCTTCAAATACCTCTAATGTAAAACTCTGTTCCCACATATATAAATGCCCAATCTCCAAATCTTGAGTGAACAGGAGAGACCACTAAGAAAGAACTAATTCCTGTTATGTACACAGGAAAAAAAGGATTTTTGCTATAATCTGGAATCTAAATCACATTGAGATTAAATTTAACATTCTTATTTTTTCCCCCTCACCTGAAGCACAGGGTAAATAGGTAGAAGCAGACTTTTCTATTTTGACAAGACATTTTTCTGTGCAGTCACTGAATCACAAATGCATATGGTACGAATACATAAGTAAAGCGGAGATAGTGAGAGACATTAATGGAAGAAAAATGGGTATATCACTAGGATATCATAACTACTTGAGTCACGTGGTTCTTGGAAAGGCTTCTTTGAGCTCCTGAAGTGAAAAGAAAAACTTATCCTTCTGGGTGCTACTTGGACTGGTGAAGCAATCACGTTATCATCTGACTGAGACATAGGAGAAAAGGACTCAGTTTAATTATGTATTTCTAAAAGTATATCTTTATTTTACCCTTTTACTTTAGAATCTGGATCTATATCCTAAAATACAGAGGAGATCCAGAGGCAGGAGGGAATCACATGATAAGGAGAATGTGATTCATAGGTCAGAAGACCAGATGCTCTGGAACAACAAATTTTCTCTGCTTTATACAAAGGTTTCTTCAATAGGACAGTTTATTTTCTGGTAGAAAAATTATAATTTTGAATACACCTAATTTTCATTTTTTCTAGCTAAAGATACTTTTCTAGGCAAAACTGCATTGGGAACCTACAGGGTCTTTGATTGATCTTTGCTTGAGAGCATCTGGATGCCAATTAACAAAATGAATAGGACTCAGGAGGTCTGACCACCTGGGAGGCCTATCCACCTTCCATTTTTCTAGGTCTCTACTGAGCTCTTTTAAGAAACAACAGACTATAACAAGAAAAGAAACAAAGAAAAGTTTGTTTATATGAATCTTATATGTGCATATAGAAAGCTTGGGATGAATAATTTTAATAGGTGGTTAAAGGTGAGGTATATATATATATATAACAACTTTGACTAAAACAAAGGAAAAGGGGTATGGGCTTCAAGGAAAGTTGTGAAAAAGATAAACAAATAAAATGTGAATAAGAAGTTTGTTATTCATATATATGTGCATACAAATATGTGTGTGTATCATAGCAGCACTATTCACAAGAGTGAGAATGTGTAAACAACCAGTGTGCCCAAGAACAGACAACTGGATAGAGAAACTTGTGGTATATCTACAAAATGGAGTACTATGCAGCTGTTAGGAAAACGAAGTTATGAAAGTTGCCTATAAATAGATGGACATGGAGAAGATCATGCTGAGTGAAATTAGTCAGAGGAAAAGGACAGATATAGAATGACTGCATTTATTTGTGGATATTAAAAAACCAGTATGATACCAATATTAAAGGCCAGGCAAAGCAAGGATAGGAGATCTGGTCAGTGGGTGGAATCTACTGCAAGTGTGTGAAATTCAGAGGTTTTGTAAGAGAGAGAGAAGGGAACAGTGTACTAATAATTATTGTAAATGATGATACAAGCCTAGAACTGAGCATTGAATGTAGGCAAAGGGATATACATGATAACCTATAAATGTATGTATTGTAAGCCACAATGTGTAAGAGAAGGAAGAGAAAGAAAGAGAGAGAAAGAGAAAGAGAGAAGAGGCAGGCTGGGGGAGGGAATCAGGGGACATTGGTGTTGGGAAATGAGCACTGGTGGAGGGATGGGTGCTGGAACATTGTATGACTGAAACCCAAACATGAACATCTTTGTAATAGTATATCTCACTATTATATACTAGTATTTATACTATATTATATACTAGTATATATACTATATTATATACTAGTATAAACACCCCCAGCCCTAATAGCCCGGCTCCTCTGCATGTGTAGTCTGGCCACACTGGGGCATCAGAGAGTGGCCGGGGCTGAGGGCGTCCATGAGCCTGGGCTGGGGAGGGACCTGGAGGCGGCTACCAGGTCTGAGCGTAGCCCTCACAAGGCAGAGGGACATAGTGTCCCCTGCGAGCAGGCTACGGGGCCCAGCTCATTCTCTCTGATTGAGGGGTCGCGTGGGGTGCACAGGGGGGCTGCTGTCCCTGCTTCTGCCTGTCCTGGTCCCAGCCCCAAGCACCCATCGAGTACAGGCTTTTCAGCTCTGTGGCCTGATGCTGTGCCCACGTTCCATGGCACCCCCAGACTTCACGGCTGGGAGCTGTGTCTGCCCCAGGGCACCAGGCAGTGGCAGAGTCTCTCCTCATTAGCCCAGACACCAGGACTGTGGATCTGGGGAAAAGCAAAAAAAGGTTTTTTTAAGTAAATTTCTTTTTGGTCCAGCAGCAGCGCATGAGTGGCTGGTTTACCCACTTGCTCCTCCCAGGCTATTGCTCCAGGCCAGAGAGGCCAGAGAGAGCAGGACAGAGGGACCAGACCCCACGTGGTATCGCTGAAAGACCCCACCTGACCAGCCACAGCCCCAGAGTGGGCAAGGTGGGAGTCGGGGAGACAATCACGGGCCCGGGACTGCTGTCTCGGAGGCGCCACTGCTGCACGAAGCAGCCTGGCAGGGCTGTGCGCTGAGCTTCTTCCCAATGTCTCGACTGGGTTCAAAACATCTCAGATATAGTTGGTGTTGCTCACGTGCACTTTGGAAATTCAGAGAAGATCTAGTTGTGGCTGTGGCTATCATCGTCCAGCGAACATTCCAGGCGCAGATGGTCCTTCTGGGAGGCATTGGAGACCTCAGGCAGGCACTCGGCTCCGGAGAACCAGCGGCAGCAACAGAGGCTGCTGTAGAGAAACAGTTGCCTTGGCTGCAGCAAGGCCTGTTGAGAGTCCGGAAAGCAGGAGAGCGGAAAGCCGGAAGCTTCAGATGCAAAGTTCTTTTCCCACCAAGTTTCTCCTAAACCGAGGACTTGTTTCCACCAAGTTAGCAGTGCCCCGACCATGTTTGCTGCTGGCCCTGTAGGGCCTCACCCCGCTTGAGCACAGAGCTGAGCATGGCCTTCACTGCAGGGTCTGCCCGCTGCCCTCGGATCCGGGACACTCTTGAGCTTCTGTTCCATGAATCTGAGGGCTCTGAAGGTGAGGTGCCTTGCTGATGTCTTCACACAGCCACACTTAGGCTGCGGACTTTCTCAGGGATGCCAGGGCGTGCCCACCTCAGAGGGTCCTACCAGTGGGCAGGTACTGAGTTAGGCGATGCTAATAGCAACTCATTCCATGAGGGCCGCCATTTTTCACACCTGGATTTCTCTCTCGTCAGACCTCCACCCAGCAGACCAGCCTATCACAGCCCGGCTCATCAAGTTCCACCCTGCAGCAGTCTTTTTTAAAATCCGGCTCCAGGTATGCCAGGCCAGAAACTCACAGACATGGGGCAGAGCTGCTACTTGCTCTCCCTGTGCCCAGCTGCTCACGAGGCACCCAGGAGGGATGGCGGGTTCTAGCTCTGGCCCGCCACCCCAGCAGAGCCTTGCAACAAGCCAGACGACCCCCCCACTCCATAAGGGCCTCCATTTTCCACATCCGGACTTCTCTCTCTCATCAGAACTCCACCCAGCAGATCAGCCTATCACAGCCCGGCTCACGCGGCCGAAGCGGTTCATCAATAAATGCTGGACTTAGAGATGACTACAAGAGTATGCTACCTGCACGGCAGAGCCTGGCACGCTACCCGTGTTGTATTTGATATGCCAAATACCAGTAACAATTATAGATCTCATTCCGGAATGGATTGAGGCTCTTTATGTTCCTGGAGCAAGCAGATGCCCTTGGGCTCTACTAGCATGAGACAGGACATATGGAGATATTACTGGGGCCTGCTCTAGCAAATTGATGATGAACGGGAAGACAGTGAAGACAGTGATATACTAGTATATAATATAAAATATAATAGTTGTATATTAATATACTAGTAGTATAATATATATATATAGTACATTGTATATACTAGTGGTATATATAATATACTAGTGGTATAATATATGGTGGTATAATAAATTTTTTTAAATGTGTATATATAGAATTTATATATGTATACATATGTGTGTATACACACAGATAAATCCTTGAACAGTGATCCATAGAAATGCTGGGTGTGAAACGTATATAGATATACCATACTGCAACAGCTAATCAACTGTCATACCTAGCCCAGAACTCAGGCTCTTTGACTTAAGCCCAGTAATCATTCTACTCTGCCCCTCGAGGTGTTGCAGGTGTGGCTGCAGTGCCTGGCTGCATCAGCAGGTGGCAGACAGAAAACAGGCTTGTCTACACCCAGGGCTCTGCCCCGTGGGCCCTGGATGGTTGATGGTCTCACATAGAAAAGACTGTGCCCCCTGGGATGAACCCAGAACCACAGCAGAGCCTGGCCACCTACCCGTGGTGTATTCAGTATGTCCAAACCAGTAACAATAATGGACCTCATTCCCAATGAATGGAGATTTAGTGGTGCCTGCTTGAGCGAATCAATGAACAACGGGAAGACAAGTGACAACATTCTACTACAAGTTGTTAAGGAAAGCAATAACAGCTTAGATTTTGAACAATATTAGGGGACAGTTACAGAACTTTCTACTATGTGGCAGTAAAGCTATTTTATTGTATGAAAGATACCATCCAACACTGGGACTAATTTCACCCTTTGCTTATATTTGTCCCAGTACAAATGCCAAATAAGCAGTACCCACTGATAATACACAATAAAATAGACTTTCTATTACAAAGATTATTTGTTAACATTCAACTGCTCTAGTTAGAGGTGATAGTAGGGTAGACGGATAGATGGAAGGAAGGAGGTAAGAAGGAAAGAATTTAGGAAAGGAAAGAGGGGAAGAGGATAGAAGGATAGGAAAAGGTAGAGAGGGAAGAAGGTAAATAATCATTAAGAGTAAACATAAAAGGTATATAATAGCTTTCCATTGACAGAAAGGTGGGACAATAACTCACTATATTCTACTTTTCAGAACCAGAAGTATTCAACATCATTATTCAACATCATTATTAACATCATATTATTCAACATCATTCTTTTCTGCTTTAAACAGGTTTATCTTATCACTCTTCCCCAATAAAAACTTTTAATATACCACTGATTTTGCTCTTCTGATGTCCAGAAAGTATATGTTTATATCTTAATTAGTAATTTGGAGTCTCAATAATTTTAGAGATTTTCTATTTAATGACATCAATTTATTGGTAATAATAATCTAGTAAGATAATCTTAGAATTTTTGAAGGTGAATAAGATAAGAAAAATAAATGTGATCTGCTTTGGTCCTGTTTCTCCTCAGAGAGTAACTGCAGTAGTATTTGTAACATTTCACTGTCACTGTATCACTGTCTTCCCATTGTTCATCGATTTGCTGGAGCGGGCCCCAGTAACATCTCCATATGTCCTGTCTCATGCTAGTAGAGCCCAAGGGCATCTGCTTGCTCCAGGAACATAAAGAGCCACAATCCATTCTGGAATGAGGTCTATAATTGTTAATGGTATTTGACATATCAAATACAACACGAGTAGCCTTGCCAGGCTCTGCTGTACAGGTAGCATACTCTTGCAGTTATCTCTAAGTCCAGGATTTATTGATGAACCGCGCGGCCGAGCCGGACTGTGATAGGCTGGTCTGCTGGGTGGAGTTCTGATGAGAGAGAAGTCGGATGTGGAAAATGGAGGCCCTCATAGAGTGGGGGGGGTCGTCTGGCTTGTTGCAAGGCTCTGCTGGGGTGGCGGGCCAGGGCTAGAACCAGCCATCTCTCCTGGGCTCCTTGTGAGCGGCTGGGCACAGGGAGAGCAAGTAGCAGCCCTGCCCCATGTCTGTCTCATTGTAACATTTATATTTATAATTATAATTTTATTTGTAATAAAAGCATCATCTGACCAAATTTGTTTCTGATATATAGTTAGTCTTCTTCCATGATTCAGGGATCACAGCTCTCTCAAACCTTAGATTTTATTTATAATTTTTGGTTTTGGGGTCACACCTAACAGTGTTCAGGATTACTTCTGGTGGGCTTGGGGGACCATATAGAGTGCCACAAGTGGACTTGGGTGGCCATGTGCAAGGCAAGCACCCTACTATCTATGCTATTGCTCTGGCCCCAAATTTATTAACTTTGAAAAATAATGTGATATTTTATCTTAATGAGGTAGATTTTTCAATCCCAGATAAGGATGGGATTGCTAGAAAAGGTTATCTATGAGTAAGGGTGGATTTTTCAGCCCATCTCTCAATTTATTTTTTCTTTCTTTGACTTTTTTTTAGTGGGAGAGGGGGGAAAGTTCTTTAGCCAAAATCAGCAGTGCTCAGGGCTTATTCCTGACTCTGTGCTCAGGTATCACCTCTGCTGTTTTTAGGCAAGATGTATGAAACTGAGTTAAATTCTCAAACAACTTTTTGGTAGCAGGGTATGGTTCGTTGGTGGGGGAAGTCCACACCTATACTTATGCCATAATTTGGTCTGAGCTCATTCAGTGACTGTAACTTCTTGAGCTCCACGTAACCCAGTAAAGGTACAATGTGAGGAAAACTGAGGACAAGTACAACACAATAATGGCAGTCACAGGGATGTTATCTTATGTTAAGCTATTTGGAATCTCATATACTATTGTATATAATAGTAAACATCATTTAATTATACATTGTGATATCCCCCCTTTAGTCAGAATGACTAACGCCAGCTATACCACACCTTAAAATAATATCATTTGTCTGAAGTGTATCAAATAAAGTCAATGAGGAAAAACTTAAATCCCAGCCTATTTTGAACAAATTCCATTATTTGAGGACCTTGTTTCATTGATCATCATTTGACTTAAAGTGGTGGTTTCCATAAACATATGGGTGATATGAAGGGAGGGTTTTCTGTAGTTCCACAATAGGGAGATCACCCCTACACACACCCTTTAATAATAGTAACTGGACATTTTTAGCACTTTTTACACATTTTACATTAAATTCATGGGTACTGGATGGTAGAGAATGTTATTTCACTATCATTCAGTTAGGCTGTGGTTATCTTTCAAAGAATTTAAACATAGACAGAGCATGCTGAGCTTAGATTTTCATGCAATCAACTTTTTCACAAAGGCCCCAATTTCATGAATTCATTCTACTCTGACCCAGTTGAAGCTAATATTTTTCTCACAGGTGTGTTTGTGTTTTAATCAAAGCACAGCAAAAAAGCAAATGGAAATGATCATTTTCTTTGGTTCCCACTCTATTTTCCACAGAGCAACTAGTGACTGTGATTAAGTGAAGGCAAAGCTACGTGCTGTGGTCGTTGAAATACTTCTGGAATGTATTAACTTCGGTATACATGTTAAGGCCAAATGAGTTTCTTTAATTTCCATAATGAAATTGTTTTTGTAAAGTTAAAAATACAGTAATGAGGCCAAAACGGTGTGCTTTCAGGGGGCTCCCATGGTGAAACAAATGAGATTTTAGCTTCTCTAATTGGGCAAACTGCAAGCTGGCTTGATGCTGTCCTCAACACAGGATGTTTGTTATCCTAACAAAAAAGGAGGTCTACAGCTGTCAGCATAATGCTATATGGCTTTTCAGAAGCCAAGCTATCAGGAGGAAGACTGTGCTCTCTGGCTGGGACCACCCAAAGGGAAAGATCAAGAAGAGAACAGCACTTCTCTTCCCTGATTAAGAAGCTATTGGTAAGGTAATTTGTTTACAGCTTTCAAAGGGAAGCCTGGGAAGAAACCAGGGAGAATTCCCAGAATCCTCAGAAAGAATCTTATTTGATTAAGCAATGAATATGTATATTTTTTTCCTCTTCCTCCCCCTCCCTTTTTGTCCTCTTATGAATTAAATCTCATTACCTGTCAACACAGGCCTTTGGAGTCTTACTGTTCCTCTAGAAAACAAAAGTTAGGCCCATTTTGTTGAGGAAGCTATTGCCAAACTCTGCTGGTGAGCTGCCTCAGTGGGCACCATGGCAACAGCCCATAAACCTCTTTGAGCTTTGGAATGGTTCTGATGCAATATTGTCTTCATTTATTTTTAACCATTATTTTCAACTACAAAGGGAATTAAAATAGAAGACTTGTCAAATTAATTTTTAGCCAGCAGAAACAACTAGGTGACTGAACTTTCCTAGCTTGTACCAAATATTTTATTGGGGATACAAATATACAAAAGAATTCAGAAAGATGAATGATTTTGCTGTAAAGTTGTACACTATTCAATAACCTTTACAAGATGCCAGAAAAGTGAGGGATTGGTACACTATCAACATATATAAAAATTTAATAGCGTAGTCGTCAAATGAATTCAAATTTCCTAAATATAATTATTCAAGGGGATAAATATTTAAAAGATAATGTAAGCTGCTATCGTAGGCTACAATCATACATTACAGTGGTAAAATATGTATTCCAACAGCATTGTTTCAAAATGTTCCTTTCATATTGTTCTAGACAAGAACATTTAAATCATCACAGCAAAATTAGATGAAATAGATTTTATTACAGTAAAGTTTCCATATCTTGCCCCAACTAATAGTTTTTACTTTACACTAATTTGCTTGTTGTTTCCAATTTGTTTAAAACATAAAACATGTCCAGTTTAAAACAACAGAAAGGTATTACTCTGCTCCCTTTTGGTTTATTTTTTTACATTTTTTTAAAAAATAAGCTTTTTAAATATCAGTCATTTCAAGGACTTTAACCATACTTAATATATTTAAGATAGACACATATATCTTATAAGAAAGAGACTGTCTGACATAAAATCTGTCATTTAAAATTTTGTAAATTTTGTAAAACTGGAGATAGTAAAAATAAGCTAGTTAGGTCATCTATTTTGAACAAAATTGTAGTTCCAAAATAATCCTGAACTCCGCACATGGACTAATTTTCATAATTGCATTTTATTATAAAACATACAAATGCTGGTTGCTGAGAACAACAATAAAAATTTGCAGCTTAATCTCTGACTCTCAAAGTGACTTCCACTAGTTTGGTGAGTCTAGATATTTCAAGCTCTTGAAACTTCAGCTTGATGATTTATAAAGTGGAAATTATCAAAGCATCTACCTCGGTGCTGTATTAAATGTGATCAAGCACATTGAGATAATGCCGTATGTTATAGGCTATTAAGTTGAATGAAAGTATGATATGATTAAAAAGTAATGACAGTGACAAACAGTATCAACACTGAAGAATGGTGCCCCCCAAAAATGGTGTATTTGAATATGATTTAAATGGCTTTTTTGGATGACTGGAAATCTTAGTTTAACATGATCAGAAGCAGGCATGCACATATATGCACACACACAGACAATATATATATTTATATTTGTTACATTATTCGGGAAGAGTGGCAGAACATGCCACTCCAATATATATACACGTTTGGGTATATTGATGATTTGAGCAGAATAGAACTGAGTAAAGGCGAATGCTTGAGCTTTCTATTTTCCTCCTATCAACTGAAAATAGAGCACAAGTTCCCATTTATCCCCTCCTATCATGAATACAAAGAATGGGACAATTCCTTAACATCCCCAAAAGAGGACGCCAACTAAGAGTATGTACAACCACACTGCATCTACCAGCTTCTCTATTTATTTACTTTCCTACAAGTTACTCTTCTGATATTCTCCAAGTCCTTTTCCCCTGTCTTATTACTACTCCACAAACTTGTACTTTTGTTAATATGTTAAATAACCTCATGATGTAAGAAAAACAAAACCTTTTCAATTATTTTCACTGAGTGTTCCTCCTATTACTCATAGTTTACCTGTGGATAAATTATTTGTTCTTCCTAGTTTATATCTTTTATAAAGCTAATTTGTAGGGTCTCACAATGAACCTAAAATATGTAGAGAACAAAAGATATCTCATTCTACCCTTGAAAACAGAGATAGAGACTTAGGGGCAGGCATGCAAAATATCACAGGTTTAGGGAGTTTCTTAAGAAAGAAGCAACAGGAAACTTATTTAATCAGAAGAGAAGAAGATAAAAGCCATCGCTAAGCTATAGGCAACTCCAATAGGCCTGAGAGTTGGAGTCTAATCACAACACACAGAGCAACACTTTTGCTAACAAAGGACTTTGCTAACTCCTCAACAGAAAACTTCACACAGTAGAGTCAACCTTTGACCTTTGTCAATTAATGCTGTCTGAACTGCTCCTTGTGTATTAATTCTTGAAGAAAACAGATTATTAGAAAGGATTACAGTGGAATTTGTTCATGGAAGTCTGCCTGATAACTCAAACTTTTCTCACCAATCTGACAAAATTGTGAGACTTGGAATATCTCACCTCACTCAAGTGAGAGAAGGAATCGGAGTCCCGACCTCCGTCGCTATTCCAGAATCAGGGACGCTGTCTCGTTTGCCAAGGCATCGAAAATCAGATGGGCTGGACATGTAATGCGATTTGGAGACAACCACTGAACTAGAGCCATTACCGACTGGATCCCACGGGATGTCAAAAGATCATGTGGCCGCCCACCTACAAGATGGTCAGACTTCTTTGTCAAGACCCTGAAGGAACGGTTTGAGGCTCTTCATATTCCTGAATCAACCAAATGCCATTGGGCTACATTGGCACATGATAGGGTCCAATGGAAATGTTTCTGGCTCCCGCTCAAGCGAATCGATGAATAACGGGATTCAAGTGATCGAGTGATCAAGTGATCTGACAAAATCATGTGGATTTATAAGCCAGGGAAGTCTCCATGAACAGGGAGAATGACCTAGATTCTCTCCTACACAAAAAGTATTGTCATGTCTTCTAAAACTTCTGTTTCATAGCAATTGAATAAATCTTCATCATAGAAAAAGTGCTATTTGTGAAGACAAACAAGAAAGGTGTGATCACATTAACTGATATTTTTAGCTTAAGTTTGTTACTTAGTCATCAAATAATATTCATTAACAGTCTATATAAGGTCTGGGGCTGAAAGCCTCTACTTTGCCTTAGATCAGAATAATTATTTTATTGAAATGATTCGCTAAGCCATCTTACCAATATATAATAATATATTCATTCTACAGTCTTAGTGTGTGCCTACCTCCCCCCATGTACCCACATACCTGCCTTTTTTTCTTGCTGTGTTTGGGGATCATACCCATGATGCTCAGGGTTTTCTCCTGACTGCACTCACATGCAAGGCAAGAAAGACCCCCCCCAATACCCACCATATTACTTCTTCACCCCCTTCCCCCCAAAATCATGTGGATATCTCAATTCACAAATGACCCCTTTGTTTTTAAATATGAAATGTGTATAATGTGTAGGTGTATGTGTACTTTTGTGTGCACACAGGTCTCGATACTCTTAAGATGAAACATTAATATATTTATATTTTCAGAATGAATTTTCAATGGTGCAAAGTCCTTTGCAACATCTCTACTCATCTGAGACATGAATACTGTAACATGTATGGGCATAGCTGAGGCAAATTTATCATGACAGCAACCAAATAATAAATCTGTATCTCAATAACCAGTTCCATTTCCGAATAATTTCTCTGTCGCACATTATTTTAGTCTGGCAGATTGCTCCATTCTTTTTTCCCTTTACTTTGGGGTTAAACTGCACTTTCGATTCACATTATTTTGCAGATAGCGTGTCACCTTCACTTAAGTTGCTAGGACTGGCATTTCTCTTCTATCAGCTGAAGCAGTTAATTTACTTGCATTGACCAGCCAACAGTGTAATCTACCACCTGATAATTGTGTTCTTCTCAGGCCACCAAAGTCTTCGAAGACAAAGAAGACTTAATTTTTTGCAATTTTATAGTTTGAATCCTTATGATTTGATCTTAAATTATTTGATTTATGGAGATGGCCCATGGCTGGGTGGGGTGGGTGACTTTTTTTTTTAACAGATCACAGTTATCCATCTGTGTTGTGAATCCTTTTGGATTATATTGTAACTGATACAGAAATACTGAAACCTCAAACCTGATGGAATATAAATATGTACATTTTTAAGGGCTGCTAAATTATCCATTCATATACAAACAGGCTACTCAAGAGAAAAAAAAGTTTTGTCACTGGTGTAATTAAAAGAACAGAGAAGTTTCAAAGTGAAGCAGGAGAATAAAGAAGAGTGTGACACCCACACGGATGTGCTTTACCAAGTGCACATGCCAACATTTTAATACTGTAAAGCTGGAAGGGAAATATTTTGTAAACCCACTAAGTCATGCCGAAAGTAAATATTTCTGTTAATCCAAAAATGTTAGATCATTTAAACTTGCTAAAGTTGAATTTCACAGCTATTTTAGTCTTGGGTAAATAATTACTATTTCTACTTTTCTCTCGACCATTATAATACCAGAAAATGTTAATTCATACTTATCAAGATAAGCTAGAGCTAGAAACATGCTCCGTTCAGGCTGTTACTTTATTTTGGGCTAAGAGACTGCAGTTTTGACAGTGGGGCCATCTGCTTCTAACTTTTCTCCTCATCATCATGCCAGTCCAGTCAAAAGCAATTAAACCTGTTTTGCCATTATAATATGTAGATAATGATGATGAATTATAGCTTTAAAATGAGTCTCAAATTATGCATACGCGAGGTATTTTCCTTACAGCTACTGATCTAAAAGATACTCCTGTACTTGTGAAATTTTTCAGCTTTCTTATTAATGATGTTAGCTCTATAATGAGCTACCTACCAGGATATTTTGCAGGCACAGAGCCTAACAGTCATTATAAATCTATTTATATCCCAGCAAGATGTTTCTCCAAGTGGAAAGCAGAGCCTAACATTCACCATTGCTGCTGAACAAAACATATAGCATCTACTGCTCTGACTTGCTATGTTTTATTATGTCATATAATCAATAAAATGCATAAATACCACAAATAAAAAGTAGCAGGAAGAAAATTTCATGGCTCCGGCACAACATGGGGTTGTATGGCAGACAGAAGATGAGGCTTAATGATTTGCAGACGCTGATACAAAAACTATCGTTCTTGAGGCAACTCATACATTACCTCTGATTTTCATCAAAAGAGGTTTGGACATTTCTCAATGTAAAAGCTACGAAAAGAGTCAATGTTCTAAAATGGTAACTAATATTAATCTTTTGGGGAACGTCAATAAGGATTGCCATATTGGATAGCAGTGCTATTTGTTTTTTTCAAAATTGCAGCTGCAAGTGTAATTGTATAATTATTTCCTCATAAGATTTGTTACAATTTTTGACCTTTTAATTATTCCCCCCAAAAGAATAAAGAAATAGAATAAATTCCTTGAACATACCAGGGAAATGCCATTGAAATAAATTTGGAGAGGCAGTAATCCACTCTAAATCAATTAAAGACAGCACTCCAGACAGTAGGTAACTAATGTGGCTATGCTAATTGAGTCAGAGCGAAGGGTCTTTTGTAGTTTCTGGCTATCATTTTTTAATTGTCAGTTTTGTTTGAACAAGGAACTATTTGGCCTAGTAAATATGTATTAACTATAGGTACCATCTTTCTAATTTAGTTGCTTTATCAAAATGCAGAACAAGGACAATGGGGAGAAAGAAAGGAACTATTTCATTTGAAAAAAAGAACCTTAGCAACATTGGAAGTGTTCTGGTCAGCAGCAGTTCATTACAGCCTATATCTTTTTCATTACAACTCAACACTCATAAATAAGTCAGAGGCAGAGAAACATGGAAAAATAAGAAATTCACCAATTATATTTGTCACAATGTTATATAAATAGCCATAGCTTATTGATTGATATTTTAAGAGGTCGTTGTTTGAACTCTATTGGAAAAGGAATCTCAATTGCAGCTAATCATCCATTCGCAGACAAAGGCATTATTCATCATGACTCATAGGATGGGCACCTCAACTTTATACAATTCTTCAAATCATCACGTTAGGTTACACCTCAGACTCCTAGTGAGTTTCCACAGACAAATTAAACCAACTAACCCTTACCCAGAGCATAAATATCGCCAACTTTGGAAACAAGCAGTGTGGGAGATTTGTCTTAAACTTTTCTTTTTCATTTAAAGTGAGGAGCCTTTTGACAAAAAGGAAATTTTGCATCATGGGAGATCAAATATTTACATGGAGGTAAATATTTTAAATCTCAAAAAATGTGATGCTTTCTCTCTCCTCCCCATCTGTTTGAACAAAATGTGTGCAATGAGATGAATATATGCAAATATTACTTTTTTAATGAGAGAAAGAATATTCAATATAACCCAAAAAGTGGCAATGCACAGTCTATTACTGACTAGCAGGGGAAGGAAGAAGTAAAGAAATATAGCGAATGAGAAATAGAATGAAGAGTAACAAGGAGAAAAGGAAGCACTTCTAAATCAAGGCAAGAGAGAGAGGACATCCCTGTGTAGGGATATGTGATGGACTGCAGGAAATTAGTTTGGTTAAGAGAAGAACAGTGAGCCTTGAAATTAGCTTCACCTTAGCTGCAGTGTGGGTCCAGACCCAACAGGTGTGTAATCTTATTTTCCCCAGACCCTCTATCTCCTCATCTGTAGAGGAAACACATTCAGGTGTCTCATGAGGTTGCCATGAAGATGAAAAAACAAGGACCACATAAAAGGATCTACTTATAACCCATACACACAATTTGTTGCTATAAATTGACATTTCCTCTGCCCCTCAAGGTATTGCTGGTGTGGCTGTGGTGCCCGACTGTGTCAGCAGGTTGCAGATAGGTCACAGGCTTGTCTATAGCCAGGGCTCTGCCCTGTGGACCCTGGATGGTTGATGGTCTGACAGAAAAAGACTGGGCCCCCTTGGAGGAACCCAGAGCCACAACAGAACCTGGCAAGGTACCTGTGGTGTATTCGATATGCCCAAAACAGTAAAAATAATGGACCTCATTCCCAATGAATGGAGGCATTACTGGCGCCAACTCAAGCAAATTGATGAACAACGGGAACACAAGTGACAAGTGATAATTGACATTTCCATTAATTACTTATATTCAGCATTTATTTCTATGTAAAATCATTTGGGGATGTGGGAAACTGGAGAGCAAGTGAAGTGTTTGCCTTGCATGCAGCTAATCTGGACTTGATACTGGATAGAACATATGGTCTCCCAGCCCTGACAGGAGTGTTCCTGGAGAACAGAACCAGAATTTAACCCTGGCACCAGAGGATTGGCCCATTCACTCATCACTATAGAAAATATTTTCTGGTTGTTCTCAGTATCCTAAAAGTTTCTCCCTAAAATCTGTGAATTTCCCTGCATAAGGACCTCCAGACCACCCATCCCTTTGGGGGAAGCCAGGAGAGCATACAAAGCTGTGTATATACTAAACCTTGGTCTCACATTAGAGCCACCTGGATTATTTCATTCTTAAATAAGAATGATGCCAGAGTCTTTGATTAATTGACCTGGCTTCAAGATTTCTGCAAGTCACAGGCAATGCTCAGGGGCAGCAACTGGAACTCAGAGCTTTGTTAAGTATGTAGAAGAGAACAAGGTAGCAAGTTTAGGTATGGTATGTCATGAGGTAAAGTCTAAGTTTACATCCCTGAACTTAATCATTTTATTTAGTTTCCTTGGGGGCAACATCCAGTGGGATTCAGGACTTATTTCTGGCTTCGTGTTCAGGGATCACTACTGGCAGAGTTTGGGAAACCATATGAGGTGCCGGGATTAAACCTGGGTCTGCCTTTGTAAGGAAGATGTGTAAGGTAGTAGTATGCCCTACCTACTGCGCTTCCTTTCTGGCCCTATTATTTTTGAAGGAAAGATAATTTACCTAAAAGAAACTTTACTTATTTAGTAGTCAGTATCTTTTGAATCAGCCCAAGACTAAATATATATAACATATTCCATTTTCCCCACTTGGCCTCTTCATTCCTCATTAGCAGCTGCCAATATGTTCCCATATTTTTATTTCCCTTGGCAGAGAAGGTAAATTGCTCCCCAAAGAGGATGTGCCAATCAAGAGGATGGCCGAGATGGTGTGTGGGTCATCAGCAGCCATCCACAGCAGGCGCTTTCTTCACCGAAACTGGGATCACTCTACGGGAACCGTGCTGCTGTTCTCGTGTCTCATCTCTGATTCCACCTTTTCTTTCTTCAACTTTGATATCAGGCTGGTCTGCCTATCCTTCATTATTTCCTTTGGTTTTGTTTTTTTCTGATCAAAATCTTACAAATACAGTGTGTTTCCTTAAGAATTCATTTTACATCTGCAGAGCTTCCTGGGAGCTACATTTTCTTTTCAATGTGTCCTCAAATATTTCAGTTAAATCCTTTTCTAGAAATCAAAAGTTCACCTCACTGAAATAAGACTCAAGCCTGATTTACATGAACATTATAACATGTTCCAGAAAACCTGTGAATTCTCTAATACCCCATTCAAGAAGAAATTAAATCATCCCTTCACAAAACACTACGTTTTGTTGCTTCCTCTGTATGTCTCTGCAACAGCAGTTTACTGATAAACACTAATCCATCTCTATTGACATTAGTCAATTATGGCAGAGCAAAACAAAAATAGTTAACAATGAAAACATGTTGTATGAATTTCTATTGTATAAAAATAGTCATATTGATTTTAACTCTCTTGACAAAAAGACAGAAGTTTCCCAAGCAAAAAGCAAGAAAGAAAAAAAGATTGTTTCCTGTTTGCTTGCTTTTAAATTTTGCATTGGAGCATGCTAATTTGAATTGATAGTTATATCTATTTCCTCTCATAATAAGATTTATTTTGTTAAAGTTTAAAATCTATTTTAAAAAGGTTAGAAAGGTCTGTTGCTATGTTACTGTGGCAACACTTATCCCCAAGATGCAGCATAACTAATAAGTTAACTACATGCACCTACCTCCAACCATCTAGCATAAGCCGTAAAACTAAACTGCTGAGATTCACTGGCAACTTTGCTGAGGGAAGAACGGTGCAAACTGGTACACTAGGGAAGCCGATAATCCAATTTAGAAGTGCAGATTCTCATTTCAGTTTCATTGGCATGTTCATTTTGAACTAAAGGGATCTGAGCAGTAATTCTATAAACAACCAGCACTTAGAAATCAGAGGCAACAAGATTCTCTAGAGGTATAATTGCTTTTTAAACCAGGCAACCTGAAATTGGGTCTGCCTGGCTTAGCAGGGAGAAGGCAGAAAATATCTCAGCTGGGAAAATGGGGAGCTAGCCAAAGAACACTGTTAGCCAGACATGTGGTTTGGTGTATACCCAACAATGTAATTCAATTCGATGAAATGCAACAAGGATTTTTTGCAGCACTTACAATGATTAGACACCATACATTTCACATCAGCTAAATTTTGTAATTCAAATTCTGTAATATCAGGAGAACTAATTATATAAATAGACAAATCTGGTTCAAATCACAGCTCTGCCATCTTACCATCTGCAGCTGTGAGAACTGGTGGGCAAGTTGCTCCCGTAAGACTGAAAACTTTTCAGTCCATGCTGGAAGGATGAGCTTCTCACTGACCAAGGAAGCAGGATGTCCAAATGACCAACACTAGTCATCATGTAATTAATCATAAGGAAAAACAGCCTCATCAGTGAATCATAGGCAAGGGTCAGATCAACCACAAGAAAGAATCTGATTCTTCAAATGATGTATTTGAAGTCTGACCATACCATGACTGAAACTCAACCTATCCGGATAAAAAATTCTGTTTTATAAGAATGTCTTCAGTAATTAAACTATGTTGACTCAGAATTTCTATTACTTGCATCACAAAGCATTCTAAATATACAGGGGTTAAGAAAATCAAGATTCAGTCATAAAAAGCAAGTCTGAGAGTTGACCCAATCATGGCCACCAATACTAGTGTTCAATGACACTTATATCTTGATTCTTATAAGACATCTACAAATGTGAATGTTATTAAAATGTTATTTTATATCTCAAATAAAACTTATGATCATGAGACAACTTAAGTGTAGAAATTGAAGATTATGCGGAAATTTAAACTGAGAAGCTACTTATCCTAGAGAAGTCATTCTTTACCTTTTCCAGCTTTGCTACACGTTCTATCCCATTCTCTCTGCCGATCCTGAAGCTCTTCTTTCGTGTTGGAGAGAGATTGTGACTCCTCATCATTCTCACTGTTGCTGGTTTTTTTTTGTTTGTTTGTTTTTGTTTTTGCTTTATGGAACACACCTGGCAATGCTCATGGGTTATTCTTGGCTTTGCACTCAGGAATTACTCCTGGCGGTGCTTGGAAGTGGGAAGCCAGGGATCAAAGCTGGGTCAGCTGCATGCAAGGCAAACACCCTCCCCACTGTGCTATCACTCTCCCCCACTGTTGCTTCTTAAGCTTGTCTAAGCCACCACCATATCATTGAAGCTTCCCATCCCATCTCCTTGTTTTCACGCTTATCTCTAAAAATCTACTCTCATAGAAAGCAGAGAGATCGTTTGAAAGCATGATTCACATCAAATCACTTCTCTTTTCTTTCCTTTTTTAAAATTTGTTTTTATTAAATTTTCTTGAGAGAAGAAATCCGGAGTTCCGACCTCCATCGCTATTCCAGAATCAGGGATGCTATCTCGTTTGCCAAGGCATCAAAAATCAGATGGGCTGGACATGTAATTCGATTTGGAGATGACTGCTGGACTAGAGCTGTTACCAACTGGATCCCACGGGATGTCAAAAGATCATGTGGCCGCCCAGCTACAACATGGTCAGGCTTCCTTGTCAATACCCTGAAACAACGGTTTGAGGCTCTTCATATTCCTGAATCAACCAGATGCCATTGGGCTACATTGGCACGTGATAGGGTCCAATGGAAATGTTACTGGCGCCGCTAGAGCAAATCGATGAATAACGAGATTCAAGTGATCAAGTGATCAAGTGATCAGGTATTTTTATTAAGATGCCATGATTTATAATAGAGTTGTTCCAGACATACAATGTTCCAACACCAATCCCAGGGCCACTAGTGTGCCCTTCCCCTTCCCTCCACTCATGGCCTTAGGTTTCCTCCTACACCTAGCACCTAGTCTACATACCCTGAGAAGATATATAACAAATTTACATCATATTGCTTGCTCCAACAAAAGTGAAAGAAATAGAAAACAAAATTATCAGAAAATATATAAGTGAAAGTCAATTATGATAAATGAATGTAACCTATATAATTAAAAATTCAAATCATTTAAAACAATATAAAGCCTATTTTTTCATAGGTAAAGTTTACTCTCCAAAGTTTTCCCACAGCCCCCAGAGAAACAATCCAAGGCCAGGTCCCTCTGTGATAAATGCTTTGTGATTACATCTCTTCTGTGAGAATACCTCTTCCTCACCCTCCCACCTTAACACTCAGCAAAGGCTTGTTTCATTCTACCTAGAATAGTCTTTACTCCCTATTCCCTTCAAATTTCTTAATTTGAGGGGAATTGCTTAACCTTTACTGTGGAACTGACCTCATAAATCTACAAAAAGCACCTACTACATCTACACAATGGAATACTACACAGCTGTTAGGAAAAATGAAGTTATGAAATTTGCCTATAAATGGATGGAGATGGAGAGGATCATGCTGAGTGAAATTAGCCAGAGAGCAAAGGACAGATATAGAATGACTGCATTTATTCATGGAATATAAAAAAATAGCATGATACCAAAACCAAAGGCTAGACAAAACATGGACCAGGAGGTCTTGTCAGTGGGTAGAACCTACTGCAAATGTGTGGGAGTCATAGGTTAGGCAATACAGAGAAAGGAACAGTGTACTAATAATTATTGCAAATGATAATACCAGCGTAGAACTGAGCATTGAAAGGAGGCAAAAGGATATACATGATAACCTCTAACTGTATGTATTGCAATCACAGTGTGTAAAAGAAGGGAGAGAGAGAGAGAGAGAGAGAGAGAGAGAGAGAGAGAGAGAGAGAGAGAGAGAGTTGAAAATTGCCTGCCATAGATGCAGGCCGGAGGTCGGGGGAAATCATGGGACATTGGTAGAGGGAAATGGGCACTAATGGAAGGATGGTGCTGGAACACTGTATGAATGAAACCCAAATATGAACACTTTTGTGACTGTATATCTCACAGTGGTATAATAAACATTTTTTAAAAAAATAAATAAAGCACCTACTTTTTTATCTTCACTGGGCCACTTTCTTAGACTTGCTTTAATCATAAAAGTTGACGTATTTTACAAAGATCAACCTGTGATGTGTTCATTGTCTACTTCCCGTGCTATAATGGAAGTTCTATTGGAGCGGGAATAGTGTCTAGAACACTATTTTTTCCCCAGTACTTAGAATAACACAGAAAAAGAGTAGACACTATTGGTTAAAGTAAAGGAAGTAAAGATAAATCAATTCAACAGTACAAATTACTGGTCACTGGTTTTATTCCAAGTAAGTTTGTAAAGCTATCCAGATTTCCAGAAAATAAAGAGTCCAAATCCCATTGTTCAGTAAAAGATGATTTTAGTAGAACTTGGGATATCTAAAACTCTTAACATTTTAAAGAAAACTAAAAGGATTTATCTTTCATCAACTTCTGTAAGATAAACTCAAAGCAATTATATCACTGTCACTGTATCACTGTCTTCCCATTCATCATCGATTTGCTCAAGCGGGCCCCAGTAACATCTCCATATGTCCTGTCTCATGCTAGTATAGCCCAAGGCATCTGCTTGCTCCAGGAACATAAAGAGCCTCAATCCATTCCCGGAATGAGGTCTATAATTGTTACTGGTATTTGGCATATATATCAAATACAACACGGGTAGCTTGCCAGGCTCTGCCGTGCAGGTAGCATACTCTTGTAGGCATCTCTAAGTCCAGCATTTATTGATGAGCCGGGCGCTGATAGGCTGGTCTGCTGGGTGGAGGTCTGACGAGAGAGAAGTCCGGATGTGGAAAATGGAGGCCCTCATGGAGTGGGGGGTCGTCTGGCTTGTTGCAAGGCTCTGCTGGGATGGTGGGCCAGGGCTAGAACCCACCATCCCTCCCGGGCGCCTTGTGAGCAGCTGGTCACGGGGAGAGCCAGTAGCAGCTCTGCCCCATGTCTGCGAGTCTCTGGACCGGCATACCTGAGCCGGATTTAAGAAAGACTGCTGCAGGGTAGAACTCGATGAGCCGGGTGCTGATAGGCTGGTCTGCTGGTGGAGATCTGATGAGAGAGAAGTCCGGATGTGGAAAATGGAGGTCCTCATGGAGTGGGGGTCATCTGGCTTGTGCGAGGCTCTGCTGGGATGGTGGGCCAGGGCTGGAACCCACCACCCCTCCCGGCGCCTTGTGAGCGGCTGGTCACAATTATATACTGCTGAGATATATGGAATATTCCTGTCTGAAAAGACTGTCTCTGTCTACATGGAATCTTAGGTAGATTATGCTAACAATATAAATTATGATAAATTCCCATTTTTTTGTTTATCTTGGGTTTGGGGTATATACCCAAATAAAAATTTTGAACACCAAAGTAAAGCCTACCAACTTGACTATACTTTATACTTGCTATACACTTCATTGCTAGGAGACTCAAGATCACTGATTTGTTATTCATGTGTGAGATGAACACCTGGAAAACTTCAGCTGGTCTCCTGGGCTCTACCATAAGGACCCTTTTCCCTTACCAATTTCAAATGCATCCTTTCCCTAACTTTCTAGACATGAACACTGAAGCTTTTCTGAGCATTGAGAGTCCTTCCTGCAAATCATCAAATCTAAGGAAACCTAAGGGCCATTTGGGGAACGAGTAACACACTCAGTGTTTGCAAGGTATCTGGCAACTAAAGAACTGAGTGAGTAAATGAATAAATAATATGAATGAATGGGTCTATGACATGTTATCCACCAACAGAAATTCTTAGTTTTTCCTCACAAGCTCCCTTACTCCTACCAATAGCTTTCCTTCTCTTATTCTAATTTAAAGTGCCAGCTATAACCACTATTAAACAGAACAGCTTCCCTGAAAACTACCAATGAATATAGGAACAGGTAATCAAAGGTAAGCTTTAGAGATCAAGACCATTTAGGGGAGCAAAGCTTTGCCTCTTAGATCACTTCTCAGGCCAATGTTATGCATGTGACAAATTGCTTCATTGCCTGACTCCTGCCCTTCTGACCTCATTTGAACCCAGCTCAGGATTACATTCACCACAATCTAACTCTAGTTCTTCTTCACAGAATCAGTAATAAGGGAACCTTCTTTGCTCACACAGCATTTGGCAGTCTAGTGACAGACAGGATGGGGAAGCTGCCGTTACTTTAGTATGACAACATTTAAACAGCTCTTGTATAATGACACATGCATGTGTGAGATTTAACGATGGATGGTAACATTCAAGGTCCTGAGGAGGTTTCCCCTTTGCTCACTGCACTGGCATCTATCATTTTAATAGGCACCAAGGAAGAGAAAATATGGTTCTCATTAATATCCTGAATCTGACCTCCACTTGTCTTGAACTGAAACTCACTTGTAGGCTGGAATGCAATTGTGCCTATTAGAAGAATGGAGAAGTCTCCTTTCCTGGTGTAACTTAATTTTTTTTCCTGGAACGAAAAAGAAAGTCAGAGTTGAGGTGGAAAAGGTTATAATGACAGAGAAAGCTATTTCCCTTTGAGGTACTCAAATTAAAGAGACTATGAAATATTCTGTTAGACCACAAACTAAGATAAACCTCTAGAAAATCACTTTATAAAGGGGAAAAATCCATGAACATATCCTATAATCAGAATTTGCCAAAATTAGAATTACCAAGCCCACCACTTATACAAACTACCTCAAATGTAATAAGACCTCCTGGACAAAATCAGTTTCTGCGACTTGCAACCAAAGAATCCTAAATAATAAAAATTATACAACATCCTGTCTAAGATTTATCCATATTAGAACCTCTCTTAGAATAGGTCAATAGGCGCTCCACAGAAAAAGTTAGAATACTTGCCAGTTTAGTGTAATGATCATAGAGAGCTACATTTGTCTTGTATATAGGTAAATGATGAAACATAGCATGCAATGCTAAGCAAATGAACAACAAAAAACTAAGGAAAAATTTGGTCTGCTGAAGCACAATGACAAGCACATTTTTTCATAGGGGGAAGGAGCAATTTTGGGCCAACCACAGTACTGCTTAGGTCTTATTCCTAGCTCTATGCTCAGAGATCACCCCTGCCAGTGCTCAGAGCATTAAATTTAGTGCAGGGAATTAAAACTGAATCAGTCTTCTGTGTTATACTATCTTTCTGGTCCACCAATAAACTTTTAACATACTCATACAAACAATTCTAGGCTGTATCACTTGATCGCTTGACATCCCATTATTCATCGATTTGCTCAAGTGAGCGCCAGTAATATTTCCATTTGACCCTATCACATGCCAGTGTAGCCCAATGGAGTCTGGTTGCTTCAGGAATACAAAGAGCCTCAAACCGTTCGTTCAGGATCTTGACCAGAAGTCTGACCATCTTGTAGGTGGGTGGCCACGTGATCTTTTGATGTCCCATGGGATCTAGTCAGTAACGGCTCTAGTCCAGCAGTCAACTCCAAATCGCATACATGTCCAGCCCATCTGATTTTCAATGCCTTGGCATACGAGACAGCATCCCTGACTCTGGAATAGCGATGGAGGTCGGAACTCCGGATTCCATCTCTCACTTGAGTGAGGTGTGATATTCCAAGCATAGCTCTTTCAATTCCTCTTTGGGAGACCCGAATAGCATTCTCTAGGCTGTATACATGAGTTAATTTTAAAAATGCTAAGCTTCAGGTATTTTAATGTAATAAGAATAGAATTTCCTTAAAAAATCTATAATTTAGTTTTGATACTTAAAAAATTGACTGTACTTACCCTCAGTTAATAAAAAATACCAATTTAATGGTCCTCAGAATTTAATTTGATACAATGATTACACTAGTCTTATATAGCATCTTCATCGATATTTCCCAAAAGGCATTGAAGCAATCATTCAGATATTTCTTTTGTGGGGGGTCACACCCGGTGATGCTCAGAGATTACTCCTGGTTCTGCACTCAGGAATTACTCCTGACAATGCTCTAGGGACCGTATGGAATGCTAAGAATCAAACCTGGGTTGGCTGCATGCAAGACAAATACCCTAAGTACTCTGCTATCACTCCAGCCCCATTCAGATATTTTTTAAAAAGATTTTTAAGATAATTTTTTAAATGTTTACTCTAGGGGCAGAAATATAATTCTTTCTTTTTTTCATTTTTCTTTCTATGGGTCACACCCAGAAGTGCTCAGGGGTTACTATTGGCTCTGCACTCAGGAATTACTCCTGGTTGAGCTCGAGGGACCATGTGGGATGCCAGGGATTCAACCTGGGTTGGCCGTGTGCAACCCAGTGTGCTATCATTCTAGCCCCAGAAATATAATTCTTATTAGCTATAAAATCTCTATCATAGTGAGAAAATATCTCACTGGAAGCTAAGGCATTGGCAGATCTATGTAAAATTATCTTTAAAAAAGCAGAGGGTTAGAGAAATAGCTCAAATGGATGAAGTGAACGCTTTGCATGCTGGGTTTGAGTCTCAGGACTTCATGATCCCCTGACACTACCATAAGCATCCTCAGAGCACTGTACTAGGAGTAGCTCATATATACCTTACAGATCTGACTCAAAATGACACAAGCAATTACTCAAGCAGAGAACACATGCAATAGTTCCCTCCTTCATACTTCACAGGGAACACACTTGGGACTCTGCAGTGACCCAAAGTGGCTGGGTTGTTCCCAACCATGTAACTCTAATAATAAATTAATCCTATCTCCAATTACCTATCCTCACAAAAATGCAAAATAATAGGCATGAAGTAAATTATAAAACCCTAAATTACAACCGGTGGAAAGGCAGGGCCAATTACATTATAAGTCACCCTGGAACCCTCACACGAAACTCCAAATAACTAGGTAGATATGATAAAATCAATTGGGATAGCTCTGGCAGGAAGGAAGAGAGCAACACTCATTTCAACACCCCCAGAGAGTATCCTGCAGCAGTGAGGAAGGGGGTGGGGTCGTAAAGACTCACCTCCAAACCACCATGACAGATACAATGTAAAAGCAATGTAGTAGTGACAAAGCTAAAAGAGTTTTTATAGGTAATAGGGAAGGAGAAAATAGGTGCTTGCCTTATACACTGCCAAGACTGGTTCAATCCCGCAGGTTCAATCCCTGCATCACATATGGTGACATCATCACCAAGAGTGATCCCCTGACACCACCAAGAGTGATCCCTGAGGGCAAAGTAAGAATTCAGTCCTGAATACAGCCAGATGTGGCCAAAAAAAAAAAAGAGAAGAAAACAGTTTGATAGGTAAAACAAAAACTTCAATGAAGACCTTGACAGCAATGAAACTGGAGTTGAGGAGAAAATTAGTGAGGTTCAAGATGGATGAAGGAAATCTCTAGAAAAAAAAAACAGAAGATGGGAGGAAATGTCTCAAATGAAATGAATGTCTCACAAAAGAACTTTGTGATGAGTTCAAAGAAATAACAAAAGAATTATCGTTATCTCTGAGGAACAGAAAGGTGATTTCAATAAACAATCATCAGTCAAAGGAATCATAGCTATAAACATTCCAGAGTTGAGAAGTACATGTACCCAGATCAAGAGGCCTAAAAAAATCCCCTGCCAAGAAGGATCCAAATAAAATTACTCCAAGACACATCAGAGTCAAGATGACAAAAGTCAAAGAAAGAGAATTAAAAACAGCAAAAGGAAGAAAATTACATACAAGGAAGCTTTGTGTCCATGCAGATTTATTAAGACCCTGGAGTCAGAAGGAAATCATGGAATACAGTTTTAAAAACTCAGAGATATGAACAATTCACCAAAAATACTCTACCCAGCTCAAATCATTCAAATTTCAAGGAAGGATAAAAACTTAATGGATAAGCAACGGCTCAGCAACATCATAGTCTTGGAATCAACTTTGCAAGAAGCATTCAAGGTGCTTCTTTAGGACAAGACAAACATCAGAAACATAGCATTACTTCTGCAGAATGGTGGCTTAAAAATAAACCTTCATTTAAATAATCTCACTAATAATACCACTAACTGATAATAGCCTAAATGGACCAAACAAGAGATACAAAGGGGCAGGATGAATCAGAGAAGTTTAAGCAGCATTATGATACATTTGAACAGTCAAAGCTGGAAAACAGTATTTCAAGCACACAATTGCCTTAAAAATGCATGGTGGCAGTGTTTATAGCAGAAAACATAGACTTTAAATTAAAAAATTTATAAGAACTGGAATGGTTATTTATTAACAATCAAAAGATATATACATGAGTAAGAACTCACACTCCTAAAATCTATGAATTTAATGAAGGTTCATAAAAAATTAAAACAACTACTAATTGACAGCAATGCAATAGTAGTTGGTTCCAACACCACTGTATCACATCTGGATTGATCAAGTAGACAAAAACTCAACAGAGAAACACTGAACTTGACTAACACAATGGAAGAGATGAAGAGATGAAACTAAGAGACATATAGAGGGCTCGATATCCCAAAAGGTCAAATACATTCTTCTTAATGCACATGGGAAATTCTTCAAGATTTACCACATGCTGGATTTCAAAACATATCTCCATAAAACTAAAAAGATAAAAATTGCATCAACTGTTCCTCTTACACTGTGATGATGCAATAGAAATGGGTTAGTTACAAAGAGAAATGAGGAAAAAAATTCAAATACTTGAAAATTAAACACCTCACTGAAGAACAACTAGTTGGTCAAAGAGGTAATCAAAGAGAAAGTTGAAAAATTCCTGGAAACAAATGAAAATTAAATATGATCTAGCAAAACATATGAGACACAGCAAAAGTAGTGTTAAAAAGAAAGTTCATAGCAATATAAGTGTCCATTAGGAACCAATAAATAATTGCACAGCTTAAGCGACTAGAAAAAGAAAAGAAGGAAACTACAGAAAACCCAATTAGAAATTAAAGTGTAGGAGGACTATATGGCATTTGTCCTGTACAAAAAGAAAAACCAGAGCCAGGGATAAACCCTGAGCATCACCAAGTGTGACTCCCTCAAAAAAAAAAAAAAAAAGCAAAAAAAAAAAAAGAAACAAATTAAAGTGTTGATGTCACAACATATACCACAGAAATCCAGAGAACCCTCAGGGATTATTTAAAAAAATACATTTATGCCAAGAAACGGACAACTTAGTTACCAAGAAAAAATATATTAATTTTTGGACTTCTTTGACCTTCCAAGTTAAATCAAAAGAAAACAGAGCACCTGAACAAGTAAATTACTCTAGTGGAAATTGAAATAGTAATCACAATTCTCCCTCAAAGCAAAAGTCCAGGTCCAGATGGGTTTACTAGTGATTTTTTTTTACAAAAATTTAAAGAATACCTACTCCTAATCCTTTCAGACTTTTAAAAAATGTTGAAGAAACAGAAATTTTCTCAAATAGGTTCTATGATACAATAATTACACAGATTCAAAAATCATACAGAGATATCACACAAGATAGGAAAACTATAGGCTTATATCCTTTATGAACAAAGCTGCAAAGTTCCTCAACAAATTATAGCAAATCAAATCCAATAATACTTAAAAAGATTATACACAATGACCCAACAGGATTTATTTTGGGGATTCAAGAATGGTTTAATATATGCACCATTCAACATAATACATCATATTTTATTTTTAGATGCAAATAATATTATTTACTTTTAATAAATAATAATACATCATGTTTATTTTTAGTTGCAAGTAATGAGAAAGAAGGGAAACAACTTAAATCCATTCATGTCTGTGCTTCAGAAAATCAAGCAACAGGGAATCAGCTTAACAAAAGAGTTAAAATAAGAATTAAACTATATGAAACTACTAAAAGAAATAAAAGAGAACATAAGAAAAAAGGAAATAACATTTCTGTTCATGAACTGGAAGGACCAATATCATCAAAACTGCAGGGCCAGAGAGACAGTACAGCATGCGGGGCACTTGCTTTTTATGCTGTCAATCCAAGTTCAACCCCCAAATCTCACAGGGTTCCCCAGATACAAGCACGAGTGAGCTCTGAGCGTACAACCAGGAGAAAGCTCTGAACACCTACAGGTGTGGCCCAAAATAAATGGCAATCTTGCCCAAAGTTTTATACATATTAAACAAAGCCCCTATGAAATTGCCCTTAACTTTTTTAAAGTTGTAGATAAAATTTATATGGAATAATTAAACAACCATAGAAAGTCTAGGAAAAAAATAAAATGGGAGACCTTTCTTCCCCAACTTCAAACTATACCAGAAAGCTGCTGTAATGGTGTATAAGGACAGAATCTCAGACCAATGGAATAGAATTGATAGTTCAGAGACAGATTCTCAGGTATACGGAGAGTTAATCCTCAATAAAGTAACAAATTAGTATAGAGTAGTACAAGGAAAGTCTTTAGAACAAATGGTATGAGAAAATGGTTGGCCCCATGCAACAACAGCAAAAGAATTCAGTCGCTTTTCTAACACACTTTCTAACATGTTCATTGTGATACTATTCACAACAGCCCAAATATGGAAACACCCTGTGTTCAAGAACAGACAATTGGATAAAGAAGCTATATTCCATGTACACAATGGAATACTACTTGACTTTAAGAGAAGATAAAATCATGCCATTTGCTGTTCCATGGATAAATCTGGAAAGTATTGTACTAAGTGAAGTTAATCTGAAAGAGATGGTCACAGAATAATTTCTTCTATTTGGCATATAAAGAAACATAGGGAAATAAAAAAAATATTCAAGGGAAACAAAAACTGGGACCTGATCTCCAGTAAGTAGCTTACTAAGGAGCAAGGGAGGGAAGAGACTGGGACACCAGGAGAGGGAAACAGACACTCTGATGAAGGGCGCAGTGCTGAAATGCTTGATGCATGAAACCCTGCCATTAACAGTACTGTAAATCACAGTGTCTAAATTGAAAAAGCAGATTTCATGTTCTACTGGTAAATTAGAAATAGTAATTAATAGAGTCAGGAGGTAGACCAAATAGGAGACTACATACCTAGTATATGAGATACTGAGTTTTATAGCCTTGCAAACACCACTGGTGTGGTCACTAAAGTGAGGAGGGAAAGGGAGTCACTAATTCTGTCCTATATATTAAAGAAGTCATAAAGGAGGCTACAATAATACAGAACTTGCAGGATATACTTGATTTAACATGACGGAAATGAGAGAATTGGAAAGAAACAAAGTAAGGAAGAACTTAATTCTCCAAGGGAATGGTGGGTTGTGAAAGTGTCTGGAGTGTGAGACATACTGGTTCCCAAGAGTGAGGCAAGACCATGATGGTTGGTTTGTATTTTAGCTAAAAGTAATGAATGCAAAGCCAAGTGTTGGTATTTTAGTAGAAATGACATACTCCAATTTACATTCTTAAGGTCATTATTTCAACTATGCCAGTAGTAGATTAAAGGGAGAAGAAAACAGAACCAGAACGATCAATACTTAATTCTTCATGGCTCTCCACGGAGCACTACTGAGGAGTACCAACAAGAAATGATTGAGTTTCATTCTGTACCATGCAAGTTTCAAACTCATGAGTCTTGGAAAGTACTCTATCTATGTTTGGTGCAACTATTTCAACTTTGTACATTGCCTGTTTTAAATTGGACCCAAACTTAGAAATGAAGAACTTATCATAAAATGTAGATCATCACTCCTTAAACAAATCAGATCTGAGGCCATAATATCTAGGATGTAGGAGTCAAGTATAGAAGTTAAGGGAGCTCGCCTTGCAAGCTTCCATTCCCAGAGCTTCATATGCCTTCAAGTCCTGCTAGGAGTTCTACTCTTAAGTGTAGATTCAGGGAATAAACCATAAGCATTGCCTATGTGGTTAAAAAAAAATAGGATATGCCAAAACCTGATCCACTTTTCTAGCCAAAGTTGATTACCATATAAACCCTGAACAAGAGGTAGCAATGGCAAATTGCTCATTATTTTCTTCCTGACTTGGAGGCAAGTATCCATGGCTATTACGTTTACACTGCTGTCTAATTCCAATAAAGAAAACTGCTGTAGAGTAGAAATGTGGGGATTGGGCTGGGAAGTAGACTGGGAAGAAAACTCTGGGGATCTCAGACAAGGAATTTCGCCAGGGAAATATGCAAGGGGTGTCTAGGAAGGTAGCAGGAGAGCCGGGAAAAAGTGGAGAGAAATGAGGAGAAAACAGCTTCAGGCTCTGCTGGGAGAGTGTTGCTAAGCATCCTCGGGACCGAACAGTATGGAGAGAGTTTGGGATATCGAGGAAGCAATACAATTTGAATGGGGTATGCAATAAACAGAGGTCAGATTGTAGTTCATTGCATAAACTGGAGTAAAACTCATTGTGAATCTTAATACTAATAAGTATTAAGACTTATTAGTATTAATACTAACAATAATAATATAATAATTTATTATTATAAATTGGTCTCTACAGGAAGGGAAAGATACCATTTGAAGTGAGACATGGGAACAAGGAATGATGTTTCTCTAGAATTGAGCATCTCAGTTCATGTAGGTTTTATATCGGTCAGGACTCCAGCTTGCAAAATGACAGAAACTAAATTCAAGTTGACTTAAGGAAAGAGGGTATGTATGGGTCAGCCATTCCGGGAGGGTGCAGGATGACCAGTTACCCCCTCTGTTCATCCTCCCCGTATCTCTATGAATCTCTTACACCCTCTGATTCCAAACAGGTTTTAATCAAGTGATAGAAAAATGACAGAAAAAAATGCAATGAGCACCTTTCATGGAAATTTAAGAACTCTCTTAGGAATTCTGTAAAGTTCATGGAGTGGCTATAAATTTGGTCTCAACATCAGGAAGTTTGTGGGATCAGTCCTATCAGAATCAAAGATGTAGAACAAAGGTGATCTGGTCCCCCAAAGAAAGAGTGGATTCTATTATCAGATGTAAACAAAACAGATAAGAGACAGAGACTTTCAAATCGTATGGCCTTAAAACTTGCATCACCAATGCTTGGGGCTGAGAGAGGAGGAGGAAAGAAGTCTAAGGTAACACAGAGCTTTATAAATTAATCCAGTGGATGATGATGAAGCCCCACTTGAGAAGATGGAAGAGGGATGAAAGTGGAGGCTATTAGATAAGCATTCTATGATTATATTCCCTTTCTGGATCACTTGGTCACTTTTATTCTCACTGTTCATTGATTAACTTGAGTGGGCGCCAGTAATGTCTACATTTGTTGGGAGTGCGATCCATTATTGTTACTGTTTTTGGCATATTTAATACACCACAGGTAGTTTGCCAGGCTCTGCCATGGCTCTGGGTTCATCCCAGGGGACCCAGTCTCTTTCAATGTCAGACCATCAACCAACCAGGGCCCACGGAGCAGAGCCCAGGGTGTAGACAAGCCTGTTTCCTATCTGCCACCTAGCCAGGCACTGCAGCCACACCTGCAACACCTCGAGGGGCAGCCCTTTCTGGATACTTTCTACTTAACATTCTGTAGTACTGGGGAGGGGGGTTGGGGGCAGAATTATTGGATTCTTGAAGAGGAAACAGCACAGGAAGAACAGGTGGTCATAAAACCAAGGAACAGAAGTAAGGTTGAGACACCCAGGGCACCCGTGGCATCCAAAGAAATTTGCAACAGCTGAGTTTGAATATTCATGAGTTTCAGTCTCTACATAAGTGGTCACTGAACCATAGGGATACTGATTGAGAGCTGCATGGAATATGTGAATGCCAGGCACTGATGCAAGTTTTGTGAAAACAAGTTGGGAAGATAAATCTTATTCAGTGAGTAAAGGGAACGTGGGCCTTCACAAGGAACTGAGCTGTTACTGATATAACTGGGATTCCTACTCTGTGGCAAACGCTTGCACAACATGGTCTCTCTTTGCAAACAAGGGAAGAGAAACATGAGAAGAAAAAGCAGTATCCTGTCTCGGGTTACTTCCATGTTACTTTAAAAATGATTAATAAAAATGTACCACTATGAATGGAGAGACGCTTCATGAAGGCCTAATATCAAGTGCATTAAAAATGTATGACACCCTGTATATTCTCACAGAAGCCCCGTCCAGAACTTCTAGATCTGATAAAATGACATAAAAAATGTGATTAATAATATTGTAAATCCCGCTGATTGGAAAACTCAGGGACATATGACAGATTGACCTGACGCTTTGATTTAAACCAATATCACTGAAATAACCTTTCATATCTGAGGAAAGAATAATGTCTTGCCCGAAGGATAGAACAGAACATCAGAAAATGCAGTTGTCTTTGGAGGTTTGTTTTCACACATTAAATGCTCTTGCAGCATTTTATATCTGAACCATTGTATTTAGATACTAAGCTTCTAGCCTGAAATGGCCACTATTTCATTTACCTTGTGAAATCATTCCTATAATTTTCAATGTAAATTGAAACAACAGGAAGATAGGAGACATACACAGATTCAAATAATGGAAATCATTAGATGACTTGTTTGACTTGATTTGATTTCCTTTTGCTTTATGTTTTTACTCCCAATTTTTTTTACAGAGACACCTGATTAGAGAGGAAAGAGGAAAAAATATTTACCAGAGTAAATAAAAATGTTTGAAAGAAAAATAATTTAGCGAATAAGGATTCTGTGAATTTTCCATGATGAGACAAAGAGGTTACCAAGATTTAAGTGAATTAATAAGCATTATAGAATGAAAAACATCACCACAAATGTCATCGTGTATTACCAAGATGCTCATCTTTGTCTAGGTTCTGCTACTGAGACCATTCTCTATGGTCTTTGGGTTAGATACCCACCCCCTTTAAAGTGGGCAACTATTCCTTTTGAATCTCAGTGTTTTTTCTTATGTTACCTCTATTCCAGTTTTCCTCTGAGGAAGAAGTCCTGCCCCCAGTATCAACCCTGAGTCTATAGCTGAGTCGATGCAACTTCTGGTTCCAGGTACGGGCCTATGACTCACTCATGAACAGTCTCAGGCTATCAAAATTGGTTTAGAGAAAGGTATATGTTTAATTATTAGGAGATGCAAGAAGACTGAAGTAAAAGCAAAAGCTCTTTTCTGCTAAACGTAAAAGCTAGAGAAGTGTGTGCTTAAAATATTTGACAGTTACTGTGTTGACATCTAATGTCCCCAAATCAAACTCACCCAGAGAGAATTTAGGATCCCTTAGATTAAGCCAATACTGAAGCTTTTATTTCCTCTGAACTTTTCTCTTGTAGGTGTTGATAAATTCTGATTGTGTTTAAGTGAATTCAACTTGAGTTTTTAATCTTTCACAGTTCTAAGTTATTATCTATTTAAATCCCAGAGAAATATTGTTATCAGAAGATTTAATTGTTGTACCTGGGTAAGATCAACAATTTTGCAACAGGCAGTCTGCTGGAACTGTATAGGCTTCCTTTAAACTTTAGGTGTAGAATTTTGACTTTCAGTGTCTGAGCACCAGAGTTCATACACTGAAGACATCAGCACAGCTATTAACACTTATATTACAAATAAACAGGCCTAAATTAGATAATAAGATAAAATAACCAAAATAATACATAGCAATGTATTTTAAAAACAGATTTTAGAAAGTTCTAAACAGTGCCCCAGAAACAGTTCTGACATTTTCTCAAATATGTTAAATAACAAACTCAAGCAAAAGATTTCAATTCTGCTGAGCTTTCCTGTCATTCAAAGTCCACAATAATTTGAAGGTAGAGGATTTTATGTCTGAAGGTACAAAAATTCCATCTAGTTTAAGCTCAGCCTGTACTCTGAAGAGCACTCTGATACAAGCAAGCACCATAGGAATAATTCAGTTATAATTTTAAAAAATGACAACAAACTCATCCACTAATATTAGAAGTACCAGTCTGAGAAAGAGAAGGCGTGGGGAGAGGGAGAGTATATGCCATCCCCTCTGGTCCTCTTTCTATCCTTTGGAAGAGGGATTTGGGGATATATGAAATTAGTCACAAGGTGAATGAAAGTCTGAGAGTTACTGGTGAAGAAAATAACTTCTGGTGGTGGACTCCCTGAACTGTGGAATGTTCTATGGTGCTCAGATACTTAAATTGGTTTCAAAATCATTACGGTTCTTTTGTTTAAAAGGACATTTCTGTGTAAGCCAGACAAAGACGGTAAACATACAGATTGACTACATAAAAGCACCCCTTCAATAGGAAAATAATTAACTGCTCATCCTACACAATTGTACATGGTGACTCTGTGAGCAAAGACTATAGTAAAGAGTAAGCCCTCCACTCCCCACACAGGTGTGTGTGTGATTCTTGGCGTCTCCGCGGACCCCAAGCTGCCCCAGGGAAGAGCGGAAACTCCATCAACGGGAACCAAGGCAAACTGCCTTGGTTTCAACCCAGACCGACCCTTTGGGCCCTTCGCTCCTGGGAAACGCCTCCACTCCCCCACAGGTGTGTGTGTGTGATTCTTGCATCTCCATGGATGCCAAGCTGCCCCAGGGAAGAGCGGAAACTCCATCAATGGGAACCAAGGCAAACTGCCTTGGTTTCAACCCGGGACCGACCCTTGGACCCTTCGCCTCCTGGGAAACGCCTCCACTCCCCACAGGGTGTGTGTGTGATTCTTGCGTCTCCGCGGACCCCAAGCTGCCCCAGGGAAGAGCGGAAACTCCATCAACAATGGGAACCAAGGCAAACTGCCTTGGTTTCAACCCGGACTGACCCTTGGGCCCTTCACTCCTGGGAAACGCCTCCACTCCCCCACAGGTGTGTGTGTGTGTGATTCTTGCGTCTCTGCGGACCCCAAGCTGCCCTAGGGAAGAGCGGAAACTCCATCAATGGGAACCAAGGCAAACTGCCTTGGTTTCAACCCGGACTGACCCTTGGGCCCTTCGCTTCTGGGAACATCCCAAAAGTCAAAACCACGCGGGATGCACTCAGACCCTCTCACTACCTACCTTGCATGAGGTACCAGTGAACTTTGGTTCCTATATCCTTGCCACCCACCCAAACTCTGCAAACAGACAAGACACCTACTAACTGTACTATCTAGTCACCCAAGAACTCACATTTGCAACCTACAATAGTCATAATGGTAAAGCAGCACAAAATTCCATCAAGCTCTGTGAGTGAAGTCACTGGTCCAGATGAATCTAGCAATACCAATGAGTTGTATAACCTCTCTGAAAAAGAATTTCGGAAAGAACTGTTAAGGATTCAAAAGGAATTCAAAGAAGCAATGGAATGCAAAATCAATAAAATACAAGAGGACATGAGAGAAGAAGTGAGGAAAATGCAAAGGGAAATGACAGATATTAAAAATGAGGTAAATGAAATAAAAAACACAGTGGAAGGCCATCATAGCAGAACAATAGCTACTGAAGAAAGAATTAGTGATCGTGAAGACGAGTTCCAAAGATTCTCTACACAACACCAGAAGATAGAAAAAAAAGGCTCACAATTACCGAACAGACAACAAGAGATAATCGGGATGAAGCCAGAAGAAACAACATACGGATCATTGGGGTCCCAGAAGGGCAAGAAGAAAACCCTGATGAAGAAGAAACTGTCAAAGCCATCATTGCTGAAAAGTTCCCGGAACTAAAGAATGCTTGCCTCAAGATCCAAGAGGCCCGTAGGATACCAGCTAAAAGAAACCCCAACAAGAATACTCCAAGACACATCTTAATAAAAATGACAAAAACTATAGATAGGGATAGAATACTGAAAGCAGCAAGATCAAAGAAGGAAATCACATACAAAGGAACATCTCTAAGATTTACAGCAGACTTCTCTGATGAAACACTCCGAGCCCGAAAACAATGGTGGGATATTGTGAAAAGGCTCAATGAACTGCAGGCTTCACCAAGAATTCTTTATCCGGCCAGGCTCACATTCAGATATGAAGGAAAGATACACAACTTCATGGATAAGCAACAACTCAGGAACTTCATGGACTCAAAACCAACTTTAAAAGAAGGACTGAAGGGTCTACTGTAATGCGACCAAACCCATAAACACAACAAACACAAAAAGAAAGATGGCACAAAATCCAATGACAATAATCTCTCTCAATGTCAATGGTCTAAATGCACCAATTAAGAGACACGGAGTGACAAAATGGATTAAAAAATTGAACCCAACATTCTGCTGTCTACAAGAAACGCATCTGAATAAGCAGAACAAACACAGACTCAGAGTCAAAGGTTGGAAGACCATTCTCCATGCAAACAACTCCTCCAAAAAGGCTGGTGTGGCCATATTAGTATCAGATAATATAGACTTCAGGCTGAAAAAGGTTAGAAGGGACAACAAAGGCCACTTCTTATTAAGGGGTATGTACACCAGGAAGAAATTACACTACTAAATATATATGCACCCAACGAGGGGTCAGCAAAATACATAAAACAACTGCTAAGAGACCTCAAAGAAGACATTAACAGTAGCACAATAATAGTTGGAGACTTCAACACTGCTCTATCAACGATGGATAGATCAACAAGACTGAAACTCACCAAGGAAATATTGGCCCTGAAGGAAGAAATGGAAGAAAGAGAGCTAGTGGATATATACAGGGCTTTTCATGCCAAAAAAGCTGAATACACATTTTTCTCTAGTGCACATGGAACATTCTCCAAGATAGACCACATGCTGAGCCACAAAGCATACCTCAAGAAAATTAAAAAAGATAGAAATTGTGTCAGCTATCTTTTCAGACCATGATGCACTGAAAATGGAAGTTAACCGTACACAGAAACAGGGAGTCAAACCAAACACCTGGAAACTGAACAGCTCACTCCTGAACAACAAATGGGTCATAGAAGAAATCAAACAGGAAATCCAAAGATTTCTGGAAACAAATGAAAATGAAGACACCAATTATAAGAACTTGTGGGACACGGCAAAAGCCGTGTTAAGAGGGAAGTTTATAGCTCTGCAAGCATTCATCAGGAAACAAGAAAGGGCCCACATAAATAACCTGACTACACAGCTGAAGACATTAGAAAAAGACCAACAAAAGGAGCCCAACCCAGGCAGAAAAAAAGGAAATAATAAAACTTAGAGAGGAAATCAATGAGTTGGAAACCAAAAAAAACAATCCAAAAGATTAATGAAACCAAGAGCTGGTTTTTTGAAAAAATAAACAAGATTGACAAACCATTGGCAAGACTTGTAAGTACAGGGAAAGAGAAAACCCAAATAAACAGAATCAGAAATAAAAAGGGTGACATCACAACAGAAACCACAGAAATCCAAAAGATCATCAGAGATTACTTTGAGAGCCTGTATGCCGTGAAACATGAGAATCTAGAAGAAATGGATCAATTCCTGAAGTCCTATAACCTCCCACGGCTGAAACAAGAAGACCTCCAATACCTGAATAAGCCTATCACCATTGAGGAAATAGAAACAGTAATTAAAAGTCTGCCCAAACACAAAAGCCCAGGTCCAGACGGATTCCCTAGTGAACTCTACCAAACCTTTAAGGAGGACCTACTGCCAGTCCTTTTCAAGCTCTTCCAGGAAATAGAAGAAACAGAAACACTCCCAAACAGCTTCTACGAGGCACATATCACCCTGATACCCAAAGCAGGGAGAGACAACACAAAGAAAGAAAACTACAGACCAATATCCCTGATGAACACGGATGCTAAGATCTTCAACAAAATACTAGCAAACAGAATGCAAAGAATCATCAAGAAGATTATACATCATGACCAAGTAGGACTCATCCCGGGAACGCAAGGATGGTTCAACATTCGCAAGTCAATCAACATAATACATCATATCAATAAAAGAAAAAATAAAAACCATATGATCCTTTCAATAGACGCAGAAAAAGCATTTGACAAGATCCAGCACCCGTTCATGATTAAAACCCCCAGAAAATGGGAATTGAAGGGACTTTCCTCAAGATAGTTACAGCCATCTACCAAAAGCCCACAGCAAGCATCATTCTAAATGGGGAAAAGTTGAAAGCCTTCCACCTGAGATCAGGGACAAGACAAGGTTGCCCACTCTCACCTCTTTTATTCAATATAGTACTGGAAGTACTTGCCATAGCAATCAGAGAAGAAAAGGACATCAAGGGCATCCAGATAGGCAAGGAAGAAGTCAAGCTATCATTATTTGCAGATGACATGATATTATACCTAGAAAACCCTAAACTCTCTACCAAAAAACTCCTAGAAACAATAGACGCATATAGTAGAGTGGCAGGATACAAAATCAACACCCAAAAAGTCAGTGGCTTTCCTATATACAAATAACGAAAGAGAAGAAAGGGATATTAAGGAAACTATTCCATTCACAATTGTGCCACAGAAAATCAAATACCTAGGAATCAACTTACCCAAGTATGTAAAGGACCTGTACAAAGAAAACTACAAGACACTGCTCCAAGAGATAAAAGAGGACACAAGGAAATGGAAACACATTCCCTGTTCATGGATGGGGAGAATCAACATTGTCAAAATGGTAATACTCCCTAGAGCTCTATACAGATTCAATGCAGTCCCTATGAGGATACCGATGACATTCTTCAAAGAAATTGACCAAATGCTCCTGAAATTTGTATGGAACAATAAACCCCCAAGGATAGCTAAAGCAATCCTCGGGAAAAAGAAGATGGGAGGCATCACCTTTCCCAACTTCAAACTGTACTACAAGGCAGTAGTAATTAAAACAGCATGGTATTGGAATAAAAACAGACCTGTGGACCTATGGAATAGAATTGAGTATCCTGACACCCAACCTCAAACACATGATCATTTAATCTTTGATAAAGGTGCAATGAGTCTAAAATGGAGTAAGGAAAGCCTCTTCAACAAGTGGTGTTGGGAAAACTGGGCAGCGACATGTAAAAAAATGAATTTGGACCTGTGTCTAACACCATGCACAAAAATCAGATCAAAATGGATTAAAGATCTCAATATCAGACTTGAATCCATAAAGTACATTGAAGAAAATATAGGAAAAACCCTCCACGACATTGAAGTTAAAGGCATCTTCAAAGGTGAAACATCACTAACAAAGCAACTAGAAGAAAGGATAAACATATGGGACTACATGAAACTAAAAGCTTCTGCACCTCAAAAGAAACAGTGACTAAGATACAAAAGCAGTCCACAGAATGGGAAAAGAATATTCACCCAATACCCATCTGATAAGGGGTTAATATCCAGGATATATCAGGCACTGGTAGAACTTTACAAGAAGAAAACAAACAACCCCATCAAAAAATGGGGAGAAGAAATGAACAGAAACTTCAGCAAGGAAGAAATTCGAATGGCCAAAAAACATATGAAAAAATGCTCATCATCACTAGTCATCAGAGAGATGCAAATCCAAACAACAATGAGATACCACTTTACACCACAGAGACTGGCACATATTCAAAAGAGCAAGAACAACAAGTGCTGGCGTGGATGTGGGGAAAAGGGGACACTCATCCATTGTTGGTGGGAATGCCGGCTGGTACAGCCTTTCTGGAAAACAATATGGACTTTCCTCCAAAGACTAGAAATTGAACTCCCATTTGACCCAGCCATACCACTCCTGGGAATCTACTCTGGGAAACCAAAAATACGCAGCGGAAACACCATCCCTACTTTTATGTTCATAGCAGCATTATTCACAATAGCCAGAATCTGGAAGCAACCAGAGTGCCCGAAAATCGATGACTGGATAAAAAAGCTTTGGTACATCTACACAATGGAATACTATGCAGCTGTTAGGAAAAATGAAGTTATAAAATTTGCCTATAAATGGATGGACATGGAGAAGATTATGTTGAGCGAAATTAGCCAGAAGGAGAGAGACAGATACAGAATGACTGCATTTATTTGCATGGCATAAATATATATGTACATATTAAGATACCAATATCCAAGGTCAAGTGAAACATATATCAGGAGGTCTTGTCAAAGGTGGAAATTATCACAAACGTGTGGGAGTCAGAGGTTAGGTAAGACAGAAAATGGAACAGGGTGCTAACAATTGTCGAGGGTACTAATGCCAACCTAGAACTGAGCATTAAATAGAGGCAAAAGGATACACATGACAACCTTTTAATGTATGTTCTGTAATCCATAGTCTGGAAGGGAAGGAAAAGAGAAAGAGAGAGAAAGGGAAAGAAATAAAGAACCTGCCATGGAGGTGGGCTGGGGAAGGGGGAGGGAACCGGGGACGTTGGTGGTGGGAGATGGGCACTGGTGGAGGGACGGGTGCTGGAACACTGTATGACCAAAAACCCAAACATGAACTTTTTAATTGTATATATCTTTATTTGTATATCTCACGGTGGTATAATAAAATACTTAAAAAAATATTAAACATCTGAGCTTTGCATAGGTGGCAGAAATAGAATAATTTTGATTAAGTCAAATACTGGAAAATTTCCAGTTTGTGGAAATATGGCTTGTGGTCTTATTTTTGGAAGAAAAATACTAACATTTCATATCAGTACAGCACCATGATCAGGAGGAAAAACCTGAGAAATTAATGTCTTATTTTCTTAAATTCCATTATCCACTAAGAGGAATGTTAATAATAGCTGACACTTCATTATGATTTGTCTCATACCAAATATTCCTATAGAAGGACTGTTATTATAGTCTTCATTTTATAATTGGAGGACTGTTATTTTTGTCTTTATCTTATAATAAAGGAGTAGATACCTGTGGGAAAAAAAATGAGTAACTATAAGTGATGAGGAGATATCTCAAAAGGCTGGAGTGCAGGTCAGGCTTGCACAAGTCTCCAGGTTCTATTACCAGCACAACATGCTCCCTGGCCCTGACTAGCACCCTCCCCGGGATAGCCTTGGGAGCTCCATACACTGGGCTTGAACAACACAGAGAAACTGTCATCAGTATTAAATATGTAACACTGCTGCCTAGTCTCTCTGTCCAGATTACAAGTACCAAAATTGCTAATGACAGAAGCTAGTAACAATAACATTTTAATATTTCTTATGTATTTGGAAACATGTATTAAAAATGATAGAGCATTTGAGCATTTTGCTTTTTTTTAAAAAGTACATTTTTTTACAAATCCAAGCAAAATGGTAAGATATTCATATAGAAAAAAACCTTCCTTCTAATATGAAGAAGCTTCATTCTTCTGAGAGATAAACAGCAGTAATAATTTCTCCACTATTCTTCCAGAGAGATTTTATACATACATGCATCATAATAAAAAAAATCTAGTTTGAATGCTTGAACTATGAATATTCACATAATCATGGATATAAATAAAGCAGAGATAAGTCTCCATTTTCCCCAAATAATGATTTGTTTGAATGGATAGATGCAAGAAGTCAACTTCCAAAAGATGGGTTTATTCTGCAAAGAATTGGTAGGAGCCAAGGGCAGGAGATGTGGTTCTGTGGTGAAGAATGTGCTTGCAAGTGTGGGGTCGTGGGTTCGATTCCCTGGCATACCGCTCACACAAACAAAAAAGAAGTCGTAAGTGCTCATAACCATGCAAATGCTACATCAGCAGATCTAACAACCTGAGATTCAAGTATAAGGAGACTATTATATGTGTGCTAGAGCAAAAAGCCATGCCTTAGTCTTGGTCCTCAAATGCCAGAGAGAAGATGGACAAATTTGAAAAAAGGATCACTTCCCCTATTGTTTTCTGGGAAAGAGGCAATCTAGAGTTTCATCCCTCCTTGAGTGAGGAAAGTGAGTTTGGTGACTAGACGTGTAGTGTTATCAGTAAAAAGATACAGGTATTGAGAATTGATTAGGAGAGCAATTGTCCCATCAGCTCATCACCTCGCCTTCCCCAGAAAACTTCCTACAAGAATATGGCTATGACCGGATTAGGATCTGGTGAAAAATGATTGTGTCTATGGTTAGCTTCTTCTGCAGCACAAACCTGGACTATGATAACCTCTCCGGGTCCTGGAGGAACATGGTATCCCCAAAGCTTGGAAACAGGTGTCCACTAACAGTCACATGCAAGTGGTGCCAGGACCAGTCAGAACAGGTTAGTAAAAGAAGCAAGACCGGGGACAGGAGACCGACTCTGCTATGATGGCTCCCCCTGGTGTTTGAAACAGGACTACAAAACCTTTCTGGAGGAAATAAACCCTAGAATTTTTGGAAAATTCAGGAGTAAACATTTCGAAGAATTGGTGAGAAAAATAGGAAAGTTGTATCCACCTGTGTACCAAATTGATGAAGCACATCCATTTTTATACAAAAGACACTACCTAGTTTATGTATGCATGCTGTAAACACAAAACCTCAATTAGAGTCAATTATTTAATATAATAAAATATCTTAAACACCTTCCCACAATAATACACTTCATTGTTTTGTAGGCTACAGAGAATTCCATAGCAATTTTAATTATTATTGATTAGTATGGTCCTCCTCCCATAAATGGTCCTCTACATGGTTTACACTTATTTACTATTAAAAATATTTGGTACAATAAGTGCCTTTGCCAATTATTTACTGTGATATAACATTCTTAGAAGTAAAATTTCCATTCAAAATATACACTCGGGGCCGAGCCGATAGCCCAGTGGGTAGGGCATTTGCCTTTTGCACGGGCTGGCATGTCCGGCCCGGGTTCGGATCCCCGGCATCCCATATGGTCCCCTGAGCACCGCCAGGAGTAATTCCTGAGTGCAGCGCCAGGAGAAACCCCTGAGCATTGCCGGGTATGACCCAAAAAGCAAAAAAAAAAAAAAAAAAAAAAAAAAAAAACCCAAAATATACACATTGAAAAGAATAAAACGTATGGTAATGGAATTCATACTTCTAAGAGTATGAACATTTCCCCATATTTTTCCGACAATGTAGAAATTGCCATTTTAAAAATGGCAAATGTCATTTGAGGTAAAACAACAATCTGAGAGATATTAATTATTTCCATAATCTTTCCAACAAGTTAACTAAGATTGAGAAAGTCTACATAATTTATAAACTGATTAGATTAACTTTCAAACCCCTGCTATGTTTGATCCTAAATCCCATTCATTCACTCATTTCATTGAGTTTATTAGGTTTCAGGACCATTCCAAGCATTTACTTATATTTGTTCATCTCACCTTGTTATCAAGAGTTTAAATTTGATGTCATTGGTGCTATATTTTGCAGATGAAAAGACTGTAGCAAATTAAAAAGAATTTAATTGTCTGGGGTCACATAACCAGTGACAAGCTGAAAAAGAGAACCTGCTTTCTGTTTTGTGTAGTTTTTTGCTAGTGTTGTAATTTTTGAGTCACACTCAGCAGTGCTCAGGTCTTACTCCTGGCTCTGCACTCAGGAATCACTCCTGTCAGTGCTCAGAGGATCACATGGGACGCTGGAGATGGAACCTGGGTCAGCAGTGTGCAAAGCAACCTTATCTGATGTATTATCACTTTTCCCCTAAAATCACATCTTCTTTTGGGGGGAGCTTCTATCCATTTGATTTACCAAGAACTTAGTAAAATTAATTTGGTTTTGTCAAAGGAAAAAACTAACCTTTACAGAAGTACTGGATCTACACATCTGTGTATATTTTAAAGAAATTAACCTTTATGAGGAAATGAAAATAGATGGAAGAAAATTAATTCAATGGCATGTTTTGGTATCTACTGAGTATAACTCTTCTCTCTGGCTCAAATCCTAAGGGTGACATTGTCTCTTAAGATTACAATGGTTGTCAGTCCTCTTCTATGCATAGCTCCACTCCGTCCACATATTTTTTTGATAAAAATTTAATTACTTAGGTGGAAAGATAGTCTTTATGTCTAAGCTGCAAAATATTATGAACAGGTGTAAACCAACCTGTATTGGTTAGTAAAATTTTTATTGATGAAATTATAAAAAGGTGCAGGAAAAAATTCTTCTAAACTTTCAACTGATCCATTTTAATCATAGACATTTAAAAAATTATGACATTCAAAAAACATTAAATTGAACATTGTTTTAAAGGTCAAAACACTAGACTGCCATGATGTAGACCCTATTGTGTTTTATAAAGAATGTTTTTATGTTGTGTTTCATAAAAATACTGTATATATAAATCGCCAAATTAAAAAGATAAAAGTACCTATATTCATTTCAATGTAGATGATAAAATAATACTTCATACCACATAAAGCATTTTATTAATTTATCACCTTTGAGTATTTCCCAAAAATCTACATAAGCTATAAATGCATTTATAAAACAACCTGAAAGGAAATCAATTCACCTAAGAAATTAACTCTACTAAAGCACTTTTACCTCAGAAACTCAAATGACTTCAAAAGTTTCGAGGCCCACTCCATTTTATTTTTTACATCTCACTGCTCATTGCATTTTCTGTTGTTACAAAGCCAATGACCAAGTCAAAGAGTTGTCTTGTTAGTACTTGAAATAGAATGCCGCTAATGAGGCTTGTTAATGGACTTTGGAATGCACTTGGTCCTTTAATGGGCTTCCAAGTACAGTCAGCTCTTAGGCAGGCAGCTTTCCTTTGATCACAATTGTTTATGAGAAATATTGTTACAGCTTTTATCCTGTCATAAATGCCAACAAATATTCAGAAAAACTTTACATCATTTCTTTCATAAAATTTTCCCCTTTGACATGACGATTGAACTAATATCTTCTAGGTTTTTACATTATAATAATTTTCAAATATTGGAATCTCCCCTATAGATAACAAATGATTGATTAGACCTGGCTTAATTAATCCCTGTATTAACATAGCCATATCACCACCATACCCCTCACTGCTTGCCTCTTTTCTCCCTGATAGCCAGGAGGTTGTATGACTTCTAAATGCAGTTAGTCCTTAGGAGGAGTGAGTTCAGAGAATAATGGAGTATCAGAAAAAAAAAAAAGAAACGTTAAAGGCAATATCACAAAGAAGCATGCTATTCTCGATCGATAAGCTTGATTCCCACGGAAGGTTAGTGTAATTACATCTTTAAGGAGTGACATTTATTTGAAAAGTACAAGTCTGGTGGCATTTCTGTCATTTATTTTAAGCATATTAAATCATATTATTAAGCCATAGCACAAGAAAGACTTGGTCTAGTTGGCTTTTTGAAAGGTGGATTAATTAAGATAAACATTGCATCTCAGTCAAAGCAGTGGGAGGTGTTTACCTATTCATTCAGCAAATATTTATGAGTCAGCTCCCTACTAAGTTCCAGGGGCACCGCAGGGAGCAGAGCAGATAAAGCCTTCAACTCTCAAGGAGTTCACCTATCTAGTGGGAAGACCCAAATAAGCAAAAGTAAGTACACTGCATGGCAGTAAATGAGATGAAGGGAAACAAAGTGTGAAGACAGGAACATCAAAAAGTAACCATTATAAATGCAGTGCTCAGATTGCAGTGTTTAAAGTAACATCTGAGCAAATGCCTACAAGAGCTAGCCCTAGAAGTGTGTTTGGGTGAATCACCCGGGGTGCAGGAAAGGAGAGCATGTTCATCGTCTCTGCAAGGATGAAACATGACTGGAAGTGTGCATGGAAACACAGTAGGTCCTCAATGAAGTCCAAGAACGATGTGAACAAGATCTGATTTACCAGGAGGCCATTGGTTAGAGTCTCAGTGTTCTGAGTAGACTCTTACTGATCACAAGTTCTTAGAGAATCACGCTGGCTCCTAAACTGAGCTATGTCAACGGAGGACCTGCCAGGGGATCACTGTGAGCTTCCCAAACAAGAGACGGTGAGGTACAAACCTGGCCAGATGAGAGCAGGTCAAATTCAAGACAGTTTACAGGATGAGACAACAGGATGCTGATCTAATTCGGATGTGAGAGAGGGAAGCAAGCAACAATTCTTGTTGCCTGCAGTTAGTGATAGGAAACACAAGTTGAGCAGAGAGAATCCCCAAATCAGAAAAGAACCTTTGACTTCACTTTCTCTGGAAAGATCAGAAACACGCTTTCCCCCTAAAATTCAGAAACATCTTTCAACTCTAAAACAACATCTTGAGAGCTCAGGGTTCTTACTCCTGTTGGTCATTGACACGCATACCAATAGAAGAAATCATTTCCAGTGAAAAAAAGAAAACATTTAGCACTGAATACGAGGCAGAGAAGGCCCTGAGTAACACAGACAGGAACTGAGGTCACAATTATGAAACACACACATCCCCTTTTCTCCCCGTCTCATGGTTCCCCAGAGGTTCGACAGGACATAGCCCTGTTATGGAATAGGCCCCAGGAGAACATAAATGTCCTGAACCACCACCACCACCAATGTAGGAACTCATTTAGCCTGTAATGGATCAAAGCGGCCGTGTGGTTCATCAATAAATGCTGGACTTAGAGATGACTACAAGAGTATGCGACCTGCACAGCAGAGCCTGGCAAGCTACCTGTGTTGTATTTGATATGCCAAATACCAGTAACAATTATAGACCCATCCGAAAGGATTGAGGCTCTTATGTTTCTGGAGCAAGCAGATGCCCTGGGCTCTACTAGCATGAGACAGGACATATGGAGATGTCCACTGGGGCCCGCTCGGAGCAAATCAATGATGAACAGGAAGACAGTGATACAGTGACAGTGGATCGGAAAGAACCCTGATGTGAAAGAACAGAGAAGAGAGAGAGAAAAAAAAGAAGCCAGCCAATGAAATTGATGTTAAAAGATGAAACGCCGGCCTAGGGAAATACTGGGGCCATTCAGATTACTATATAAAAACGTTTTTTCCATTGCAGGTGCACTTCGACTGTGCCTTCTGCATTAGGGAAAGGCAGGCGCGAAGTCAGGGATCTCTCTGGGACTCTGAAGTTCAGAAGCCTAAAGACAACGGTACATCAAAGTGATCTGGCTGAGCAACTTTGAGCTGAAAGAGGAGGGAAACACAGGAGATGGATTTAAAATGTCACTAAATCAAAATGACTCTGGCAGTAAATGAAATTGGCAGGATTAATCAAAGAACTAACTTTGAAGGAGTTCACAGACGCTGGAGAGGAAAGCACCCTCGTTGTCATCCGGGCTCCCAGAGAAGTGAAGATACTTAACACCTTGGCTCACATCTTAGCATCGTACCATGTCAGGAACCACCCAGGTTGGAAGATGATTTTATTTATTTATTTTTTAGTCTCTTGCAGTGTTTAGGATTGAACCTAGGGTTGTATATATACAAAGCATGTTCTCTCTTCCCTGAAATACATCCCTACCCCAAAGGACTTTCTTGGCATTCTAATCCACCCTAGTTCTCTGTCTCTCTGTTTCTTTGTCTCTCTCTGAGTTTCATTATGAATTCAAAAAACTATGGTGGAAATCCAATCCTCACTCCCTATTAGAAATACACTTCCCCTTGAGCCAGGGTTACAATGGCATTGCAAGTTAGAGAGCATCTGGCTAAGAGTGGAAGTGTGGTCTTGGGTTCAACTCACTAAATACTGGTGTGGCCCTGCACACCCCAGCTCTCAGAGTACTGAAGTCAAACCCCAGCCACAACTACCCCAGCCAAAAATAAACTCACATTAACCCTGTTATTACTTCACAGAATTCCTGGACTTTCTTTGTATTCTTATCAGTTCTGT